>CM075850.1:82229393-82671893 GCA_037975125.1 Latrodectus hesperus
ATATATATATATATATATATATATATATATATATATATATATATATATATATATATATATATATATATATATATATATATATATATATATATATATATATATATATATATATATATATATATATATATATATACATATATATATACATATATATATATATATATATATATATATATATACATATATATATACATATATATATATATATATATACATACATATATATATATATATACATATATATATATATATACATATATATATATATATATATATACATACATATATATATATACATCAGTGTTTCTCAAACTTATTTCTTCTACCGCCCCCTTTGAAAATCAATTATTTTTCATTGCCCCCTCATTTTTTATACACTCCTAAAACTTAAAAACCACAATTTCATTACTTTAATTAATTTAGTTATAGTGTGCTATATTGGTCGGTTCTGGTGTTTAAACTTACATTCTAACTAGAAATTTTTACCAGTGAGAGCAATTATAACGCAACTTATAATATTAATAATAGATTTTAATCAAATTAAAAAAAAACAATATACACTATTGGCCATTAAAATTGCTACACCAGGAAAGCAGCACACCACACACGTGAAATTTGCATGGCAGGTAGAACTTGCTGTGATATGCAAATGATTAGATTTTCAGCGCATTCATACAAAGCAAGCGACAGTAGCGACATCTACAATGTGTATAAAACCAGAGATTCGACAGCAGTTTTCTCATATTCAGTTTCTGTTTCAACGTTGTTTTCGGCAAAGAAAGTTGTTGTAATGCCTCGTGTAAGAAGAAGAAATGCCCATCAGCACGTGTCTGACTTTGATCGAGGAAGGATTATAGCCTACCGGGATTGCGGTTTATCGTACCGCAATATTGCTGCTCGCGTCGGGTGAGACCCCATGACTTTTAGCAGAATATGGAATCGATGGGTTCAGGACAATCATACGGAACGTGATGCAGGATCTCAGCGACCCCCATAACTACGGGGATAAGACAGACATCTTATCCGCATGGTCACAAGGGATCGTACAGCCACGTCACGAACCCTGAGACGAGAAATGGAGTTATTTGCAAGGCAACAAGTTTCAGCTCGAACAATTCGACAACATTTGCAGCAGCATGGATTGTCTGCAAGGCGACCATGGCTTCGGCTACCATTGACGCTGCCTCAAAGACAGGAGCGCCTTCAATGGTGTGATCAGCAACGAACCTGAACGCGGGAATGGCATCACGTCATCTTTACAGATAAAACTCGGTTCTGTATACAGGACCATGATGGCCGCATCCGTGTTTGGAGACATCGTGGAGAACGCGCATTGCCATCTTGCATTGGACATCGAAATACTGGCCCATCTGCTGGAGTGATGGTATGGGGTGCCATTGGATACACGTCTCGATCACCTCTTGTTCGCATTACCGGCACTTTGAACAGCGAATGTTACATTTCCGATGTGTTAAGACCCGTGGCTCTGCCTTATCTTCGAGGCCTCCCTAATACTTTGCTTCAACAGGATAATGCACGAACGCATGTTGCCCGTACTGTTCTGAACTTCCTTGATACAGAACAGCTTCGAGTGTTACACTGGCCAGTGCGTTCTCCTGATCTGTCACCAATTGAGAACGTGTGGTCAATGGTTGCCTAGCGATTGGCAGGCCATCACTCACCATCCACTACTGTCGATGAACTGTGGCATAGTGTTGAAGCTGCATGAACTGAGATCCCCGTACATGCCATACAATCTCTGTTTGACTGCATGCCTAGGCGGATAAATGCTGTTATTGCAGCCAGAAGTAGCTGCTCTGGGTCCTGATTTCTCAATATCTATACATCCTAATTTCCTGTAAGTCTAATCACTTGTTCTTTACACTATAATGTATGTGTCCAATAAATATCGTTCTGTTATTTGCATTCCTTCTTGGTGTAGCAATTTTAATAGCATGTAGTGTAGATAGGTAATCAATTTTAGTTTGTAAACTAATCTAATGGGATGGATGAATTTGATGATTTTTAGCAAGTTTGTTGATATCAGGTGGGATTTTACTCAAAAACAGTTGTAAGTCGCCACGTTTGGTAACTTGCAAATGATTTCTCTTTTAGTAAGCAGCGTTGTCACAGTGCTAAATCCTTTTTCACGTAAATATGACGATGGGAATGGTGTCAAAAATTGTTGAACGATCAACCATAATCCAGGGTACAACTGCGGAATTGGCTTTTGTAGTCAAAATTGTTGGTAGCCATTTTTAAATTTAATTTTTATTTCCTCGTTCGTTGTCAGTTCTATAAGTTCTTCTTCCAGCTGGGGTGATATTGCTATGTTGACATTTGAAAAAGTATCTAACACCCAGTCTGGTATTTCCAATTTCAAAATGTCATGGAATCTTTCAATGAAATCACTGTGAAGATTTTCCAAATGTTGACAGTAGACGAGCAAGTCATCGTTGTTGCAGGATACTGATAAATTGGGAATTGGGAAAATTATGGAACTCACGTGTGCCGATATTCTTCTTGTGTAAGATTAGCACGCACTTCTGTGTGAAAGATCAATCTGTTGAAATCTTCATGATTAGCAACACAAAGATGATTAAATAATCTGTCATTTAAAGAGTTATTTCGAATTTTATTGACTACTCTGATGACATGTTGCAATGATTGATACAGTCGTTCACTTAAATTTCTAGCAACTAAATGCTGTCGATGTATAACGCAATGTACAGCAATCACATCAGGAATTTTGTTTTTTTAAGCACGACATGAAGCCTTTTTGATACCCTGTCATAGCTGGAGCATCATCTGTAGCAGTTGATATAATATTCTTCAAGGGGATTCCTTTTTCATCACAAAACTTTTACAATGTTATAAATATGGTTTCTCCTTTTGTGTCTGTCTCTAAATTTCTAGCAAATAAAAGTTCTTGACATATTTTTTCATCTTTAATGAGTCTCACGTAAGGCAACAACAATGCTTCATTAGTTGGTAAAGTGGACTCATCCAACTAAATTGAAAATTGACTAGTCTTCAGAGGATTGCACAGTGACTCTTCAATATTTTCAGCCATTTCATCAATTCGTCTTTGCACAGAATTATAGCTCAAAGAAGAATTTCGAATTATATCTGCCGCCGGTTTATGGAGCACAGTAGTTATAACTTCTTTTATCGCCGGCAAAATTAGCGCTTCTCCGATGGTATGTGGTTTACCGGTTTGAGCAATTAACAGAAAGATATTGTATGAAGCTCGAAGTCCATCATCATCTTGCTTAGCAGCCATCGAAAAAATATTTGATATACTTGACTGAGCATTATGCTTCTTTTCCAGCTCTTGAAAATAGGCTACATTTTTGTCCTTCTTATCTGGATGCCTTTTATTTAAATGATCTTGAAGTCCTTAAGGCTTCATCGCTTCGTTTGAAAATGTTTTTGAACAAAGAAGGCACAAAGGCAAAGATGAGTTTGTCGAATTTTCTATGAATCCATATTTAATATATTCTGCACTGTATTGCCGTTTCTTCTTTTTTGCTTGCGACATGGCTTTTTTTAAAAAAATATGTAAATAAAGTGTTGAACTTAAATACTCGATTAAAGATAGCGAGAGAAACCACTAATGAAAATATAAGAAAAATTGCGAGCTTTTATATAGGATTTAAATACAGCAAGCACCGACAGGAATAAGGTAAACACACACAGACTCGTTTATCTCTTTCGACGCTCAATCGTACTGAGCAAGTTAGGACAAGTATCAATGAACCAGCCGATTGCTACGACATACAGTCCATTTTCGTATTGCAAAACCGCCACCTGTCGATCATTCTATTCTGAAAAGGGGCGATACGCTGGGATGGATGGATACGCCGGATTTTTCCTCAGACCGGTTTTTCAGTAGCACGCATGTTAAGTAAACATTTCTCTTTTGTCTCAACCCTATTTTGATGAACTCGAAGTAGACCTGGCGTATGAGAAAAAGCGCTGAAGGTTTCTGCAAACGAACACGGACAGTACGTCTACGGAGCACAACATGATAAGTGCACCGGCTCCCGCAGTTAGTCTTTATCCCCGGAATGTTTGCCACATTTGGCGATTCATGTATTTACACAGCTGTATGCTTTTCATCATTTTACAACGTACGTGCATACGGCGTGTGGTCTATTTACGAAATCTGTGTTAAGTATTTTTAAGTTTTTATACCATCATACAGGGTAGGAATATAAACTAAGTATTCGTTATTGTGTAGTAGGTTGGTTTTAATTCTAGTGAAATTTGAAATATAAAGTAAATCAAATTACAAATCTACCATCGCCCCTAACCCATGTCAACGCCCCCATTTTTTTCTGGGCCCCTTAACGCCCCCTTCTAGCTCTCAAACGCCCACAAGGGGGCGTTATCGCCCACTTTGGGAAAGACTGATATACATATATATACATATATATATACATATATATATATATATACATACATATATATATATACATATATATACATATATATATACATATATATATATATATACATATATATACATATATATATACATATATATATATATACATATATATATATATATATATATATATATATATATATATACATATATATATATATATATATATATATATATATATACATATATATATATATATATATATATATATATATATATATATATATATATATATATATATATATATATATATATATATATATATATATATATATATATATATATATATATATATATATATATATATATATATATATATATATATATATATATATATACATACATATATATATATATATATATATATATATATACATATATACATACATATATATACATATATATATATACATATATATATATATACATATATATATATATATATATATATATATATATATATATATATATATATATACATATATATATATACATATATATATATATATATATATATATATATATATATACATATATATATATATATATATATATATATATATATATATATATATATATATATATATATATATATATATATATATATATATATATATATATATATATATATATATATATATATATATATATATATATATATATATATATATATATATATATATATATATATATATATACATATATATATATATATATATATATATATACATATATATATATATATATATATATATATATATATATATATATATATATATATATATATACATATATATATACATATATATATATATATATATATATATATATATATATATATATATATATATATATATATATATATATATACATATATATATATATATATATATATATATTTTTAATTATAGATGCTTGTAAATAATGCATAAAAACATGTTTTGCTTGCATTACTATATGTTGTATTTTCATTTGATATTATCTTGGAAAATGAACATTATCTATATTTTTCACAGTAATGCTAAATTTATGATTTATTTTAGTCTAATTTACTCATGTGTTCTATAATATATTTTTAGTGCTATTCTAATTTTCTGTTTATCAAGCAAGAGGGAAAAAATCTTTAATAAGAACTAAGTAACAGAAGAGTTAATATTCAGATTTAAATCATATGTTGCAACACATTTTAAATCCCAATACTAACTTTTTAATAAACATATATTTCAAATTATAACATAGTAAATTTCATCGATATTGAGGAATAAAATTAAAATGTAATCACTTACTAAGTGATAAAATGAAATCTCTTTCAAGTTCTAAGTAAATCTGATTACACAAAAATAAAATGGGTACCTTTCCATTATAATCACAAGGAGATAGCATGTTTTTTATAGAGAAGCAAAAAATATATAACATAGATACAATGATTTTATTGGCTGAAAATTTTATTTTAAATCTGATATATACCAATCAATTTTTTTTTCCAAAAATTTATTAAATGCTGAACAGAGCAAAAGACTGCTTGATGATAGTTTTGTCCATTAAAAGGAGCATTATGATCATAATTTAACAATAGCAAAAAAGCAGTGAAATACAGAAAAGTTTTATTTTGTTTCAATGAAAAATAGGTATTTTCAATGTAACAAAATTAATCTTATACTTACAAAATTATACTAACACATTAAATCACTGATGTGATTGTTAAACAGTTTCCGCCAGAAATAAATATTGGAGTTCAAATAAGTTTTGCATAGCTGTCAGATCTACTGATTTTATCGGGAATTTCCTGATTTTTCTTATATATATAATTTTAACGATAATATATAAAAATTTACAAAATTTTGGAAATTTCAGTGAAAAATTTAGAAAGAGCCAAAATTTTGCCTGAAAAAGTCTATTGATGCATTTTAGGAGTTGCAACAGTCAAAAGATGGCTCATTACTATAATGATAATATATATTATATATACACACATACACAGACACATATATTCCTCTGAGTTTTGAATCTGCCGAGCGAGGTTAACGCTATGACCACTAGGCTGCCAAGACTCCTACGATTTGGCAGTCATATAATTACATTCAGAGCATACACCAGGTGACTGTTCACACAAGTAGTTCAATTAGGAGGATTATTGCTAATTATTAGTGATTGAATTAGGAAAATATTTTTTTTAAACAAAACATTTTTCCCCGAATTAATTTTATTTAGTAATGTATTTTATGTAACTTTATAAGTTTAATACTTATAAATTGCATTAGTGTAGCAAAAAATGCCCTGTAAAATATAAGGATATAAACATTGTTTATTTTTTTTTACACACACACATGTAGTATATTTTTTTATCTTTCATAGCTCCTTTATAAGGTTAATAAATATTTTCTTAAAATATTAAGATGAACACAAAATATTACACAATATATACGGTACAAAAGAAAAAAATACATCCAATGAGCAGTTCAAAAATAATCGAATTCTCTATTTAATTATTAACTAAACAAATATATCTAACCACTTTATATAAAGTTATTAAGAATTAAAAATCGATACGTTTTATTAGAATCTTCTTGGGTTTCAATCGATGTCACAATCTCAGTTAATAGCATTTTGTGTTGAGGTGGATCCAAACAGATCGTAATCAACATTCATTTTCTTGCACAATTAACATCATTTTCTTGCACAATTAACATTCATTTTCTGCACAGTTAACATTCATTTTCTTGCACTTCATCATATGATTTTTTTAATTTTTATTTAGCAATAGATTAAAATTAAAAGTAATATATAATCATTAGTTTAATGTACAGGTAACAAAATAACAGAAATTTTTTTCAAACAATTATTTTTGTATAAGAAATAAAATTTGGAAATATTCCTTCAAAATAAAGGGATTTAAATAATCTGCTATAATTGAAAATTATTGAACGTCTTATGTAGTGCTGCCAACTGTTATCAAAAAAAGAGTTTAAAGAATATTTTAAGCCAAATTTCAATTTTTTAACATAAAATGCAATGATTTGGTAACAATTTAAAGTTTGGTATTCCATTACCTGGAACATTGAACTGCAAAGGGTTAAAAAAGCCTGATGATTGAATACACACCAGCTACACATTATTTGATATTACATTTCGATGTGTTAAGGGGTTTTGACTTTATTAAATTATTTTTATTTTTGTTTGTCAGATAACAAAATAGAAAGAGTAATTTTAGATTTTTCCTTAAAAGCAACTAATAATACGGTATTAAAATATTTGTTTTCTTCACATGTCTCAAATTACTATTTCAAGTGCTCAATCTCATAAGCTTTCTCACAAACTTACATTAATTAAACATTTCTCACATACCTTTTCTCACATACTTTCTTCAAGTCCTTAAATTCTAAAGATATGTTTAACTGAGTATTTCTTCAAATACCATTTAAACTGTTGCTTCAAGACCAGGATGTCACAAGCTTTGGTTACCACATTTAACTGAGTATTTTCTCAAATAACTTTTAAACTGTAGCTTCAAATCCTCGATCTCACAAGCCTTGGTTAATACATACACATTTCTTGGTGAATCCCCAAAGTCATGTTAAAAATAATTTCACATCGAATCTGAAACAAATGTACAACAAAAACATAGTTATATACTTTTAATATTTTTGTTAGCATGAAGAACATCTAGTTATTGGAGACACACAATACAATTTTCACTTTTGGATTTGTTACAGCGGTAGAAATTCATTATGTACCCACATGATACATATTGTCCCTTCCAATTCTGCTTACTAGAAAATGGGAAGTACAACTAAAAGTGGAAGCTACTTTAAAGGGTGCCATTAATTTTTGTTTTCAGTTAAAATATGTGCTTAACAAATAAAAATCAATCGCCATAAGTTTCATAAATTTAAAGAACTATTCAGTCTCTTTTGTGACTTGACATATTTATAAGTATAGTATTTATTTGTTTGCTCATTTACATATTAATTTCTTGTTAATTTCTGGCATTAAGCTTTTATTTATACTATATTTTACTCTGTTTTTATGTCAGAAATTTCTTTAAAAAAATATTACAACTATAATATCAGTAAATAAGCATGAAAATATTGCTGGCTGTTGCTCTAGATTGTGATGCAAAAAATTTACTGATGCAGCAAAAATCCTTCTTACCTAATTTGATAAAAGAAATACACACAAAAAATTATGATATGAAAAAAATCTCTAAAAATTTATAAGATGAATTTTATAAGATTGAAATGTAAATAATTCAATAAATATTAGCCTAAACTAATGTACAATAAACCTTCATTAATCCAGATAGCCATTTAAATGTACATATTTATATAAGTATTGTATTAATTAAATGTGAATTAGCACAAATATTATATTTTTGAGATATCTTTGTCCATTAATGAAAATTTGGTCACTAAGGTAAGACAAGCAAAGAGCAATAGTTTCTTACAATAAGTGAGTGGTGTCAAGTATGATTAAAGCAAGTATGGACCATAATATTCTAAGTGGTGTTTCAACTGATATTTATTGTATAAGTAAAATAATGTATGTACATAATATAATTTTCTCTTATGCAGTTCTATATTTCATTCTATTGAATTGAAAACAAAATTTTAAATGTGTACAGTAGTTTATGCACCTTGATTAGATTTATACTTAGTACGTACTTTCCTTAATTCAGACAATCTGGACCCTCTATTAGTCTGGGATTAATAGGGTTCTACTGTAATATATTTCCCCACAATGTAATGATAGATCTTATTTGATTTGCACCAGTTAAAATATGTATAGAAAGATATATATACTAATTCAACACTGTCATTTTAACTATAACAGATATTTAAATAATAAAGAAACAGTAAATTAAAAATAATGTTAGAGATGTCTTCTGGATGCAATTTCAGTTTTCATTTTGATATATGAAAGTTATAAATTTCATTAGAAAGCATAAATATTATAGCACTCTTAAGGCAGTTTCATGAATTGCATGTATAAACACTATTTTACACATGTCTATTTATCATATATAAATAACTTTCTTTAACACAACACTGAAATCCTGACAGCAACTTTAAACAGATATCTTAATTCAAAGAGACATATTTTAATTGCATAATTATAGCAACTTTATAAGGAGACAAGACTACAATTTTAACTAATTATTTTTTTAATTTATACAATAATTTAAGAAATATAAAAATATACTGAATTTATTAAATATACCTAAATGTTACATTAATAATTCATAAGTTACCAAGTTAATTTCTACAAATGTCAAAGAAAAATGTATTAGTTTAGAAATATCAAAACAACTCTAAATATAACAGAATTTAAGTTAAGTTTTAAAAGTTAAACATAAATTTAAATTTTAGAGCTAAAATATTAACAGACCATGAAAAGTATTTTAGTTCTAAAGAAACATTCAGAAAAAAAAGTTCAGAAATCATTGATCTAAATGATTTCTGAACTTTCTGAACTTTAAATGATTCTGAACCAGATTTTTATCTTTCTCAAACTAAATTTCAAATAGCATTAAATTAGTATATTAATCCATGATTCACAAAGCTTATAAGAGAAATAGTTATTTAAATTTAAAACATCACAAAAAGAATCTCGAAAAATACAAAAAATTCACAATACTCTACTTAAAATGCAAGAGCCAATAATTAGGATATGCACAATTTACTATGTTAAAAGAGCCCTACTTCAAACTTTATTGCAGCATGCGGCAAACACTCAGAATTCAGAAGAGCACCAATTATGTAAATATAAAAACTGCACATCAGAAAATCAAATATTTATAAACTGCAAAGACAAACTACACTAAATTGTAAAATGTATTGCCCTGAATTATCATTACTGAAAAATCTAGACCCAGGTTTTAAAATATATCAGCTAAGAAAAATAAATTACACAAAAACATGCTTCCAAAATAAATTAACGATGAAAGCGTTTATGAATAAACTTAATCTCTCTAATAATTAACTTTACAAGATTATACATCATTGCAAACCATCAATAACTGATTTTGCACTATAATACAAGTCTGCTAGGTTTCACATGGGGGTAAAATTTCAGTTATCATCAAATCAAGATATTAACATTATCCTTTCACACAAATAAGGCAATATTTGCTAATCTCAAAACAATATATATATATATTATTTAAATACAAGTAGAATTTAACTTTTAAACACATAAATGCTATGGCGTTTCTTTCAAAAATTATAGTAATCAAACTAAGAGTTTTTTAATACATTCATCTCAAACTGCACATCTATATGTGTGATTATGAAACCATCAACATTATCAAAACACTTACTGTGATTTGAATAATAATAAAAAAACAAGAACATTTTATACAATCAATGCTTCATCAAATATAACGTACAAAAGGATAACCAATAGCAAAACAATATAAATCTTCACTGAATGTAATCTTTTTTGAATATTTCAATTAAAGAGTTATAGATTAATACTGTTTTAATTTAAATGTTTATCTCTTTAATTAAAAATCTTCATTAGTGGCAGCAGACATTTTGGAAAAAAAGATGGGGTTAGAAATATCCTATAGAAAAATTCAGAAAGAATAGTGAATAAACTAGTCTCTGTTTCTGAGCATTCATTGAAATATCGAAAACTATGAGATAATGCCTGGAAGAACAAAGTACAGAAATACTGAAGTCAAAGCAACATAACAATATATTATGGCCATTGTTAAATGCTGCAATCAGTAAAAAAGAAAATTTATCACAAATGAACAATAATTAGCTTAAGGGTAATTTACCAATTGAAAAGTGCCAGCATAATTTTTGAAGTTAAAAAATATCATTTTTTAGACGATTTAATAATTGAGTCATTGTAATCAAAATCACTTTTATAAATGTTTCAAAAGCTATGAGATTTAATATGAAATGGCTAGTATGTTAAGAATAGACTAGTGCAAAGGTTTTACATGGAAAGCTTGATATTTTAATGAAAATTTGTAGCCAATAGAAAGGCAAAGACAATTACAGATAGTAACAGTTTCGAATTTCTGATTGAAAAAATTACAGAGTGTAACCAGTCAAATTATAAACTTCAATCAGTTTTAATTACATCCGGATTGCAAACAATGTAAATTTCTAAATCCTTCAATATTTAATGTACTATTTAGCTCATGGTTATATAGCAATCAAGAGCTGAAACTTCTAGATCAATATTTATAACTAACATAAAAGCCATCATATTTTCTTGAATAAACTCATTTTCAAGATTATGATTGCAAACATAACAAATTAAATGGTTTCCTTGTTAATAACAATCATTAACTGACGCATGCATAGAACGAAAATAAAAAAACAGAAGGATAATAAACAGACAATAATAAACACCAATAAAAAAACAGAATGATTTGAAAACTGAATAAAAACTAGCTTTTCACAGGTCATAAGATTTTAAAAGGAAGTTACAATTATTTATTAAATTATAATAGTAAGTTATGGCAGCATATAATTTTACACCTATATTCCATAATGAGCTATAAATAATGGCAGAATAAAATTCTGAGGAAATGCTCAAAGTTTGAAATTATTAATATTTAATATCGGTAGATTTAACAAAACTGTTAGAAATACAAAATTAAAATAAATGAAAATAGTTTAAAAAAAATTAATAAAATTATAATGAAACAGCTTTTAATATTTATTAACATAAGCATAGAAATTTTACTACCTTTAAGTAAATACCTTTTTACACACCTGTTTTAAGATATCATTGCAAGTTTTTTCACATGCTCCATAACCAATGAATTATTCCTGCAGACCATTTTAATACTTTCCTGTTCATTTATTAAATTTTTGTTCACAATTTTGATTGTACTTAATATATATTTCAATTAGTAAACAATTAAAGTAGTTCCTATTTATAATAACCTTAATTTAAAAATTAAGAAAGTTAACAAGATTTTATACAAGTGATAATTAAAATATAGAATTCTTATTTTCTAAAAATAAAGCTGATTTACAGATTTTTCTTAAAATGAATAAATAAACTGAAGATTAATTCCCCCACATGATTCAAAGATAGTGATTCTCAAAATTAGAAACATAGTTCCTATTTTTGGAGAATTGTGAAGTGTCTCATAATAAAAACTTTGAATTGAGATGTTAGTTTGGATCTTTGTCTTAATAAATTTCTTTTCAATATAAATGTATAAGATCTATAAAAAGCCATATATACCAGGTGAACAAAAAGTTAAAACTTCAAAAATTCATAAAAAAAAGATATTAAGATGAAGAACTACAGTTTGCAAAAAAATGACTTTCAAGGAAGCTTTTTTTCTTTTCAGCAGTAAAATATTTCTAGTTAAAAAAATCACTAACAGAGAGCACTGATGACTCAAAACACAATGAACAGAACAGGACACTCAATATATTGTAGCAATAACATTTGGTCCAACATGACTTCTAGAATATTGTACAACACAACTAACCAGGTCTTCCACATCATGGCTAACCATCTAAAGAGCCACTTTCTATAAACTGTTTGACAAGTTTCTGTATTTCATGACAAATATAAGGCCATTCTTAGTCTTCCGATTCTTTTGCTGAGCAAAAGTTTTGCAAAGCAACAGTTGCTGACTCTCTATTCAAATAGAACACCTTGACCGACAACACTTAATTGGGAAATATTCTGAAAGTAAACGAGAAATCCCCTTGATCATTTTTTAATAGCAAGATTAATTTACATAATTCTGCTGAATCTTTTGCATGTCAGCACTTTCAATATTGATAACTTTTATAAATAAAATTTCACAAAATCAAGACTTCTTTGTCAGCCTTTTCTCCCAAACTGCATTACTTTTAAAAAAACTTTGAAGTAAGAAATTTTCATAAACTTAATAAAAAGTTTATCATAAACTTTTAATGAACTTTTGGTTCACCTGGTTATATTTAAAAATATTCATAGAGAATTTTGAGGTTTTAAAAACTAAGAGTCAATTTTATAAAAAAATATATATATCAATAGCAAACATAGATAAAAATTCATAAGAATTTAAACAGGCAAGTAAAATCAATCAGCATAATAACTCACCAATATAATTGATAGGTATCTTTTAAATCACATTTCTACAAATCCAGTTCCTGTTAATGATGTATAAAATTAAATATATGTAGAAATTAACTGCATATATTTAATTCTTACTATACCAGAAATAACTCATAAATATGTTGTTGTTACATATCCCATCCAGAATAGCGTAGCTACACCAGATCCATGAGCCTAGCATTCTCAAAAAACCAAGAAAAAGGAGGGGGTTCTCCTAGGAGCTCCTCTATCCAGAATTGAGTGCACTCAAGTAAGTGTTGAGGACTGGCCTCGTTGGAGTTGCACTTTTTACAGATAGGGAAATGCTTAGTACGATGATGGTCAAAGGATAGGCAATTGATGTGTCCACTAATAAATATACTGATCGCAGTGTGGTAAGCTCTGGAACCACCAAGTCAATGGCTGCCCCTGGCTGCCTACGGCAGTACCAAGCAACAGCAGGGGGATGCTGCCAAGTATTTGAAATAGCAGTTTTACAAGCAGAGTATAGTTCTGAATAAGTAAGATCCAGATCTGGAGAAGCAGTAGAGGAAAAGCCCTCCTTCGGCAGTGTGTCAGCTCGCTCATTTCCGAACAAACCTACATGAGAAGTGAATATCATTGGAGGCTGAGAGATCAAATAACATACAAAGAATATGGGTCCCAGCATGGTCTGTTACACTAACTCAATTTCTCAAGTACTGGATGGAGCTACAACTGTCAGTGACAATCCACATATTATTAAAAGAGGCTTTATCCTTATTGAGTCCAGACCAGTTTGGATAGCCAAAAGTTCACTACAAAATACTAAACAAAAATCCAGATTTCTGCAACACTTAGAACTAGATGCATCAGGGTATTTAAGAAAAACTTCACTGCATGTGTGGTGGCTATCATCACTACTGCCATCTGTATAAATTTGGAGATCATTAGGTGGAATATTATTTATTACCTCCAAATCCAACTGTTTCAATAAATCAGGGGAGTCAATGCCTTTGGTGACTTCAGAATAAAGCTTTGTGTGATAAAAAACATTTGGTAGGCCCGATAATGGATTTATGGAACAAGTAAGGTACTGAGGCTCAACATTATGCAATTGCATTAAGTGAAACGGCTCGAGAAAAGGGACTATCCTTTTTTTAACCTTTGACCATTCTGCCAGTTAATCAGGTATTCAGAAGTGCGATTTTGATTCCCATAACTGATTAATTTGCTATAGTATTTGACTAGATTCCTTTCCCTTTGATTATTCAAAGGTTGAAGATTAGTCTCATAAAACTTTGTCATTGGGGCAACTTCTACGCAAACCAGAGATCACTCTTTCAGCACTTAATTGCACTTGTTCTAGCTTGTGGAGGTTACTGGCTGAGGCACAAGATCAGACCTGAAACCCACATTCCAATACAGGTCTAACCAAGGCAATAAAAATAGTTCTAAAGACTGCAGCATTAGCATCCCAGTCTCTACCGGAAATGAATTTGAACACATTAAGGCGTTTTCTACTCTTGGCGACAAACGAATCGATGTGTTTATTGCAATTGAATTCAGTGTCAAAACAAAACCCAGGTATTTAGGATTCCTTTCATAAGGCAACTGCTCTTCGCCAATGAGCAATTGAGGTTTATAATTGAAAAGATGTCTATTAGTTGCGAAAGATGAGGTCACTGACTTTAAAGGATTAAAAGTAAGTCCATGAGCAGCTGCAAAAACAGAAATATTCAAAAGGGACCGATTAAGATAAATTTCCATTAGGCCAATATCACAGCCAGAGGTGCAAAGTGCAATGTCATCAGCAAATATGGCGATTTCACATGGTCCTGAAAGAACTCTCTCAATTCCAGCTAAAAGAAGTTAAAAAGTATAGGGCTTAAAACCAATCTGTCGGGAACACCCTGAGAAAGTTTTAAATAATTAGAGAGTTACCATATTTCACTCTAATGTGTCAGTTTCGTAAAAAGTCAGATATCCAAGGAAAAGCATTTCTCCTGATGTCAAAAACCTTATAAAGTTTAACAAACAATTTGTTAATCCAGACCATATCAAAGGCTTTAGTAAGATCCAAAAAGGCAGCTACAGTACGATTCGTTGGCTTCTAATTATGTTCAACTCTTTCTCTGCCTAAAAAATAGTATCTGATTCAAGGTGGTTTGGTTTGGTTTGTTTGTCGCTCAACGGTCATTTTTTGCACACGAGGGCTAATTAGACTGGCACCTACGGTTTAAAGTAGATTCCGAACCACCACAAACTTCCATGCCCAAGGTGGGATTTGAACCCACGAGCTGTTGAACCGAAGGCAAGAGCGCTAACCATTCGGCTGCCAGCTCGGCCTGATTCAAGGTGGAATGACCATGCCTAAAACCTCTAGGAAACATTTTATTAATCTGAAGATGGTGAGTGAGCCTGGTCAGTAGCATTTTCTCCATTATTTTACAGGGGATACAAGTCAGAGCAATGGGTCTGTAGCTCTCTGGGGAACAAGCTGATTTACGAGATTTTCTAATAGGTATGATAAAAGTCTTTCCATTCTTGAGGAAGTCTGCAACATTTTCAAGATAGATTATAGATATCCAACAGCTATTGTTTACACATAGACCCTAGATGTAGTAACATATGGCCGAAAATGCCATTGGGGCCAGGAGATTTATAGGGGTCCAAATTCATAAGGGCTAGATCCAGTTCATGAACAGAAAAACAATCTTTAAACAAAGAGTTCCCACAAGTTGAGCTACGACATCCATGAACAAGGTTTATAGCTCGGCGTTCAGTAATTTTGTCATTTTGATTAAAAAGGAGACAGTTTGTTCTCTTGTAATAGTCTCCCAAAATATCTGCCGTAGCTTTATCGCCAGGGGGAATAACACCATCAAATCTAAGACAGCATTACTATTTTCTCTTTGAAGCTGGGTTTTACCAAGCCCTTTAGCAAGTTTCCTAGGTTTTTCGCTAGTGATTCTGAAATCTAATTTTCTGCAAAAGGTCATCCATTTTTCCCTCTTAATATCACAATAAATGTGCTTGATTTTAACATTCACTTGATTTAATTCCAGTCTCAGCGAAGCATCGTTGCAATTCAATAAGGACTGATGCAATATATTACGCCTCTTAATAAGAGAATTTATAGAAGTAGAATGATGAGTGTAGCTGGGTCTATATTTTTTACTTTCCTTCTTGGGATAGTCTGTTTGGCTGCATAAAGGATGGTGTATTTAAATTTTTTCCAAAGATCTTCAATATTGTCAAGAGGTCCAGAGTCATTAAAAATTTGATCAGTCAAGTTATTAAAGGCTTGTCATCAATCTGCCTTTTTATAATTTCAGTGAGACTGAATATTCTTCCTCCGAAGTTTTCTCTTGTTTATTTCAATCAAGACCGGGAGATGATCACTGCTCACACTGTACAAGACTCTCCAACTGCAATATGGATAAATGTCAGGGTTGACAAAGGATACATCAAATGCTTCACTAGATCTATAGCTATAGGATGAATGTGTGGCAGAACCATCATTAAGAAACAAAAAAGACTTGCTATCAGTCAAATCAAGGAGCTCGATACCACGATGGTTATTACCGGGACACCCCCAAGAAGTGAGCTTGGCATTCAGGTCTCCTATAATAATAGTATTTTCATCTGAATGATCAAAAAGCCTATCAGGTAATCCATTTACATTTGGTGGGTGGTAAGCATTAAAAAGATGGATAAAACTTCCTCTCCAAGGAAAGGAAATATCTTGCATCTCTAAATCGGAAGGTGGTTGAATGTAAGTCAATGCTATTATATTTTAAATCTTTGATATGAAGGGTCAAACCTCTACCACCTTGTAGCTGTCATCTCTCAAAATATGTAAGCCCTTAATGCTAAGACTAGAGTATTTCCTGGAGAGCAATTATTTGGGCATTATAAATATCAGCCAAAGATAGCAATTGCTCAAGCTTTACTCCCGTAGCGCTATTAAACAAACCATTAATGTTACATTGCAAGATTTTGAGAGGTTTACCATCGGTTGAAGACTGTTGTTTACTTTTCGGACAGAGCCCTCTTCCTATTAGCTCTGAACACCACCCTGATTCAACTGCACGACGGGCGATTCAGCATGTAGATTGGAAGTAGACAAGCTCATGGTAAAGGGGAAGGGAACAGCTTCTGTTGATACAAAATCAGGAGCAACAATTCATAAATATAGAAAATATAAACATTAATAATTGTGTCACTATGCACAAGAACAAGTGCTAATATATCAGATTTTATATCAAGAATTTAACCAGGTAAACTATTGTTCCGTGTTTTTTTAATTAAATTTCTAATTGAGATTATTAGATGTTTTTTTAAAAACTATGTGGTTATAGTTATTAAAAACTTTAATAATAATAACTGCTTCTCAACAGATAAAGTAGATATAAGTAGAAAATTACAGATATCCTCCCAGTCCAAGGCAGTTAAACATAATTGTCAGTATGTTCATGAGAGAAACTATTAGCTTATGCAAAAGTAATGATTGGAGCAACATGAGAACTAATGTACCATGAGGTACAAGTTTGTTTTAGCTCCATGCTTGCTGTTGTTAGCTAGGAATTATGGAGTGACCTTCTGGCATAGTGTTACCCTATCAGGAATATATATTCCCGACATTCTTCGCTTAATTCTCCTAGGAATACCCTTTTGCTATGATGATATGGATACACTTACAAGACTAAAGGCACCTATCAATGTACTGCAGCTAAATAGAGATTAAAATTTACTGATTTTACTAATTAACTTAAATTTACTAACATATGAAACTGCACAATTATATAATAAATCAGTGAAAGGAAAATATATTATGTTTCATTGAAAAAACAAATTTCACATGAATAAGAGTGATATCTAAAATAAAATATCTTAATAGAGGGTGTAATGAAGGCTTGAGAGAACCACTCAATAGGTGTGGTTTTGACATACAACAATTGCCATTTGCGTACCAGGGCTAATTAGAAAGGGGTCTTTGATCTAAGGTGGATTCCAAACCATGACAAACATCCAAGCCCAAGGGGGGATTCAAACACGGCTAATTATTAAACTGAAAGCAAAGAATCATCCACAAGAATGTAAAATAAGATTCTGAAAAGAATTTTTGAAACAGGGGTAAATATTTATAAAATTACTTGGAATATTATCAAGTAAATGAAATTGATTTAGAAATAATTTTTACACTTAATTTAAAAATATAACTTGAAGGGGCATTTTTTAAATAGTTGTTTCAAAACATTTTTGCAAATCTTGGCAAGAATAGGAGTTTAAAACAAATACATTTTGGCTGTAAAAGATCGAGTCCTACAATAAAAGAAAAAAATTTAGTAAATTTTTGTATAAAAAAAATATAATCTTTTTTGATTATAAATATATTTTAAATGTGTAATATGGTTATTAAAATAAATAGAATAAAAATTACATTGGGAAAAATAATTTAATTCTTACCTTTTATAGCAGATTATACTTACCTAAACAGTTTATACATTTTGGAAAATTGAATATATTTTTAATTTTATAATTCAAATAATACTTAGAACAGTGCATACAATATCCAGTTATGAATACAGTAATGTAACTAAGTGTGTAGTGAATAATACCCAGTATAATGTATTTTTGCTTGAAAAGATATTTGAGTCCTGCAATAAAAGAAAATAAATTTTGGCATAAAAAAACATGTCATAAAAATATAATCTACTTTGATAATTAATATATTTCAAGCATGTTATATGGTTTTAGACCAAGAGCATGAAAAATTAAAAATATAAAAGTAGAATAAAAAAATACATTGAAAAAAGACATTTAACTTGCATTTTATAACATATGTTTAAGATTATACTTACCTCAACAGTTAATGCACTTTAGAAAATAGAATAGATTTTCAAGTTAATCCAACTTCAAATCTGCCGTAGTGTATAATCCTATTATATATATATGCCGTAGTGTATAATCCTATTATATATATACATATGCCGTAGTGTATAATCCTATTATATAGTTCTGGTTTAATACTTATACAGTAGTGTCTATTAAACCAGAATCATCATATAGCAATATTTCTATATGAACATTGTTAAGTTGTCCCGAAACTGTTGTTTTCAGGATATTTCAATAATTAGGCACAGTAGTATCAGGCATAATATAGAAACAAAATTTCCAGACACAATTTTTTAGAAATTTCAAGACATTTTTGAGGACAATCTTAATTTATTAAAGTTTAGTGAAAGAAAAAAATGAATATCAATAGCATTCTAACTTTACGTTTGTCAAAAAATAATTTAAAACTCTAAATTACAAATAACATTAGTTATAAATTTTGAACTATTAACTAACTTAACTTCTTTAAAGATTATGTATATTAGCAATGATTATAACTGGATATCTTAAATATAATGTAAAAGTTTGAAAAATTCTTCAAATTCAATATCTTATTAACAGATATATTAATGAGCAATGTTTTATTCATACAACTATAAATAATTTTACAGATATAAAATTCATATTCTTAAATAAAAAAAGAAAATTACTGTTTCTTTTTAATTTGTGTAATTTTTTGTCGAATTAAATTTTCTGAAACATTTTTTATCTCTGAAGCAAACAAATATAATAATGATATAAACAGTTTTTATCTCTGAAACAAACAAATATAATAATAAAAACATTTTCTGAAACATTTTTTTATCTCGGAAACAAACAAATATAATAATGATATAAACATTCTCTGAAACATTTTTTAAATTTTATCATTGGCAGCAACCAACATTTACTGAGCAACTTAGATTTCTTGAAAATTATTAGTTTTTAAGCCATTTTTTGGTTCTTCTGATGCGCTATTGATCAGCTTCTCTAACGAGAATGCTGAAAATTTCTTTATCTGCTTTATTCATGTTCTTTTCACCATGTTCACCTTCATTCATTTTTCTTCATTTTATTTATTGTTACTGACAGAAGAATTTTCTGGAACAGCATTTCCACGTGATATTAAACATGATTTAACTAAATTTGTGAGAAAATACTTTAAGTTTCCAGAAAAATCTTAATTTAGAAATTTCATTCCAGAAATAGTAAACTTTTTCTGCAGAAAATTAAAAAATTTTTTTAATGTCTTCATAAACATAAATTTCAACTTTCACTTTATCACAAAATGCCTCATTTTTGCAACATTCATTAAATTCAATGCTTCTTTTAAAAACTATAAAATAATTTCATATTTTTCACCAACTCCCATCCTTTTTGAGGGCAATATAGTTAAAAAATATTCTCTTAAGACTGGATACTGTTCAATAATTCATTAACATGCGAGTCCTAGAGTGAACCATTATGACTCTACGTGTTTTTTAAACAAATGGTCATCAACAGAAACCACTAATAATGAAATATGAACACTGTGATAATCTTTTTGCTGCTGACAAAGTAAAGCATACATATAGACAATAAATAAAACTATTTAAATCACAACTTAAATTTGATACAACTTTCTTTATGACATGATTGATGACATAAACTGCATGTACCAATATCCTTTTGCTTTCAAGTTGAAATAGAAAATAATTCAGGAATTTTAGAATTATAAGTTAAAATTAAGGACTTTTCAGGACAAAATATTTTTTCAGTAAATTCATGACAACTACGAAGCCTAAATAATACAAAATACCTTTATTTCTGACGACACATTTATTTTACATTAACGTACACAAAAATAGATTATTAACGCAAACATAAATTGTGTAAACCTTTCTTTCAACATTATTCAAAGATACATAGATTTTTCATCATCCCAGAAGCAGAACTTCTGCTACCCCAGATAATCACAACAACTAACCAATTTGGAGAGGCACTATTCAGTCTCTCCAATCAGCAGACAACTAAATCAAAAGTTATTGTTTCCGTTAACAGTTGATTTTTACAAACAAAATTAGAACACCCTCTAAAAATTTTCAAGAAATTATTCTTATGCACAAATATTTTTATAGAATTACTTATTAACTATATAAAAATATTAGTGGATGTATTTTTTTAATACAACACTAAATAAAAGTTTTCCCTTAAAATACAGCATTAATTTATAAGGTTCTTCCTACAAATACAACATTAATTATAAAACTGATTTGCTATCTATATCACTGCTTAAAAGCAGACAAATTTGAAAACCATTGTGAAGTTATTCCAGAAATCCTTTAAATGAGAAGTGAAATAAATTATTCGGGAAGAAATAAAAACACTTCTAAAAGTTGAATTTATTTTTCTTTTACACCATAAAACAATATTAAAGACATCAGGGGTTACAAAATCAACTTTTTTAAATAAGTAATTTTAAACAATATATAAATAAAAATTGGATTTTATTTGGTTATCCTGACCTTTATCAGCTAACAATATAAATTACAAGATAGAAAAAAGAAATTAACTCAGTAGAAGTGGATAAACATTTAGCAGAAGCATATGAAACATGTATTAGTTAATAGTTTACTTTTTTTTTGTATGATATGAAAAATATTCATAATTTATACTGAAAAATGATTTCAAGGAAATCTAACATAGAATTTTGAGATATTATACACAAATAACATATACTTACAAAGTAATTTAAAAAATTCAATTTTGAGTGGCTACAAATAGATATAAAAAATTGAACACAGTATAAAATTTAACATACAAATTCTCTTCAGTTTTTACTTATGAAGAATGTACTGAGAACACAATAAGAATACAAAATTTATAACAGCATCAAACTAATCTTGATAAAAACTTTCATCAAGAGCTTTTTTCCTGTCAGAGAAAAAGTAAAAATAAATTAATTAATTTGCTACAGTAAAATATTTTAGATAATGAAAAAATGATGTATTTGCATGATTTTTCATGAAATAAATCACAATGATATAATTCAAGCTCAAGAATAAAGAAAAAAAAATACAATATAAAATAGTTAAAAAATAAAGAAAACATCCATTATGCCAATTTATTCGTCATTAGAATTGCACAGAAAATAGTAATACAAAAAAAAATTTTTCAATTATTATTGCTTTTATTAGCAAATATTTCAGATTAGTTATAAAAATATTTTAAAGAAACTGCATTTCTTACAACTACAACAAACAATGAAATGCTTAGTTCATACCTGCTATAAAGATTGTGACAGTATTTTTTTAATAACTATATCCTTCATTCTGCAATAGTCATTAAAAAAAATAGTTGCCAGTAGCAACTAATTTACAGCACATCTGTTTTGAGTTATTTTTAATTCACTTTTGTGATGATGAAAAATTCCATCATCATGCAAAGAAAAGTTTAGGCTTATTTAACAAAGCATAAAATGTGACTGATATGTGAATGCCTTAAGATACAAACCTGAAATGTTATTATATCAGAGATAAATAATTGTTAAACTGTAGTAACACCAGGGTAAATAAATATACTTTTAAACACTTTACAACTATTTTTTACACTTGCTCAAATTAAAATTTTATTTACACAAGATTTCATGATATAAAGTTAAAAAGAACAATAGTGTATAAACAAATAAAAGCACAATTAAAATTAAACATATTGGAGCAAAAAAGCTTTTGCATTCAAGCCCATCATAAACAAAATTTCAAAAATCTATTTCTTTTACATGCACATCACATGGAATTGATGCTTTAATAAAAGCAGATAGCTAACTAACAAAAATATCTGCCATGGATAGTTCTTTAAGAAGTTGATTGGATTTGTTAGTTTTAAACATGATTGAACAATCATTTTTCACGAATGAATGCAACAAATCAAGGCATACAACTTAAAAAGGATTAATAATCATTACAGTCATGCTCAAAGTGGGAATTGAACTTAAAGTCTCTTAAAACTAACCAATTGGCTGTCAACTCAGCACTTCCAAAGAAGTTTTTTCAGAAATACAGAGTGTTGCATATTGAATGGGATAAAAAGAAAACATGATTGTGAATGTTGTAATTAATATATTTAGAAAATTCAAATTAATCTTGAAATTACAGTTATTCAAGTATCTACAGGTGTTCAATATGCGCCCTTCTGTTGACAAAACAAATGCCTACACAGTAATCAAGCTCCTGCCAGACTCATGATAGAATAACCCCTGAGATAGAGTTCAACACTGCAGTTATTTGCTGCTTTAGTTCCTCTAAGTCCTTAGGAAGTAGAGGCATAAATACCTTGTCTTTGATGAACCCCAGAGAAAAAAAAATTACAGGGCGTTAGATCTGGGAATCATGCCGGCCAAGGAAACAATGCCAAATCCTGTGGCCCAGCATGACCAATCCAGCGATGGGAGTGACGTTCATTCAGAAACGCACATACGCTGTTATTCAAATGTGGGGGAGCATTACCTTATTGCAAAATGAGAGCAGGAATAGCTTCCTCCAACTGCGAGAGCAACCACTCAGAGAGCTTGGTAAATGCCCCCATGATTGTTCCACAAAGAAAAATGACCGGAAAACAAAACTGTTTGTTAAAGAGCAGAAAATGTTTACACTGATGTTCTAATATTACATGGGCATTTTCCGTGCCCTAAAATTGCAAATTATGGCGATTAACTTTGCGACATAAATGGAACATGGCTTCATCAGTAAACATCAGTCTGTTTAGGAACCCATTCACGTCAAGCTTTTCTTGAAATTTCACACAGGAGTATGTATGCAACGGTTTATCAGTAGATTTTAAAGCCTGGACCATCTGATAACTGTACAACTTGAATTAGAGATGCTTTTGTAAAACAAATCACACCGTTGTATACAACATTCAGTTCTGCACCTACACATCGTGTTGATTTTGTGGGACTCTGTATAAATTATTAATGAATTCTTTCAACCACTTATGGTTCTGTTGCTCTTCTTAATGGACTTTTGTTCTTACATAAACAGCTTTTATCCTGGAACTGCCTCACCCACCTGTCGATGTTGTGAGGAAGCGGTTGTTCTTTACGAAATTTTGTGCGAAAATGTCTTTGCACAGTGGTGAATGTAGTAGTTTTGAAATATTTTAAAAATATAATACACTTTCTCCTGCATGAACGCTATTTTGTTTAACAGCGCCTCTAGTGTGAGTTCATCATTTGATGTTTTTCCCTGTTGCCAAATAAAACTTGTATAATTGTAGTTGCAAAATAATTTTGTTTGGACTGAATAAATCCATAATGGCAGTCAGACTATGCTTTTTTTTTATCCCATTCAATATGAAAACCTTGTACTGAGTTATATATAAGTGTAGACAAAAAAATCTCAAAAAATCCCAAGAATTGATTATACATTGCATGTTATTTAACATATGCTGGAATTACTTGAATACCTAAATTTCGAATAGAAAAAGCAGGATAGATCTAGCAGTGCATCAAATAATATGCTTTATTATGGAGAGTAGGCTATGAAGTTTCTTATAATTAAAGATTTCTCATTATTAATAAAAACTCTTCAATTTTAAAATGCTGGGTTATAAAAACATTCATAATTGAGCAGCTCATTTGTAATGTAAAAATGTAATAGTGTGGAAAACTTCTCAGATATCACTACCAATAAATTTTTTTTAAATATAAGGTACTTGTTCTAATGGATGGAACACTTCATAACACATTAAAAAGTACACAAAAACTTTAAATAATTTATTTAACAGATAAGTCTTTCTTATCATTTTTAAATTATTCTTTAGTTTAATTAGAGAGAATTATTTAAAGGTGAAAATCTCTGATTAAATGCAAACTTACAAGAAATTTTTCTGGTCATATGGTTTGTGAAGTCATAAGCATTAAGATATGAAGACAGTGCATTTAAAAATGTCACTTTCATTGGCAAGCAATTCCACTATTTTGATAGATATGTCTGTATAATTTTTGCAGTTGTAATGAAAAGTTTTCATCCACACCTCAATGAAAATGCTCAAAATTCATTAAAAATTCATTACATCATTTCTTTTACAATAGACAACAAAATATTTATTCAAAATAAGCTTTCTTCTTAAGAAATGAGTTCATAAATATTCTATAAGAGAATTCCAAGATTTCTAAGTTTTGTAGGAGGTATCAACATTTAAACAAACAAATTAATTTTCTTTGCCAATTTAAACTAATTATAGAGTTTTATTAATCTTATTGCCTTGTCTTTCTAATTTTGCTTTTTCTTGTGTTATATTTTCAACATGCTTAAATTTGAAAGCAATATTGCTAAAGATTTATTTTATTAGAAAGTAATTATTTAGAACAGGAAATTTTCCTGATTTTGAAAACTTTTACAAATGGAAAAAATTATAATTCAGTACTTCTTTATTACTAGTAGAAATCAGGAATGTATTTTCTTTCTCATCGCCGACTAGAGACAGAAATTTAATGATGATCTTCGCCTTGTTTGCTGTTAGTTGATAGATGTAATTTGTAGGCAAACAACAAGTTTGTCGACAAGTCAGACTTATGATACTGTCTCAATATAGTGTAATTATGATTTAATGCTATCTGACGCCATGGATATTTTATTAAACCAATGAGAATTGTAATAAAGTGGCATAATCATGATCTAAAATGAAACGAAAGAAATAACCATTTTATGGTTAAATTGGAGAGAAGTCTACTACATTTATTATTTAAGGGAAGCTAACATATTCAAAATTTAATTAAACAAATGTATTTTGTATTGTGTGCTTATCTACTACAAAAACTATTATGTACAGTTTATGCAGTGTTTTTTAATTAATTTTACAGTAAAAATTAAAACTAACCTGAGATTTTCCTTTTTTTAATAAAACTAATATGCTTTTTTATAATTATAAAGCATTGGTCTTGAATGGCTCCAATTCAGTTCTGAAAATTCAAGCATGAACTTAATAAAAATAACTAAATATTTAGATCAGATGTACTTATCAAAATAAACATGAACTATTCCTGAAATATTTCTTATATTTAAGTATTTCAACATAAACTTAAAATATATCATATAGTATAAAAAATAAGAATGAAATATATTTTTATTAACATGCGTAATAAGTCACAATAAGAAAAAAATTTTATTATTAATCTTAATAGTATAAGAGATAGTTCAGCTAAATTGCACGAAACACTGGATAAAAAAAATAATAAAATATTAAAGTATACAACATTTAAAACTGTAATATATAAAACCACAAATTCAAGTATAAATATATGCTCACAATTTTCACAAGTTGCATGAAATTTATGAAGAGTACAACATGAACAAAATTTTAAGATTCTGAAAATCTTAAGTTAAAATAAAATAAAATAAATTAATTAATTAAACTTGTGGCTTGACAGCCCAAATGGGGCCACAGCCAGCAGAATCCATATCTGTTTTCCTGACAGAGGGCCCTGGGGTAAAATAAAGCTAATAATGTAAAATATATGAAGTTGGTATAATTTAAAGTGTACAAAGTTTAAAAAGCCAATGTAAAAACGCAGAAACACTATAACTGCATAGGGTGCCATTAAGAATGGTATCAATATTTCCAATTGTTTTTGAACTATCTGTAAAAACTTGTGATACTTTTACTGACAGCAATGAAACATGGAAACTTATTTGAAATAATGCAAAAGGTTTGTTTATGAATGAGAAAGATATTCAAAGGAAGGAATTTCAAAATATTTACTGGATGAATTACCAAATGAAATCAGTCACAAATTACAAAAATGGAGTAGGTTCTATTAACAAAAGGGATAATATTAGAAGTCACCTTTATACAATTTTTTTCAAACTAGGAAGAAATGCAATGGGTGAGTTGTTTGAGAAGAAAGTTTAAAATAATAGTTAATGGAAGGCTGCATACACCTAAGTTAATTCTGGATGAACAAGTTTTGACATGAACTATAATAAATTTTCAGTGTAGAGTAGTATACAGTATCCAGAAAACACAGAATGAAATATCTGATTGATTTGCATGCAATACATCTATAACGAACACAAGAAAATATTATTCACTGATAAATTCTACTTAATTATCCATCAGCACTCAACATAGTGTTAGATAGACCCTTGAAGATTTAATAAATGCAATATCTTTCTAAAATATGTGAAAAATACATGATTTCTTTGTGTAAAATAACACTAAGAAATTTTACCTCATTAGTAATTGGAAAAGGAGTGTTCACAATTTTTATAATTGTATCAGGATGGATTCCCCTTATTACAGAAATGGAACAAACAATTCTTTAAAAGATAAAATGTATGACTATGCTGGTTACACTATGTAACAAGACAAACTTTTTTTTTTAATATTAGTTCTTGTTATCCATATTCAAGTGCAAAGAGTTTTGAACATTTGTTACAAATTACAGAAATAAGTTATTTCTCATACATTATAAATAAACACAAACTTAAAATAATTACAATCAATAGAATGAATAATCTTAATAAAACAGAAGAGAAATCATATTTGAAATCAACAGGAAAAGGATCAAAGTAAAGTTAACCTAAGATTCCTTATATTAAATTACATAGCTTAAAGTTCCATTATCTCCAGGAATCATAGGCAAAATATTTGTTCAGTTACTCAGAACTTAACAAAATGATTATTAATGTTTATTACTATTCCACATAAGCAGCTCATAATCAATTTTAATCTCCTAATCAAATCAATTGTTATCTCTTGTTTTACCTGCCAATAAGGAGTTAATTTCATGAGGTAAAAAGTAAAATGAGTTTATAAAAGGTGTGTATGTATATATATTATACATGTATATTACTTTTATGTATTACTTAAAAACCCTGGTAACGTTTAGAGAGACAACTAGCAAACACATATGCCTCCATTTAAAATACATTCTAAATGTTCATGGTTCATTCATTTATTAGTTTTGAAAAAAAAACCTGTTAAGTTTATTATTTATAATAAGTTATATTTTATAATGATAGTACATATATAATGTGAATAATAAATAGTTTACTTACCAGTTTTTTTTTTAAGCATATCTTAGCATTTTAAAGCATAAGACTTGCTTCCAACTTTTACTTCTGTAAATTCAGAATTTTAAGTAAAAAAAGTAATCACATTTAAGAACAAATTTTTAATTGAATTTTTATTAACATTTAAAAATGTTAAAATAATAAATTAAATTTACCATTAAAATAACTTTCTAAAATTAAAGTACTCAAAACATTCATAAACACAAATCCACTTATTTAACAGAAAAATGAACATAAGGTGAAATAAAGCTACTCTGATAAATAGACCAATTTCACAAAAGTATGTAACCAAAATTTCTTGTCATACTGAGCTTAGCTTCGTAAATATCAATTGAATAAAAGTAATAACAAGTTTACAACATTAGTGCAAAAGTTATAAAATGTTACAATGAAAAGAGAAATTATATGGTTAATAACTCTTGTATATCAAACAAAATAGTAATGTTTTTGAAAGAGTTTTTCATATATAGACATGAAATTTTTAAATTTTGAAAAAATTTTGTAATCTAAATTTTAAAAAAAAAGTTGTAACTTTATTATTTAAAAAAGACAATACTTTTCCACTTTATAAGTATACATATTGAAAAATTGAAATTTTTTGTAAAAAAAAATGAAATAACTGATTAAAATATAAAATAACAGAGCAAACAAATTTTAGTTGGGAGTTTAAAAATTCTGAATATTTTGGGTATTTTTAAAATGATTAACATCTTAACATGACAAAAGTTAGTGATCAAAAATCATTAATAACACTTTGGTGATTTTATAACTTGTGCTAGTGAAACAGGAAAGTACCTTATATTATTATAATGAATTTTGTTAGATTTTAGTTTTTATAAGTCAAAAACTTTTGCATTGATTTCTTAAATGGAAGAAAAAACTTTTAATAACATAACAGATAATAAAATTTCATAGATTTTTTAATATTTACATAAGAATAAATCATAAATAAAGAAAATAAAATGACCTGAATTCTGATGAACTACATGAAAGCCAATAATTTAAATGCCTAGCATTGGCATTTTATAACTCTTTCTCTAAGCTGAAACAAATATAATTAAACAATGAAATACTTTATTTAGTCACTTAATATCATTATTCTTATTCAATGGAAATATTTGAGTACATTAGAAATCAACTTTTTCAATATATGCCATAAATATACAGCATGCACATCATATAAGAAAAATGTATGGTTTTTTAAGTGTATCTTCAAATATTGTTCACTATTAAAAATAAATTGAATACCTAAAAATAGAGAGAATAATGATAAAGCATTTTCTCACACAGCAAAATCCTAGTAAAGAAAATTATTAAAAGATAAAAAAAATAATTTATTTAAATCTATGTGAGATACTGAATACACAAAACATCTATAAAAAAATAAACAACTTATCCTATTTCTGAAATATAATTAAAATCAAAATAATAATTTGACTGAATATGTGTACAAATTGTTTCCTTGGCAGAAATAATGCTTGTAAACTTTGAGCTAACTATCATATTTTTAATTACTATATATATTTTAATTAATATATTATAAACTGCAATATAAAATAAAAAAAACTATGTTCATATTTGTACCAATACCTATATAAAAAAAAAATTTTTTTTAAAAATATTTACTTCTAAATAATCAAGAAAACATAATCAATAATGTGAATAATGAAGGTTTTTAAAATAAATTATTTTTAAATAAATGATTTGTGGAACATACCTTAAAAAAACATTATATGGAATGTTTCCAGATGGGGATGGACAAACCATATACCTAAATTATTTATGTAAATAAAATCACTTCTGACTTTTGAAATTTTTTTACCTTTAACAGCAACATACAGACACGAAAAAAAATAAGCTTGGCAATCTAATTTTAAATTTAGAATTATTTGATAACCTAACTTAAAACTGAAGGCAAGTATACCCGATTTCAAATAACAGAAACATCTAAATTTATAACTTACAATTTCAACTTAACAAACTACAGTTTTAACTTTCAAACTTAACTTTTCATAGTAGAATTGCAACCAATTAATACATAGTTCGAAATTCCTCTCATTAATGAATCTAGTTTGGCACTGGCATTTTGTCACAGCATATAGCTCTAAACAGTGATGCAATGGGGGCCCAAATAAGATCCAACCAAAATTTTTTAACATTTTATAAATGTTTCATTATTATTATTTAGTTTATAATTATTTATTATTTAGTTTCATCTAGAAATAAAAACTAACAATAAGACTTGAGAAGTATCATCAAAAATAATGTAATCCAATATTCAATACTTCTTCATCGCTAGTTGTATGCTATTTAGGTAAAACTGAGTATTACAGTCTCAGCTTGGCGAAAATTTTTTTCACCAAGTGGAGGTTGGTCGGGTTATCTGGTACAAGGCCCAAAAGAAGACAAGCTGTGAATATTATTGATTTTTTAAAGGGTTATGCGCTAAAGAGTAGAGAACTGTACAGAGGGTAAAATGCGCCAAGCGTGCGATAAAGTATGCCAAACTGGTTTAACGGTTCGGAATACGTTTTCATGACGAGATTTTCGTTTTATTACTCAAGGTGATAGTATAACATGCGCGAAATTAGTTTTGTGTGCAACCCTTGCGTTTAATGAGTAATTTTATTTGTTTACAATAAAAGAATATGCTATCTGAATATTCCCGCAATTGGACTTCGAAATTTTATAAAATTATCTTGAATTTTTGGAAGATTTATCGTTTATAATTTTTAAAATATTGTTTCGAAATTCTGAAAACTATATTGCTTGAATTTTTTTAAAGTTATATTAATTTGAATTTTCATTTGATCGGCCAATTTAAGATATGTACGGGGTGTTAATAATGCACCCAGTCACTTTGATTCATACATCGCAGAGTATGTATGGCAGAGAAACCATGAAGAAAATGCAGTAGAAGATTTCTTCGAAACTCTCAAACATTCTTTTCTCAGCAGGGTGAGTTATTTTATTTTTCATTAAAATTTCATTCAGTGTGATTATTAGAAACTCTAGTTTTTATAAAAATGCATGTTTACATAAGCAAATACATCTTTAAATAAGCTTTATTGTTAATGTTAGTGCAAAATTGTGCCATTTTGAAATTTTTTGTAGGTGGGCGTCACACGACCGGTTAATTAAAATTCGAGTTTGCATAAAAATGTAATTTGTTAATGTTAGAAGTTTAGCTTTATTGCCCGTTTGTCACTTTACAAGGTAACGCTACACTGATGTTTTTTTAAGGTGGCCGCGATTGCTCGGTATATTCGAATTTGAATTTAAATAAAAAATTAAACTTGTTAACATTAGAAATTTAGCTTTATTGCCCGGTTGTCACTGTAGTAGTTAGCGCTACATTGATGTTTTTTAAGGTGGGCGCCATTGCTTGGTATATTAAAAGTGCAGTTTTAATAAAAATGAAATTTGTTAAAGTTAGAAATATAGTTTTATTGACCGGTTGTCACTGAAGTAGGCAGTGCTACACTGAAGTGTTTTTTAGGTGAGCGCAAATGCACGGTATTTTAAAATTCAAATTTTAAAATTTTGTTTCTAGTTATTAGAATTTTAAAACTTTTATAGTACTTGATTATAATGAAAAATTCAAATTTATATAGGTGGAATTCGAAAAAATAAACAGGATTTTTAAGTTGAAGTTCGAATGCGATCGGTATTGGTAGCTGGATATTGCGCGTAGTGACATAATTTAGGTTGGCAACATAGTGTCAGTCTATACTACTTTTTAAGTATCAGTGGGCAGATGTCATTTTACCAATACCCACCATTAGGTTAATTGCCAAAATAATTACCACGATAAGCAGAGCTGCAAATATTAAATTTTAATGCAGTTAAAGAAATGCTAGCTATTAGTTTAAATACCTATAAAGTATATCGTTCAATTAATAGAACCTTTAATTAATAAGAAACTAATAACATGCCAATAATTAGGCATGCTTAAAAATAGAAAGTTTAAATTATTGATACTAAACATAAAATAATTACATAACATAAATTAAGTTTAAAATTTGAAAACAGATAAAATAAAGATATTCCCATTAAATATTTCATTATCATTATTAACAAAAATAAGTAAAATTATAATATCAATGATAATAACAATTTTCAACCAAAACAATCAGACACCGGCGTTTGATATTCTGAATCCTGTGCTTTTAAAACACCTGGGATACTTTGACGAACTGGCATGCGTAAACAGTAAGTTAAGTTTTCAATTATGAATATAGAAATGCCAGATCGGCAAAGTAAAACTTTAAGTGTGTTAAATAAATGGTATAGGAGTATGCCGGTAAGGCATAGTAGAAAAAAACAAAGTTGAAAATAACGCATAAGAGTTTTAAATGAATGATAAATATGGTGATAAGAAAAATAGAATAGAACTGCACTAGACTAAAACTTAAAAGCACTGAATATATAAATTTAAGTTTATACTAGGGTAACACATAGCTGTAGAGCGCTTGGCGTGAAAATTTTAAATTGCGCCAAACCTGTACAGCTCTGTAAACTTTTACCGGATTATGTATTATTATTCATTAATTAAAGAAAACCCAAGCAATGTTAAAATCAAATTAAAATACAAAAAACTGTATACATAATTAATTTAAATTATATAATATAAAATTTAAATAAAATGGAGAAAATCCATTAAAAGGCAAATAGATTTCCATTTGGAAGTTCTCCCATTAAATAATGTTTATAAAATCTGTTTTAAAAAATTATAAATGTTTGTTGTTAAAATCAGGATATGAGATTAAAACGTGATAACTGTGTATGGTTGTCATTCTATACTACTTTTTAAGTATATGTGGGCAGATGTCATTTTACCAATACCCACCATTAGGCTAACTGCCAAAATAATTACCACGATAAGCAGAGCTGCAAATATTAAACTTTAATGCAGTTAAAGAAATGCTAGTTATTAGTTAAATACCTATAAAGTATTTCGTTCTATTAATAGAACATTTAATAAATAAGAAACTAATAACATGCAAATAATAAGGCTTCCTTAAAAATAATAAGTTTAATTTATTTATACTAAACATAAAATAATTACATAACATAAATTAAGTTTAAAATTTGAGAATAGATAAAGATATTCCAATTAAATAATTCATTATCATTACTAACAAAAATAAGTAAAATTATAATACCAATAACATAACCGTTTCTAACCAAAACTATCAGACACCAGAGATTGATTTTCTGAATACGGTACTTTTAAAACACCCGAGATACGCTCCCTTTGACGAACTGGCACATGTGTATACAGTAAGTTAATAATTCAATCATGAATATAGAAATGCCAGATCGGCAAAGTAAAATTCTAAGTGTGCTTGTAATAAATGAAATAGGAGTATGCCGGTAAGGCATAGCAAAAAAAAATAAATAAAGTTGAAAATAATGCACAAACATTTTAAATGAATGATAAATATGGTGATAAGAAAAATAGAATAGAACTGCACTAGATTAAAACTAAAAAGCACTGAATATATAAATTTAAGTTTATACTAGGGTAACAATGGTTCATCACACTTTTCACACCATGGATTTAATTCATCGCCAAGTGGAGGAAACGGGTATTGGAAATTGATTGGCAATCCACAATGGGTGCCAATCAGCATAAAAAAAAGGCAGGAGTTTCATACGATTTCAAATTGCTAAAAAAAGAAAGAAGAAATAATAATCTCATGTTAACAATACTAATTAAAAATAAGAAAACTAGATCTCATTTTATTCAAAGATATATTACCTGTAATATATAAAGATGTGGAATGTTATAACTAATATTTTACCTTATATATATAGGAATTAAAAAATAATATAAATAAGCTGATGTGTAAATGCATATAAAATTTCAAAATAAGTACAGAAAAAACAATTTGGCAATACAGATAATAAGGAGTAAACTAAAAAAGAAATCAAATAACCTACATAGAATATTGACCATTTCATAGAAAATATGTCACAAAAAGTTGAAACTTAATAACAGCACTACCTGAAATATTTCATATTTTTTAATAGGAACAAGTTCACTGAAGTAATGTTACTATTATAGCACTCAACTAAAATGTTTGATATATGATTTGTTTAGAAAGTGTATCAAACTGAAATTTAAAATTTTGAATTTATGTTTTGTTTAAATAGCATATATCAAATTGAATTTCAAGGAAAGTTATATTTAGTTTTGGAAGTGTCTCAAACAGAAAATTTTGAATTTTAGTATTAGTGTGTAGAAAGTGAAAGATAAGGATAGTGATAAAATGAATTTGAGTTAATTCTTATGCAAATGATGATTAAATGAGCACTTTTACTTTATAAGTTATTTAATTAAAATTGCTGTTTTGTGTAATAATTTAAGTAATTTTATTGAGTAATAAAAGTAATTGGCTGTGAATTGTAGTGCTTAAAAAAATTCAATTTTTCATAAAAATGTATTTTACTTACATTATTGATTTAGAATAACTGCCCAATTCTCTCCATAGCTAGATTTTTACTGATGTATTTTTAAGGTGAATGCGCCACTGACCAGTTAATTAAAATCAGAGTTTTCATAAAAATGTTATTTACTTTATTGCTTAGTTGTCTCTTAATGTAAGCTGTGTAATATTTAGTTCAAGTTTATTTTTTAATTATTATCTTTGTGAAATTAGTAACTAGTTATTAGTATTTTAACATATCTATAATAAGAAATTATAATGAAATATCCATAATTAAGATACTTGAATTTTAAAATAATAAAAGTTTATAATATTCAAAAGTTAATTTAAAACTAGCTAATGTAAAAAAGACATAATTTAAGTTAGCGAGTGCAGCACTTGGTGCTAAAACTGGAATTTGCACCAAACCTTTACTGGTTCATGGGATTTTTCCAAAGCTATATACTCACCATAGCTGCACTTCAATATAAATTTTTTTACATTTTTCGAAACTCACTATTTTTTGCTTTTATTATATAATTGGTCATTTAAAGAAATAAAACTAAACTTACCCACAATCACAAAAATCTTCATTAGATTATTTTTCTGGTGATCAACAGTCCTCTATTATATTGATTTCTTCATAATAAAATTAAATAGGTAAATGTTTTAAAATGTTTCACTAACTTTCAGACTAAAAAGTAAGCTCCAAAGAAGTTCATGAATAAAATATAAAAGTTTCAAACCTATTATCAGTGTTTTGAAATTGATTCTCAAAGCCATAAAAATGCTTCTCTTTAAAAATGTCTTTTTAAAAGTTCTTTATTTACAGTTTCTTTTGAAAAAAATAATACTGTTTCAATCAAGTCTTATGTTTCTCTATATAATGCAAGTCGCACAATGCTATAACACAGAGAATAACTTTAGATTCATTTAAAGAAATAAAACTAAACTTACCCACAATCACAAAAATCTTCATTAGATTATTTTCTGGTGATCAACAATCCTCTATTATATTGATTTCTTCATAATAAAATTAAATAGGTAAATGTTTTAAAATGTTTCACTAACTTTCAGACTAAAAAGTAAGCTCCAAAGAAGTTCATGAATAAAATATAAAAGTTTCAAACCTATTATCAGTGTTTTGAAATTGATTCTCAAAGCCATAAAAATGCTTCTCTTTAAAAATGTCTTTTTAAAAGTTCTTTATTTACAGTTTCTTTTGAAAAAAATAATACTGTTTCAATCAAGTCTTATGTTTCTCTATATAATGCAAGTCGCACAATGCTATAACACAGAGAATAACTTTAGATTCATTTAAAGAAATAAAACTAAACTTACCCACAATCACAAAAATCTTCATTATATTATTTTCTGGTGATCAACAGTCCTCTATTATAATGATTTCTTCATAATAAAATTAAATAGGTAAATGTTATAAAATGTTTCACTAACTTTCAGACTAAAAAGTAAGCTCCAAAGAAGTTCATGAATAAAATATAAAAGTTTCAAACCTATTATCAGTGTCTTGAAATTGATTCTCAAAGCTATAAAAATGCTTCTCTTTAAAAATGTCTTTTTAAAAGTTCTTCATTTACAGTTTCTTTTGAAAAAAATAATACTGTTTCAATCAAGTCTTATGTTTCTCTATATAATGCAAGTCACACAATGCTATAACACAGAGAATAACTTTAGATTCCCATAACTGACAAAAAAATAATTCTACTTGGTAAGAATGCAAGCCTTGTGAATACAGAGCATTTCGTTTTTATTTAGAATTTTACCTATTATTTATTACAACTAGCCAGGTATGATGCCTTCTGATAATTCTTAGGCAATATAGCCAATACGATTGCGACAGTACGCAAGTTCCCTACAAAATATAAATCATGGATATTTTATAATTTTTAAGACTTGCAAAAACAATCAAACTTAAGTAGACAATGAAGAATAAAAATGTATTATGAGAAACATTTAATGTCTAAGTTTTGATCTCTAAGCTAATACACATGTCTTGCAAGAATTAAAATTTTAAGTAAAAAGCAAATGAAATATTAAAGTCTACTTTTGTTCTCACACCTCTACTTCTGCCTAATGCCTTTATCTAGAGAAAAAAAACGCATTCCATTCAATAACTGATGTTGATTTAAATTACAATATAAATAGAATTTATATAGTAACTTAAATCAACATCACTAAATGTTTATAAGTAAAAATCTGACAAAAAAAATTTTAGCCACAAAAACTTTAAAAAAATCTAGGCAAACAATAAAAGGCAATATAAAAAAAATTTTTTTAACCAACTAAATACTTAACTGCAGAAAATAGGTTTTAGTTAAATTTTCACCAATACCTGAAAAGTTCACTTTAAATAAATTACATTCTTCTAACAAACCTTCAACATACCTATCAGATACTTCAGTTCTATATTTGCGAACATAATTACATATATCCTCAATATTGGCTCCATTAACATGGATATTAAGGAATGATGTAATTAAAGTAATGACATGCATTTTTTCTTGAGTAATACTCGAAGAACTACTTTGAGTTCCTTCTCTATCATAAGGTATGTTTAAATTTTGTCTCTTTTGCTGTTCATATTCCCTATTTTGACAAAATTTTTTGAGTTCTGCTTCTATAGCTCGCATTTTCTCTTGTTTTTCATAATAAAGTGTATTATGGATACAAGCATTCTTTTCTTTTTCTTGTTTAAGAGCTGCTTCCTTTTCAACAGCAACTTGCAACTGTTTTCTAACACGACTAATTTCTGTCTTGATTTTTTCTAAATCCTTTTCTGTCACATCAGTACATTTTGAGGAATTAAAAGGATTTAGATGCAAGTAGTCATCATTGGTCAAGCCCTTTTCATCTATAACTACTTCACAGTCATCATCACTCAAGTCCATATCCTCTTCAATACGTTCTTTCACTACCTCTTTAGAGAGGGCTTTTACTATTTCCTTAGCTTCTTGTTCCAAAGAACACAATTGTTTTTTTTCCATTTTATTAAAAATATCCCACAAATGTGGAAGCTTAACTAAATCAAACAGTTTATTTATATCATTACATTGTAATAAAAGTTCACTCATTCTTTCTTGATATATACTTTTTGCTTCATTAAGCTCCTCAACACGGTTATTTTTTTTATTTATTAATTTTATTCCATGACTTGTGACACAATGAATCATGGAGTAAAAATTACTGCCTGTTTTTTTATTACATTCCCCATTTTCTAACCATTTAATTAAAGCATTTATAGCATCATTAAAAGTCTCTTCATTTTTTAATTTATCGCACAATAAGTTAGCCTCATGTGGTGAATAATGAGCAAAAGGTGGTGGAGTTGGAGAACGTTCACGATGTCTAATTTCTCTTTCCTTAGCACGTTGTAAGCATTCCCACTCATACTCATCATCTCTATTAATAGCAAAATCCACATGAATGTGTGAAGAATTTGCACTATCATCTTTATTTTCAATCTTTAGCTTGTATCCTGATAACAACATAGCTTTATCAACAGTCTCCATTGCAGCAAATCTTATATGGCAGAAATTTTTTTTGCTCATTCGAACAGTAGCGATTTCACCACAACGTGAAAAAATTTCACGGATTATTTCCTCAGTTATGTTTTCAGGCAAACAACCCACAAATACAGTTTTGCAACCAGGAGCTCTTTCTCGTCTCCTAATTTGTGTACCAGGATGAGGAGGAATTAAAGTACATGTTGGTAAACTTATAATTTCATTTACAGGAGCAATAGGGACATTATCAGGATTATACATAGGATAATGACCCCAGGTGGCCATTCCCATCATATTATACATCTCATTGGCCATTGGCATATAAGGATTAAATCCATTCATGATTCCACTACTGTTGGGGGTCATATCCATTCCTGTTGAAACAGGTAAAGGAGTAGCATTAACTTGCATATTATTTTGAGGAATGCACATGGGATCTACTTGATTACATGACCATTGTGCATTCATGGCACCATACATATTAAATGGAGACATCATTGGGTAATTTTGTTGATTAGAATCCATGTTAAAGTTATCTGGGGTACTGTATGCATAATTAGCATATGGATTCATTAGTGGCATTTGGGGAACAGGCGCAACTTGTTGGTACAAAGCTCTTTGTTGATGCGGAAATTGCTCTTCCGATGACATATTAGATTTTCCATTGTCAACATTGATGGAACTCTTAGCTTCGAATTTTTTTCGACCAACCCTGTTACAACCTGGATTTTGGTCACTAACTTGAGTAATGCTTCGCTTCGGTTGAATAAGTTTGGAATCACGAAAGGTCTTATCTTCGTATTGATTATAACCAGAAGTACTAGGTTTGCTGTCATCTTTTGGATACTTCACGCCTTGTTTACTTTCAGAATTACAATGTTTATTGTTTTTATACATGGTGGAGCAAACACTTTTGGGAATATTTTTGTTATTGGTAATACAACGCCATTTTGGAGAACACAACTGATAAATCACTATTCAAGACGAAACTAAAACATTTACACATAAATCTGATTATTAGGTTAATCGATATTTTCGAAAAACTCAATAGAAAAGTTAAAACATAAAAGATAAACATTTCCCGTTATCTTTCGAAAATTTCTAAAGATTTTTTAAAGATATACTTTATCATTTGAAAATGAACGCCATTCATTAGGACAGTTATTTAAAAACTTATCAGCTAAGCTAATAGCAACGACCAATATAATAGACCAACAACTCCCCTATTGGCTGCTTCCAAAAAATGACACGCCATCTTGGAAGACTTTCCTGAACATTTTTGACACCAGGCGGCGTAAAAAGCATTTCAAGTTCTCAAGTGATTGAATTTACTAACATTGTGTTGTGTAGCATTTTACTCTTGATACTTATTGTTTTTATAGTTTCTAAATACTTTTATTATAATAAAATGCCAAAATCATGCTTTTGTCCTGGCTATAAAAGCGGCTACAAATCGGATATTAATCAAAGAAAGAGGAATGGGGAAAAACTACCAAGCCTTTTTAGTGCACCAAAGGTATACAACGTGCAAAATATATTTCATCTACTTTTATTTTCAATGAATAATTTTTATCTTGATAAGTTAGTTTATGTTGTAAAATGAATAAAATGTATGCATTTGTATTATTTTTTGCGATCTGGGATGCAATCGGCGATTGAATTTTGTTATCAAAATATAATAAATTATCTAGTTTTGTTCTTTTTTGTAATCAAATAATTGCTGGTTAATTAAAATGCAACCATTTCAGGTTGTTGATTGTGTTTTTCTTTTTTATTTCTAGATATTGTATATTGTGAAAAAATTTAAAAATCCTTGTAAGTAATTCATCAAATATTTATATATCAATCTAACTTTACCCCCCATATTTCTCTATTGCCTTGTTTATTTTAAATTGCCTTCTTTATTTATTGAATTAAATTGTATTTATTGAATATAATTGTATGTAAATATAATTTAGTATCAATACAAAAGCTAAAATCAAGTAAATCACTTAAGTGACTGATTCACTGATTTAAATAAAACAGGAAAATATAATTATAACTTGGTATTAATAAAGCTGATATACTCATAAGTAAACATATAATTATAACTTTGTTGTTAATTTATTCTGCATATTATAATGTATTATTGATTTAGGATCCAAACTTGCTTGAAAAATGGAGAAGGGCAATTCCTCGGGCTAATAAGCAATTGACTTCTTCAGATGTAGTGTGTTCTTTGCACTTTAAATAAAAAGACTTAAATAGCTATTATACACAAAAGTTATCAGATGGAACTGTAAGTTATTTGTGTTGTATAAATTTTTTGAAATGTTTAAAGACATTTTTTAATGTTTTGTATTATTTTTTAATTTATCAAAAAAATTTTTCCTTAGTATTTTTTAAAATCTTCTGAATATGAATGCAGTTTTTTTCACTTCATTGTAATTTTCAAGTACTAAACAATTTATTACCATTTCATTAAAAGTTATAAATAATAAATTACTAAAACATTTTGCTTTCTATAAATTGCAAATTGCTCTTTTCATTTAGACAAGTTTTTCACTTATACAGCTTGTAAAATTAACATTTATAATATTTGTATTTGGAAATAATTAAATATGTTTATTAATAAATATGTAATTATTTTCCATGTATTCATAATAATAAATAAATTTTTACAACTTTACAGGGATGTTAGATGAAACATATGCATAAAAAAATATTGAATATTTTATTTTATAATTTGATAACTATTGTAATTTGAAGTATTTATATTTTTGTGTTTATAAGTGCTAAAAATTTAAAACAATTTCAAATATTTGCATGATTTATTTAGGGAAATGTTTATTATAATTTTTATTCCTACCATATTTATAACATTTTTAATTTGATCTTGAGTAACAAACTTAACATATACCTGTATTCTTTTTGTATTTGCATTGAATTTGATCTTGCTAATTTTACTTTAAATTAAATTCACTAAATTTTCAAATTATTTCTTTTTTATGCTATTTCTCAGTTTTATGTATTTTTTTGATATTTAATAAAGTTATTATTTTCTTTTAGCAAAACCCACCTCATTGTCAAGCAGAAGTTAAATACACCATACAAAGTTAGTGAAATTTTCATGACACAAATATTCATACTTGACTGACATTGTTGGATGCATTGAACCCTTATCCCATTTAACTAAATACTCTATTTTTCATGAGTTACTATTATTTTTAAAAAAGTGACTCTGTGAAGTAGGATATTTGGTTTGTAATTCATATTAAATGAAGCAAAAAGATTTAGTTTAATTTGCACTTTTTGTTATTGCTTTCTTTTTAAAGAAATGTAAATTTATTGATTTTTATTATATTATTCAGGAAAAATAATGAAAAATAAGAAAGCCTATTGTAGTTGATGATTTGTAACTAAATTTAAGTAGTTCCTACCTATAATTTTAAAAAATGTTACATTTAAATAATTATTTAATTACATAACATAGTTATTGGTTATAATGAATTTGAGAAATATTTAATTTTTAATTGTGTAAAAAAATGAATTACAGTAAAATGTGCAACATCATAGCAAAATATATTAAAAGCTTTAACGAGGAATAAAAGAATTTATAAAATTAGAATAACAAAAAAATTAATATTAAAATTATTTTCTATAAAAATCACTAGAATAATTAAATTGAAATGTAAAACTTAAATTTGATTCAAATAAGATATTAATTTTAATATAATAACTATATTTATATTTAAAAATAATTGAATAGAATTTGATTTCCTATTAAAATATATTGAATTTTAATTAATTATTCTAAAATTATTTGAAATTCAATTTATAAAATTACAATTAATGGTAAAATGCATTAAAATAATGTATCTATCAAATTCTCTTGCAGCTTTATAAACTATCTATTAAATGGTTAAAATCAGAGAAAATAAATATAAATAATGAAGGAAAAACATCAATAATTAAATATAACTATTCAAATATTGATAATATAAATAGATACAATGAATTTTTTGAAATAAATGTTACTCTATCCACAAAAACGAAAGTAAAACTGGTTCTATTCTGCATAACACCTAACAATAAAATGTCAGATTTTGTATTTCCATTATCATTTGTTTTACTCTAATCAATGACAGATTAATATTCAATATATTTATCATGTAAATTCAACTATTTCACATTATTTTCAGTTTTATTTAATTAATTTTTAAAGATTTTTATTCCCATAGACATCAATGCATTTCTCACTCGATAGTGGTATCGTGCATCAGTCACGCCGCCTAGCGGCAATTTAAATTTTGGCGTGCCGTTATTTTCGGCAAGATGTACGTCTTATAAATATTGGTCTGTGGCTAATAGTAACCGATTGGTAAATAACGCGTGACTTGGAGAGCCTTTAAATAAAATCACTTTATACAATTCTATCAGAAGTATTCAATTGACGTCACACTTCCGTTGCTGATTCGTTGCTTATGGCAATGGAGACTGAAATTTATTTATTTATTTTTTATTTTTTATGCTTAAACAAGTAGACCTTGCCGTATAAGTTAACACTTGTGAAGTTAATAAAAATGGTTTTATGCTCTGTTTATGGGTGTGGAAAATGGTCTGATAGAGATTCCGGAAAATCTTTTTACATGATTCCAATAATAGTAACTAAAAAAGTCCTCAAATTGATCAATATACTGATCACGAGTATATATACTCGTAAGTAGCGATTTGAGGGTACCTCAATTTAGCAGAGCAGACATAACAGAAATTAATATATATTTATCAACTTCTATTAATTTAATAATTTTATATTTGTAAATGCAATTCAAACAGAATTTTTCAAGAAGTATTTCCTGTATGTAACCGTAAAATTAACAAGAAAATAGCAAAAATATTTTAAACGAGTAAAGATACGTAAGATTTTTATTTATGTATAGAGAAGCGAGTATAAATGATATTTTTAACTAGCTGTAATGAATTTAGTTTAAAAATTAGTTTAAAATTCTTTAAATGCTTTAATGATGAATTATAAATATTTATTAAAAATAAGCATTGTAAAAAATAGAAATGCTTATTCTTACATGTTTTAAATGTATTTTATTAATAATAAATGCATAAATTTATCAAAAGCTTCAATAGAAAGTTCAACATGAAAATGTAAATACATATTATTTGATAATATTGAAGGAATTATTTTTTCAAAAACATCCTATAAAATGGAATATTTTATTTTATATATTTTAGTTGGAATAAATTGACTCCAATATCTATGAGAAAAAATTAATATTTACATAAACATAGAATTGTTCAGGGTATGAACAATTCTAAAGTTTAAAACAATGGTCAAAAATTCTTAACTTTCCCATCAGTAATATATTTGCAATTCGCAACCGCTGTGTAAGAATTTCAAGAGAAACAAATCCACTTGTAAATATAATTGCGGGATTTTAAATATTTGAAGGCTTTCATCTGACAATATGTAATACAACGAATTGAAAATACTAAATAATCTACTATATCTCCATAGCTGATTTATGGCCATTTATTTTCGTCACTACCACTAGTACTTTGGTTTATACCATATGTATCTTTTCCATCCCATAAAACCAATTTATTTTTATAATTTTCAAATCCTTGTGCTGATAAACAAGACATAAATGAGACACATTAGGCAGCCATGATTTAAAGATGTAAAATTCCCTGGAATTTTGAAGCTTGGGAATTAACTCGGGAATTTTAGGGAAAATTGGGAATTTTCAGGGAATAAACTCAACCAATCATATTTCGTTTTAGATTCTTTTTTTGCATATATATGAAGCGAAGTTAAGTAAAATTTAATATCTAAATAATTTTTAAACAAAGTAAAATTTTATTTTCTACAATAAGCATTCATAAAAGCAGTGAAAAGCATAAAATATGAATATTAAAATTGTAAAAAATATAGTATTGAAAAATTTCATCCCTAGGGGATATTTTTATATCAGTGTGTGGCGAGATCTGACGCTAAGATTGTTGGGAAGCCAATGTTTCTCACAAATATATATTTAATGAAACTATGAAAATAAATTGAAAATTGTTATTTGATCAAAAATAATATTGTTTTGTTATAGCAAATAGTGATTTTTTTCTTCATATATATATTTTTCCATTTTCAGTTCTTTTAGATTGTAAGAAATTTATTATTTTTTTCGATCATTCTTTATATAGTAGATTTGTTTCTTAAGTATTCGAAATTACTTTTTTTTTAAATGATTTCACTTTAATTTTAACGTATTATTTTTCTTAATACAAATTATTTGAAAAAAAGTAAGGTAGTACTTGATTTTTTCAGTCTTTGTAATAAACTGAAAATTGATGATTTAAAAATAAATAATGCCAAGCAAATTGCTTTCACTTTCGTTTTGACTTCTAATTGACAAATTTTTAATTTATCAATGATACAAAAAGATACTGTTTCATGTACTACTTCTCAACTGAATATGGGTAAATGGTGCACAAATTTAACCAATATGTAAATGAAAGTATGTGGTGAGGCGACATGTAAGTTGTGAACAAAAAAGAGCTCTTCCAGCGAATCATCATTTAAATAATATCTTGTAGGAATTAATGTGACAAAAATCCAATGAAATAAGGTAGCGTTAAAACTATATTACAATTTGCATGTAATTTTCAGTTATATTGAAACTGCAAATGTTATTCCAATCCAATTATAAATATCTTTATTAGCAGAGGAAAATTATCATCAATATATTCTAACATTATTAACAGGTTCTTAATAGTAACTTATAACTATTTAAATTGACAAACTCAATATTTAAATTATTTAGAATTTACTAAAAAGTCACATTTGTAGCTACTTAAATTTGCAGAAGACATTTTTAAGACACAAAATAATAATTTTATATAAAAAAATTTTTACCCACAAATGTAATCATGAATAAAAATACTTTTTCTTTTATTATAGTTAAAATCTTTAAAATAATTTTCTTTTATATTTTAAGATTAATTAACAATTTTTAAGTACAATATATCATGCAGACTTTAAATAAAACTATTTTTATTTCTTTTGCAAGGATCTGATACATTAATTTATACAACTACAATTTATCTACAGTTGAATTATTCATTGAGTTTTTGAAAACAATTTTTTATGTGTTATACTTTTCAAAAGATTTTTGGTTAAAATACTAGCTCTAAAAATATTAATGCCAGTTTGATATAAGAAAATAGGTATATTATTTTTCTATAATCTTGTTATAAAAACTTGAAAACTTATAATTTTTAAGAGTTAATTAAGCTTGAATTTTTACACACAAGATTAAAATTTGTACATAATACAAAAGTTTTAGGACAATTGACAAATCTGTAATTTTGTGAACTGTATATTTCATTAAAAAACTTAAAGTAGCCATAAACAATTTGTTCAGAAAGGATTTTAAAATTGTACAGATGCATTTAGAAATCTGCACAATAAAAAGATCCCATCTAAATATGTTTTTACGTGTTACCTTGTGAAATAAAAATAGGTATTATTTCTATGGTAGAAAATATCCAATATTTAAAAATACAAAAATATTGCTTAATAAACTCTGATTGATTTTTATGAATATAGTTGTTCAACATGACAACTGAAGTGGATATAACAAAAATTGTTGAAATAAAAAATGTATAAAATCGAAGCTACCTATTTTACTATAACAACACTAATATATTTAAAGCAAGCAAATGACACTATATATCATAAATAAAAGTTTAAAAATATTAGTTTTTCAATGTTTATACTATTGCTTACACACATGATGGAAAACCAACTTGATGCCCAATGATATAAATCTGTCAAAACTTTGTAATCCTTTGTAATGCTGAAAAGTGAAAATCTTTGTAGCGAGGTATTAGAAACAATATCCTACCTCCTTTATGGCTTCTTAAAATTAATTGTTCATTTTAAAATAGCAAGTTTCGAGCATTTTAAATGTATTGTAAATAAATGCATATCGGTCATAGATATGCTGTCAGAAGGAAGACTTGTGAACTTCAGCTCACTTAAAAAATTTCAAATACATAGATGAAAAGTGTAACGTTACGCTCTGTAACGAAACAACTCAAAAAAGTTTAAGCAAGGCTGACATCTACCCGATGTCGTATTTCGACAGATTAATTAATTTTACTGAATAAAACTCAGAATGTGAAACGAAACGAACATTTAATAAAGCACACAGAACATTACAAACTACAAGGACAAAGTTTACAAGGTCTACTTAAGAGAGAAAAAATATCCACAAATTACGTCAGCTCGTGCGGGATGCGCACGGCACATGATTGGTAGGTGAGGTGCTACCATTCGCAACATCCTCTCCCCTTTTTGAGGAGCTGGATAGCTACTCAAAAACATCAGTTACAGTCACTAGGTTCAGTTTTTTAGGTCTTCTTATGGCACGACCACACCTGATAACTTGATGTGTGACCTCTAAAGACGAACTCTGCGATTTCACAGATTCGGTCTGTTGAATACTCTGCAGTGGCAAGCTCTCTCAGTCATCTCCACTGACTTCGAGCGGAAACACGCTGAATTGGACCCCCTATTGTAGAAGACTGAGTTTTTAATTTGATAGTTCTTCTTCCACTAAGTATCCAATAATTTTCATGAATTATGTTGAGAAGTAACTGTGTACCAGCATGATAATTCTCAGTATCAAAATGCTCTATAAGTCTTTGCGTAAAGATACAATTGTTAGGCAGTAGGATTGGCGATAGAAAGTGGGGAGCATTAATACGTTCAGTAATTCGAGTATTTACACGGAAGATATTGTTGTCATCTTTAAATACACACAAGTTTGGTATTGACTTTTCATCTGGAAAACTTTGAGTTTGTACAGAATGAATTAGTCGGATCTCAGCACTCTCTATCTCCTCTAGACTTAATTCCCCCACTCTTTCTGATTAACACTACTTCTTGCATTGTTAACAAATCGTAGAACCCAAGCCACTAATCTTATGATCGAATGAAATTTGGAAAATTTCTCAGCGTACCATGGTACCTTTTTCTCTGTCAAATTTAGATTACGTACTCAAACTCTTTCCCTTTCTGAAGTGATTTCGGAAGTTTCGCAATTATTTAATTCAGAGATCAATTTAATTTAGAGACGGGCCATGAGTCAGGAGACTCAACTAACCATGAGGGCCCCATCCAACAGTGTGACTCAACCAAATAACTAGGTGAACACCCTCGAGAGATTAAATCAGCAGGATAAATTTTCCCTGGCACATGTCGCCATTCGCTATCAGGAAAAAGTGTTTTTATTTCTTTAATTCTATTCGAAACAAAAACTGATCACCCCTCTTTATGTCTCAACCAATATAAAGCAACCATGGAATCGCTCCAAAAAATGGTTTCCATTTCTGTAATGTTAAGTGCTTGCTGCACCGAATGTGCTAACTTGGCACCTATATCCGGTATCTGCTTGATTAAATTTGGACCTTTGTGCAATAAATCATGTAATGAGATGTTTCCAGTTTCCCGAGCCTAAGCGTCGAAAACTGGACGCATTTTTGTAGTACTACTATCGGTTTTCACAACTGGTCGGTGTGGCAAAAAATGAGAGATTTCGTTTTCGCACTCAATTTTTTCTATTATTTGTAATTCCTCCCATTCCTTAAATACAGCTTTATAATCTTCTAAAAGCCCATTCCGTTGTGCGCGTTCACACATTTTTTGTATGTTATTTCCATGTCAAATATTTATTGGAAGGCAACTGAACTGTATTTGCTTTAAAAGGCAAACAAAGTTCGTATCTGCCATGCGGTAGAATCTTCATACTCTTTTCAAACTCCTGTATCACCTTTAAATGCTCATTATTTTTGTTTAACCTCTGAACTGGGTCAAGAATCTCAATACTTTCCAGATCCCACAACTCAGTAATAGATGAATTCGAAACATATAAAGAAATAACATTCAAAACAGTATCAGATATTGCATCACGTTTACTAAGCATTTCCTGTTTTCCCATCAGAATGAATCCTAACCGCGTCTCTAACAAAAACAAACCCGAATTCAATTTGATAGGTTTATCCATAAACAAAAACCCTACGACATCAACACCCAAAAGCAAATCTATCTCGTAATCAGGTGCCTCACTGTCTGATAGAATAATCCCCTTTTCATTTAACTCATTCATAACAGCAGAACAGTTGATTTTTGGCACATTGCCACAAATTTTCTCTTCGGAAAGAGCTTCAACACTTAGAGTGAATGAGTCATCCAACGAACTAATAACCAATTCGTAAACATCATGTATCTGACTCGGCGTTTCTCTTCCGCCGAATAACGAAAACCGCATTTTCACTTTGCTAGTTGATTCAATACCTAATTTTTCGATTGCATGCTTTGAGATGTAGGAATACTGAGATCCGCTATCCAGTAACGTTCGACACGTTACCACTCTGTCATTTGCACGTATTTTTACAATTAAAGTCATTAAGTAAACATTATGCTTAACACAACTATTGGATAATTAATTAGCTTCGATGAATTCCGATTTACTACTTTCTTTAGAAATGTCACATAATAAATAATGGTGCGGCTTGGCACAATATAAACAGGAATTTTTTACTTTACAGGATTTTGAAAAGTGCGTGGCAGAAAAACATGAAAAATAGGCTCTATGTTTCAGCAAACATTTTTTCTTTTCATCTAAGGACATTTTTCTCGCTTCCAAACAGTCCCTGGAGTGATGTTTCCCATTACAAAAAACACAAAGTAAAATTCGCTTACCTGCGTTGCCTCTAGTGTTAGTGCTTACCAATGCCGCTGCCGTTGGGTAATTATTTAATTTGTACACTGCATCTTTCTTAAAGTTAGAAGAAGAAGCGAAACCAGTTCGAGCTAACTCGACCATCTCTTCTCCTTTTCTACTTCTTTCTTAAGAAAATCCATTAAATTCTGTAGTGAACGAGTCTCAGCATCAGACGCTGGTCTCATGTTTCTGCTCCTTTCCCATGCCAGCAATACCTGTTCCGGCAAACAAGATTCCACTAAAGGACTTAGAAAATCACCGTACTTTTCCTGCGTTCGCCCTAGACTCCCTAGGGCCCGTATCTTCACTTCTAACTCGTCGTATAATGTTGGAAGATCTGTCTTGGAACGCCCGGTGACCGCATTTTTCATAACCATGATGAGCAGGTCTCTAACATAAACTTGCACTAAAAGATCCTCACGTCCGAATCTCTCCTTAAACTGGGATATCGCCTTGGAGTAATTATCCGCCGTTGCAGGGAAACTCTCCACCACACGAGCTGATTTCGATTTTGGCTTGCAGGAGGTACTGAAATTTATCCTCATTAGGGATACTTGCATCATCGTGGATTTTACTAAACTGACTCCAAAAGGTCAAATAGTCCTTAACATCACCGCTGAACTTCTTTAGCACTATTTTGGGAAGTTTGAACTTTCTCTTTTCAGAGCATTCTATTGCTTTCGGTTCTTTCAAAGATAGCCGATCAATTCGCGAACATAGTTCGGAGAACTTATCTCTATATTCCTCGGCAGTCAGGAAATCCTCCTCGTGTTCAGTTTCGGAATCTTCTTTCAGAATAAGGTCCGTAATATTTCCTTGTCATACTTCTAAACGTGTAAATTTATCGCTAATTTGCGATTTCAAAACCGGAAGTCGATTGACATCTCTTGGCAAAGTTCAGTCTCAATTTTATTCGCACAGGCAGTAAATGAGGTACGAAACGATTTTCGTTGTCTTTTTAGTTGCGTCACATCCATTTTCAGGCTCAAACTAATCAACTAGCTGCCGAAAACGCCCCACGTTGGACGCCAGAAATTATGTAACGTTACGCTCTGTAACGAAACAACTCAAAAAAGTTTTTAAGCAGGGCTGACATCTACCCGATGTCGTATTTCGAATGGTTAATTAATTTTACTGAATAAAACTCAGAATGTAAAACGAAACTAACATTTAATAAAGCACACAGAACATTACAAACTACAAGGACAAAGTTTACAAGGTCTACTTAAGAGAGAAAAAATATCAACAAATTACGTCAGCTCGTGCGTAGTGTTGCAAGGATGGGAAAAAACCCGGTTTTTTTCCGGGAATAAACCGGGTTTTTTCCCATGGAAATTTTGAAAATTCCCGGAAATTTTCAAAATTCCCAAATTTTTAAAATTGGGGAAAATTTTGAATTTTCTTAAAAATTTATAAGTTTATAACTATTAAAATCACATAATATATTTAAAAAGATATATTTTAATGATTTCTACTTTTATTTATGGCAATAGAAATTTCTGAAAACATTTTGAAAATTGAAAAGGATGACAGCCATTTGTCAAGATAGGAGAGATTTCTACTTGTGTTCTTTGCAATTCTTATTCGTAATGTTTATTATTTGAATGTGTATTTTTTAAATTTTTGGACAGAAATCGCTTATATATAATGTCTTTCAATATATATACCCACACAACCATTGATATCTCTTAGATATCCAAAACATATCTAATTTAGATCCAGATATCTGTTAGACATAAAACACATCTATTAGACGTCTACAATTTGGATATCCACGACTTAGATATCCATGAGATATCACAGAGGTAACATAGTTTAGATATTAACATGGAGATATGCTAGGGATATCTCATAGATATCCACAACTTTTGCAATGTGGATATCTCAAAATCGCTTCACATGGATATCTATTAGATATTTCAAAGTTAGATATTACTGGATGTACTTGTTATAGATGTTGTTTAGATATCCAAGCCTAGATATCTCCTATACATCTAAAGAATGATATAATGTAAACACGAGTGAAAACAAGGAATTTTTATTCAAAATTTTTATTGTGTTTAAATATGTTAGATTTTAAATGGGGCTCTTACTGTAACTTAAGAAAAGATTTAAGCTGTTATGTGCCTGTAGTTTAACTCAATAAGTGAAGTGAAATTAAAATCGGCAATTAATTTAACCTCGCAAAAACTACCAAGCCTTTTTAGTGCACCAAAGGTATACAACGTGCAAAATATATTTCATCTACTTTTATTTTCAATGAATAATTTTTATCTTGATAAGTTAGTCTATGTTGTAAAATGAATAAAATGTATGCTTTTGTATTATTTTTTGCGATCTGGGATGCAATCGGCGATTGAATTTTGTTATCAAAATATAATAAATTATCTAGTTTAGTTCTTTTTTGTAATCAAATAATTGCTGGTTAATTAAAATGCAACCATTTCAGGTTGTTGATTGTGTTTTTCTTTTTTATTTCTGGATATTGTGTATTGTGAAAAAATTTAAAAATCCTTGTAAGTAATTCATCAAATATTTATATATCAATCTAACTTTACCCCCATATTTCTCTATTGCCTTGTTTATTTTAAATTGCCTTCTTTATTTATTGAATTAAATTGTATTTATTGAATATAATTGTATGTAAATATAATTTAGTATCAATACAAAAGCTAAAATTAAGTAAATCACTTAAGTGACTGATTCACTGATTTAAATAAAACTGGAAAATATAATTATAACTTGGTATTAACAAAGCTGATATACTCATAAGTAAACATATAATTATAACTTTGTTCTTAATTTATTCTGCATATTATAATGTATTATTGATTTAGGATCCAAACTTGCTTGAAAAATGGAGACGGGCAATTCCTCGGGCTAATAAGCAATTGACTTCTTCAGATGTAGTGTGTTCTTTGCACTTTAAATAAGAAGACTTAAATACCTATTATACACAAAAGTTATCAGATGGAACTGTAAGTTATTTGTGTTGTATAAATTTTTTGAAATGTATTAAGACATTTTTTAATGTTTTGTGAATATATGTGCTTAGGTGTAAAAATTGCCAAAAGGAAAGCCAAATTTGATGAAAGATGCTATTCCAAGCATCTTCCCAAATTTGCCCAAGTACTTTTCATCAAGCACAAGAAAAAGAAAACTGCCTGCTCTTAGAAATACAGCAAAGAAAGTATGTGACAATTTTCCAACATCAGTAAAAAATAAGCAAACTTCTATGCATGGTAAGCAATTTATCACTGTCAAGAAAAATTTATCAGTAATTGAATACTTACTAAATGATTCCCAATCAAACTCATTCAGTTCTATAAATATTTTATAGATTATTATTCAAAGTGTATTGTAATTTACAAAATGAATCTCAATTGATTATTTCAGTAGGTTATTTTTAAAAAGTAATCTCATCTTAGCAAATTTGTAATTTGCATTCATAAAAATTGTTACTATATAAAGATTTGTTGCTTTTAGGTGAAAGTTTGCTACATACATTTGATCAAAGAATATCATTTGCTTTTATTTAAAATTTATCCAATAAACTAGAATGGTGATATGAAATATATGTAAAAATTTTGTTAGAATTTATGATCTTAGACTGAAGCATTTTTTTAGAATTTGTTTCTAATTATTTATTTAAAAATTAAAATAATCTTTTTAAATTCCATTACAGAAAATATTATAGAATTATTACCTGAAATAGACCATGATATACTGGAATCCTCATTACAAACACCTGAACTTAATTTTGAATATTTGAAAACACAGTTACACCAGCATCTCTTTGTCTGCTCAATGGTCATACTCTATCACAAGGGATTCTGTGGTTCTTTTGTTCTGGACTATTGATCATTGTTTAGAAAGGTGGATTGTAATAAATGAAAATCTTAATGTCAAAGTATGCTTACTATTATTCTATTTGTTTAAATTTTTGCACGATTACTTATTTTATTTATTAAGAAGCTTTCAATTTTATTAGGTTTTCTTATAAGGAATTTTATCTACAATTTAGAGCAGTTGTAGGCTAACAGGAATGGAAAGTATATGTAATTTGATTAAAAATGGGGAGAAGTATATTATCTGTGCTGATGCTAGGAATATGTAAGTAAAATAATTTTCTCATTTATTAAATACAAATAAATATTGTTATGTATTAAAATTACTTATTTTATATTTATAGAGGAAAAAACTGCTCAGGTTATGTTAATAGTAATTTTTACATCAAGAAAACTGGTCGTTGTAAAAATTGCTTCCAACAGCAACCTAAAATTGGCCCTAGACATGCTTCCAACAGTTTTCTTCTGTTGAAGAAGAAACAATATTTAATTAAATATGTTTACTAATAAGTATGTAATTATTTTCCATGTATTCATAATAATAAATAAATTTTTACAACTTTGCAGGGATGTTAGATGAAACATATGCACAAAAAATATTGAATATTTTATTTTATAATTTGATAACTATTGTGATTTGAAGTATTTATATTTTTGTGTTTATTAGTGCTAAAAATTTAAAACAATTTCAAATATTTGCATGATTTATTTATTTATTTATTATTATTTTTTTAGATTCTTAGACTTTCCGATTGTGGTGGCCACTCAGTTGATTCAACTGTAAAACGCATTATGAAGAAATTAATGACTGATTTTATTGCCCAAAATTATAGCTGGCTGGGTGCGAAAGGAAACGAAGTTTTTTTAGTCTCGGATTATGTGAAATTGTAAAAATTGTAATTGTTTTAAAACTTTATTTGATTTTTCTTCTGTTACTTAGTTTTTTTCCTTAACTTAGGCTTAATAATTCTTAATAACTTAGGCTTAGAGACTTCATTCTAGAGTATTGTTCCTTTGCTTTGTGTGCTGCATATCATGGAATGCAGCTGACAAAGTGAGCTTGAATTACAAAAATTTAGTGCATATTTTAATTATTTTTGAATTAATAAATATTTTTTTCTATTTCACAGCTGCTGCCCGAAAAATTCTTCTTTGATTGGACCTGCCACTGATGCTGATATAGAGTTGGCAATTAAAAATTGGCTTAGACATGCCAAAGCAAGATGCAGCAAACATATTTGTATTCAAGAAAATTCTCAATCACTTGTTTATTTCTTGTAAAAATAAACATTGCTGTTTTTCTATACTTCCTTGCCTGTTCATTGATCCTTGGAAAAAACAGATAATCTAACTTTTTAATAAATTATAATGTATTTTTCTATGAACTTATTCTAATTATGCAATATTCTATTAATCAAGTTTGAGATATCTATAAAAGAGCTTCAATAAGAATGTGAAAGTTTTTAAAACTAAAGATTCATCAATCAAGTTTAAAAAATTAAAGTGCAAGAAGTTTAAAATGCTTACTAGCAGCTTTCTTAAAGATATCAAAAATAATTTTGCTGCACTAGGCAAAACAAACCATCTTAAAATAATTACTGTTACTTTTAAAAGCTAAGCTTTTTAAGATTATTTAGATTTTCGATTTGATACTTTTCAGGTTGATAGTAAACACTTAAAATTTATTCTACAACAAATGTGTTCTAACCAAAATTTGAAAAACTATACTAACACTATTATTTAAGACTCAGAATATATATTTATTTAGTCACTGGGGTTTTAAGAGAATTTGTTTTTCTTTGTAAAAACTATTCTACTTAAGTTTACAAAAAGGAATTCAAATTCAATCATTTCTGCAATTCTTTTAAAATTCAAACATTTGATTTTAAAAATCAGTTTATTATCATGTGTAAGCTAGTAAATAAAATGATTTTTAGTTTCAAAAACAAAAATTTCCTTATTTAGACATCAAAAATATTTCCATTAGGGATTGAAAAAGAACATTCAAAGTACTAGCAGAGTAAGTAAATAATGTTATAAAGACCGTCTATTTGTAAGAAAAAAAATACAAGCAATATTTACAAAAAATTAATTTAACTTCGGTTTAACAAAGAGAAAAAATTTGTCTATCAAATTATTTATAAAAAATAATCAAAACATTGTAAAATTTATATTTTTTCATTCTGTGCAAAAATATATATTCAATCATTAAATTTTGAATGAGTTTTATAAAAATTACATATTTGTAAGCATTTTGCTAAAAAATTTCATAAGTAAAAAAAATACAACTTTATTTTAATTTTCTAACATGGAAAGTTTAAAAGTTCTGAAAAATAAACACAGATATCCAAATGACATCCAATCAGATTTCATTTAGATGTCTCATAGAGATCGTATTTAATTCCAAATGGATATCAAAACATATCTGAGATATCTAATAAATATCTAACGTATATCCAAGGGTTATCCAAAATCTCTAAGCGACATCCACTAGATGTCGCAATATCCGAATATCCACTTGACATCTATTTGCTGCGACCCTTTGGATAACTGGTGGATATGCCGTAGATATTTGGATATCGTGTGGACATCTCAGAGACAAAACGATATCCAATAAAATGTCTAGGACATATCTCTTAGACGTCGTGTGGATCTTTGTGGTTGTTTGGGTATATTCCTCGAAAAATATTTCTCAAAAATATTATTCTACTATTTATAAAATGTTAAATTAAACGCAGTAGATTAGATTAATAACTGATTCTAAAATTGCATACGAAATTTTTTTTATAACGTCAATTGTTAGTGTATATAGATATTCATTTTGTTTTTCATTAGATATCTGGAGTAACTTTTGATCAATTTAAATAAAAGTAATAGTCTGGGTGTTCATTTATAGTTTGAAACATTCAGAAAGTAATTTTTAACTATTATGCTTTTGTTTTCTGTGGTTAAATCATGTCTAAATATCTGTTTATCGATTCAGATTTTGAACATATTGTATACAAAAAGACAATCATTTTCTCTTGCCATCAAAAGTAATGATGTGAAGTATACTGATAGTTTTATTAGGCATTCTTAACAGGCACGACTTTTTTTCTTTTGCAAGTTTTTTATACCTAGATATACTTCATAAATGTTTATATAATTGCTGTAGGACTTATTACATAGTGTTGTGCACTTTCTATAGCAGGGGTGCACAACCTTTTCAGAATGAGGGGCCAAAATATGAAAAAAGATCAAGTCGAGGGCCAAAGCAGCACGTAAATGTTAAAACATGTTATAAACTAAAAAATATTATTTTGGGTCGATACGCATGAATTATAATTTAAATAGTTATAAATACTATTAAGAAACTGCTAATAATGCTAGAATATATTGATGATAATTTCCTTCTGCAAATCAAGATATCTATAATTGGAATGGAATAACATTTGCTGTTTCAATGCAACTCAAAATTACATGCAAATTGTAATAATGCTTTGACGCTTGCTTATTTCATAGGATTTTTGTCACATTGATATGATTTAAAGGATGACTCGCTGGAAGAGCTTTTTTTGTTCACAACTTACATGTCACCTCACCACATACTTTCATTTACAAATTGGTTAAATTTGCACAACATTTACACATATTCAGTTGAGAAGTAGTACATGAAACAGTATCTTTTTCTCTATCATTGGTAAATTAAAAATTTGTCAATTAGAAGTAAAAACAAAAGTGAAAGCAATTTGCTTGACATTATTTTTAAATCATCAATTTTCAGTTTATTACAAAGACTGAAAAATGAAGTACAACCTTACTTTTATCAAATAATTTGTTTTTAAGAAATTTAATTCATTAAAATCAAAGTGAAATCATTTTTTTGGAAAATAAAGCCATTTCGAAAGAATAAAAGACAAATCTAGCATATAAAGAATGATCGCAAAAAATAATAAATCTTTTACAACTAAAGAATTGAAAATGGAATAATAGAAATGAAGAAAAGAATGATTTTTTGTTACAGTGAAACAATATTATTTTTGGTCAAATAACTTTCAGTTTATTTTCATAATTTCATTAAATATATATTTGTGAGAAACATTGGCTTCTCAACAATCTTAGTGACATATCTCGCCATATATACACCGATGTAAAAATATCCCCTAGGGACGAAATTTTTCAATACTATATTTTTTACAATTTTAATGTTCATATTTTATGCTTTTCACTGCTTTTATGAATGCTTATTGTAGAAAATAAAATTTCAGTATCAAATTTTACTTCACTTCGCTTCATATATATGCGAAAAAAAGAATCTCTAAAACGAAATATGATTGGCTGAGTTTATTCCCTCAAAATTCCCAATATTCCCCAAAATTCCCGGTTTTTTCCCAAAATTCCCGAGTAAATTCCCAAGCTTCAAAATTCCCGGGAGTTTTACATCTCTACTCGTGCGGGATGCGGACGGCACATGATTGGTGGGTGAGGTGCTGCCATTCGCAACAAAAAGTTTGTTTTTTCTGGGATAAATGTAAAATACAATGCAATTTAGAATTTATAAAAACTCTTATTTGAAGAAACATTTAACATATCACACATCAACAACAATCTTGATTCACTAAGCCCCTGATTATGTTATGCGTGTATACATATTTAAAATTATGTAATCTGCATATATATATATATATATATATATATATATATATATATATATATATATATATATATATATATATATATATATATATATATATATATATATACACTGCTCAAAACAATTAAAGGATATTGCTGTTTTAGGTGGATCTTGTAGCTGGGAAAATTTTTAGCTGATTGATACGTGGTCGACAGACGTAGTAGGTTATATGAGAATAAATTACCCATGTTTGACAGAAAAAATGCATTTTATTGAACATTTGCGTACAAAAGGAAAAAAACACAATTTGTGCATATGAGAAAAAAAGAATAACAAAAGGTGTTGTCTTCAAAGGAAGTCATTTTTAGTAGGGGGTAAGATTTCCACGGACGGCCAGCAACGTTGAACACTTTTGAGGCATGGAGTCAATGAGGCTATTAATCACGAGTTGGGGTATTCTGTCCCACTCTTCCAGAAGAGCTCTTTCCAGTTCTTGGAGAGATTGTGGGGGTGGTTGGTGGCCAGCAACTCGTCTTCTTAGAGCGTCCCAAACGTGCTCTATTGGATTCATGTCTGGGGAAAACGCTGGCCATTCCATTCGTACGGTTCCTTCCTTGAAAAGGAAATCCTCCAGCAGGTTAGCACGATGTGGCCTGCGTTATCGTCCATTAAAATGAAGTCATCTCCGATTGTTACAGCGTAAGGGACTACAATAGGTCTGAGGATCTCATCCCTATATCGGCGACCAGTCAGAGGTCCATCTCGAATGATATAGAGGTCTGTGCGCCCATCAATGGAGATGCCACCAAACACCAACACTCCCCCACCGCCAAATCTGACACTTTCGTGCACGAACGCTGGATTTTTCCTACTGCCACGGTCCCTCCAGATGAAAATACGCCTATTATCAGGATGAACAGAAAACGGGACTCGTCAGAAAAAAGAACATTGCTCCATTCATTTCTCCGCCAGTTCACATGCTCTGTTGCCCACTCCCTGTAATTGCGACGAAGCCTTGATGTTAGTTTAACACATACCATCGGTCAGCGAGCATACAGACCTATACCATGAAGCCGGTTTCGGACAGTCTGAGTTGAAACCGTGGTGTCAGTAGCCGAGCGAAGGTGTTGTTGGAGAAGAGTAGCGTTCATATTTCGGTGTCTCCGAGCCGTTAACACTAAATAACGATCTTCATTGGGCGTTGTTGCCCGTCTACGACCTTGCCCTGGTCTTTGGCCTGCTTTTCCAGTCTCCAAAAAACGGTTCCAGATCCTGGAAATCACACTTTGTGACACTCCAATGGCTTGCGCTACTCCGGCTTGAGTTTGGCCTCCTTCTAACCTACCAACAACTCTCCAAGCTTCTGAATCGGTTAAATGACTTCGCTGAGACATCGAACTCATCGAAACAAAGCAGTCACTGAATACCGATCATCCTTGTATTCATTGTCTTTTATTCAGTTGAAAGTCAAATTTCATTCACTGCCGCTGAAGTGACGTTTTTGACGTCGAGCTCAAAATTAGCATACTCCACAGTTTGAAAATCAGAAAAATTTTCATTTGTGATTCTCTTCTTCCATTTTCAGCAAAAAAATTTTTGTTTATATCTTTATTTTACGTAAAACTTACAATATCCTTTAATTGTTTTGAGCAGTGTATATAAACATCTCTATATGACACATAATCCTTTTAGAAGCACTTTTCAGCTCACATAAATTAATCAAAATGAAATTGGTAAAAATTATGGTGAAAATCAAAAGTTTTTTTTTTATCTATTATCTAGTTTATTTTAAACTATAATGTAACAAACACAAAAACTATATCCAGGAAACTTGGAATAATTTATATACAATTATAAATACTATTCAACCAAGTTAAAATTTAACTTTTTCCAAGTTATAGAAATAAATCCTCAGAAATACCACCTAAAAGATGGAAAACAGATATCTCAAAATGTTGAAAAAGAGGAAATGGCAAATGCTCAAAGGTTGTAATACTAATAAAGAATTTTATTATACCTACGCAAGCTGGACCAATTTATATAAATTTATTATAAGAAACACTTAATCAAAATTTTAAGTAACTTCAAATTAATCAATTAGCATCAACAGCCACTATTTAGCTTATAACTTTTAGTAAAATCAAAATTATGATATAAATCTCAACAAATCTAAAATTATTGGAACTAACATGCATATTCAAATTTTAAAAGGTCCATAATAATGAAGGAAATTTGATATTCTTGTCATTTAACCCAACAAAATTACTGATTTGTTAAATCATTAATAATAAACTAAATTAACTAGTAAAGAAATCCAACATGCTTATTTAAATCTAGTTATTCTATTTAATTTCTCGCCAACATTTCCAATAATAAATAGCTTCATTTTAGTGAAGAATAATATAAAAAGCATTTTCCTGCTTCTTTATTACTAGCAAATAATTAGCAATTTTAAACACAGACATTTTTTTATATGACAGTATTAAAGTTCAGATATTTTCCAAAGCTCAAACACCAAGTTTGTAAACTTTAATAAATATAACAGTTAAAAATTGGGAAAATGTTCTATTAATATTAATAAGAATCAGTATTTATTATAATCTATGAACAACCAGTTTTGTTACGAAGGTTTTTGCATTAGTATTCTCTAGAAAGTACACAACACTATGTAGTAAATCCTATAGCAATTATATAAGCATTTATGAAGTATATCTATGTATAAAAAAACTTGCAAAAGAAAATGTCTTGCATGTTAAGAGTGCCAAATAAAATTATCAGTATAGTTCACATTATTACTTTCGATGGCAAGAGAAAATGATTTTCTTTTTGTATACAATACGTATAAAATCTGATTCGATAAACAGATAGTTAAACATCTGATTTAACCACCGAAAATAAAACCACAAAAGTTAAAAATTACCTTTTAACTATTGTGGTTTTATTTAATGAATGTTTCAAACTATAGATGTAACTCCAGGCTATTACTTTTATCTAAATTGATCAAGTAACTCCAGATATCTAATGTTAAACAAAATTAATATCTATATACACTAAAAATTGACGTTATAAAAAATTTTCGTATCCAGTTTTAGAATCAGTAATCAATCTAATCTACTGCGTTTAATTTAGCATTAAGTTTACAAATAATAGCAGAATAATATTTTCTAGAAATATATATTGAAAGATTGAAGTTTATACATATTAGCTTAATATTTTTCGAGGAATATATATGTGAAAGAAGCATATCTAAACGATTTCTCTGTCCAAAAATTTAATAAATACACATTCAAATAATACATTACGAGTAACAATCGCAATGAACACAACTTGAAACCTCTCCAATCATTAATAATGGCTGTCATCTTTTTCCAAATGTTTTGAGAAATTTCTATTGCCGTAAATAAAAGTAGAAATATTAAAATATATCTTGTCAAAATTAATTCTTTATGCACAAGAATAAACCTACAAATTGCACGGATGTTAGTAATAAGAGTTGAAGACAAATATCCATAATTATTGATAATAGTTTTTTATAAATTGATTTTTAGTTGTTACAACCCTTTAGTTTCTTTTGCATATTTGTAACTACTTATATAATCTTATGAACTTGCAAAACAAACTGTATAAATGAAATAATTAAAAGTCAGTTAAATAAATATATACTTATATGTCGAGATTTATGTGATCTGGGCAAAAAACTTGGAGATTAAATTATAAGCTCAGCAAATGTTACAAAATAAGGGGTTTTATTGCATTAACAAGAGTTAATATCTTATATTTGAATCATTTGGAGTTTGAATAATGAGAAATGCTGAATATGCCATTGCAAAAAATTTGTGATTAGTAACTTCAACTTACAAATATTCACAATAAATATATTTAATTCACAGGTTTAATTCAAAAAAATTATTCCTTTATTACATATATTTAATTTTGGTAAGTAGAAGAATATATATGTAAATTATAGTATTTAATAATACTTATGTAATATGTTATATACTTTCAGATAAAAGATATAAAGTATAAATATGCTAATTTTTATTCACGTAATTTATGATTATCAGATATAATATGGCAAAAACAATTTTAAATTTAATTGCTGAAAAAATATGGAAAATCATCAATAAGTACTTAAACTACCATGCAAGCTTCAATTTAAATTATCTAATTTCTCTTTTCATTGCTTTTAAAAGCACATGATGAGTTTTGATGGAATAATTTTATTTATAGAAGATAAGTAATACTATTAGTTATGTTATATTTAACTTTTTCATTTAAAGGTCCAAGTATTAATATTGAAATGTCATAACCACTGGTACCAAATGCATTAATAAAATCATTGTTTTAAAAAAATGAGTTACACCAACAAGAAAAGTATTTATTTAAGTTCTTTACATCATGTACGCTTGGATGTAAGATATGATAGATTGTTGTCTATGTTTTTGTTGTATCATATTTATAGTTACTTATTGTGTTATGTAATTTACAAATATAAAAATCAAAAACTCTTTTATTTTTAGTTATTTTTACTAACAATAAATGTTTTTGATTTTTATATTTGTAAATGAACGTCTATTAATGCCGATAAAATACTTTTAATTTTTGAAGTGCAAAATGGCAAAGAATTATTTTTTTAATCTTTTTCCATTATATAATAAGACAATCGCTTTATAAATTTATCAGAAAAATCCTAATATAATTATGAACGAAATATCTTAGAACAAGAAAAATGCTGCTAAATATACTACGTTCACTCACATGTCATAATGATGTTTATTTCTCCACCTTATATTTCACCCAATCACATTTTCCCCGGGCAACGATAGCTCCGCCTACAGCTCATCGTAGCTGGGTTACCATGCTGTGACTGTAATCGCTTAGATTTGGCGTAGAAGGCGATAAAATGTGTCATTTGGCGGAGGCAACACGAGTACCCGTATATCCCCTATATGTGGTTTTAATGGATGGAGTTTTCAGTGTAAACAAAAACAAACCTCAGTTGATCGGAAGTCATCTCAAATACTTCCGGTTTTCTCTCTTCCCATTGAAAATCAATGCAATCGCAAAACTTTTTATTGAAATATTTTTAGGTACGTATTTATTAAAATAAAACAAGTTCTTTAATATATTACTGCATTTATTTACTAAATTTATTATCTTCTTTCATTATAATTTTTTGGAAATATAAGTGTGCTGACCACAAATGAATGTAATTTAATTTTCCTGTGGTTGGCAAAGATACTTATTTATGAGGGGGTGCCGGGTATGTGTTCACATGTGGAAAGCGTATGGCGAAGTGAAGTAAGGAGTTAGCCGGGAACCGGTTTTGGCCATGGAGGAAGGAATATAAAAGGAGCCGCCCTATTGGTCAGCGCTTGACGCATGTCATATCCCCTCTGTCTTCCAAAACATTACAGTAAAACCTGTTGTTTACTATAAAGCTTCTTGTTGAATTTGTTGTTATTCGGAATTTTCTAATTTTAAATAATAATGGCTGCTTGCTGTGCTTATGGATGTACAAGTCGACCTTCAAAAAAATTCCTGGAGTAACTTTTCATAGGTATTTCATTAATCTTTAAAACTTTTTGCTCACTAAAGTTAATGTTTCTAATCCTGTTGCATGTGCATCATATTGTTCAATTTTATATGCCAAAAGCAAGCGCGAAAAAATTAAAAACTGATTTTTTAAAAATTTTTAAAAACTTTTTTCCATATATAGGTTGTTTATTAATTCAAATGGAATTTTTTTAAAAAAAAAAAAAAAAAACCTTAATGACAACTTACATATTTAATTCTACAAGTTTCTTCACATTATGTGTAATATTAAACATTACCAAGTTCTTAACTTTACAAATGCTTTCATGTGTGTGCATACTTAAAAAAAATAGACAAATTTAAATATTAAACTAATGTTTTAAAATTATATTTTAATTAAAATTAAAATTTTATATTGCATTATATTAAAAACTTATCTCTCTGTAAAAAAATTAATTTGAAGGAGATTAATTTTATAAGTTTAGGAATACATTTAATTGTTTTGCTAGTGAATAAATTCCAATTTTTTTAAACTAAAGTATTTAGTTTTTAACATTACATTAATATTAAAATATACTTTTTGAGAAGATATTTTAATCTTGTATAAATCTTATTTAATATAATAAATCAAGATTTATTGAAAATCAATTTTAGATTAAAATGTTTAGTTTCTAGGGTTTTTACATTTGACTTTAATTTTTTTTTATACTTATTTAATGAAATTTATTTACAAATAATTGATAAAAACTTTTTGTTCTAATATTGGACTCAAAATACATCAAAATAAAAATACTTTTACTATATAGATATAAATAAATTTATATACAGAAGTATAATTCTTTCTTATAAAAAGAAAAATTATAACCAAGTAGCAGAATATTGCATGCATAGATAAAATCACAGGAAATAACATGGGTAGGAAACTTTGCCACTGAGTAACAACAAAGAAAAGAAAAATTGACACTTTTTCCCATGATTATAAATATTATATGATATTTAGTTTACTTCATAATTTTTCAAGTGTATCTCAGTCAATAAGGTGAGTAACACGCCTAAAATTTCTTTATTGAAATACATAATATTAATAAGCAGAAAAAATACAAAATAAGCACTTAACTATCAATAAAAATAACTTTTTTACAAATAGTAAGTAATTTAGATCAGTTTTATTTCGATGTGTGTAAATTAAACGAAAATAATGCTTGCTTTTACAGTGACCTCAATAAGAAAGTACCGTTTTTCTTGAAAGTCAAGGTGGGCGTGTTATCGTCTGCTAGCTACTTCACCGGCGCTCACGCTATTTCGCGGTTAGAACGGCTACCCTTATATTCCTTCCTCCATGGTTTTGGCGCCAGTCGAGTTTGATTCAGAGAGGCAGATCGAGGCCAAGAGCGTGGAGCTGTCTGAGAGAAAACACGAGACTGTATCGGTGTTAGACTAGTGCCGGACACGTGGAGTTGCGGGAGAAAAAGAAGCCGGCACTGGAGCAGTGGGAGGCGCGTCCCTCGAAAAATACGGTAGATTGACTGCATGGGTGAACCAAGATATATGATACTTCTACGGCTGCTGTGACAATTTTGCAAAATTCCTAGAGACGTAAAAGGAGTCAGCAGAGTAACACCGAGTTTTCTGATCACCTGGTGCGATATTAAGCCTTGCCACATGCCATACTCTGGCGTCTCCAGATTACTTCGTAAATTTCTTATGTGTTAATTATGTGTGGTTTTAATGGATGGAGTTTTCAGTGTAAACAAAAACAAACCTCAGTTGATCGGAAGTCATCTCAAATACTTCCGGTTTTCTCTCTTCCCATTGAAAATCAATGCAATTGCAAAACTTTTTATTGAAATATTTTTAGGTACGTATTTATATCTGTTTTCGAAAATTTTTTATTTTATCCGTTAAAATCAAAATTTTTAATAAGAGTGCAATCAGTGGTGATCCCGTAAATTTTTTAAAAAATTTTAATTTTTATTTAAATAATCCTGATGGATTACCATATTTTGCGAGGAATCGCTCTTATTAATTGGCGATATTAGTATCAATTGTTGATGAATGATGTATCGTAACCCACACTCAAACTGTTGTAATTATTTATCTCAATTGTTAAGCATTTTCTTCTCTAATTAATTTTTAATTTTATGCATTTATTCCAAAATTTCAGGAAATATATTTTGCGAGCAATTGAACTATAAATCATTTCAAATATTAGGCAAGGTATTATTTATGCTTTCCTTTATTGTATTATAAATTTCATTAAAATTTTCTTGATCATGCTTGAATATATGAATTGGTATCAATAATGAGTAGAACAAAATTGTTATGATGTGTTAATTTACTTCTTGTTTATTAATATTTTAAGCAAATCTTGGTTTTTATTGTAATTAAAATTTAAGTCTTATTTTTAAGAATTGATTTAATATATATCTAATTAAATTAAGGATTGTAAATCGGGTTCCATTGGAAATTTGAACATCTTCAATTGCGAAAATAAATTTGCTCCAGCTCGTATATTGCAAACAAATGCTACGCAACATCTATTCCTTTATTTGCTTTCTGAATTTCAAAAAAATTTATAGGATAATTACTTTTAAATTATTATTTCTCAAAAGCAATGGAAACTACAGAAAACAAGCACGATGGTATAAGACAATAATGGAATAGTAAGCAGGAAGTTTCGTGCCGGAAGTTTTCTAGATCTCCACGGTAGTAGCTCCCTCTATTCTACGCTTTACAGAAACTTCCATCCATAGTTAAAAACTTTTAAACTTTTAAGAAAATTCAAATTTTTCCACAATTTTTAAAATTTGGGAATTTGGTAAATTCCCATGGGAAAAAAACCCAGTTTATTGTAGAGAACATTTTAATTTAATGTATGTAAAATATATTTAATAATTGGAATAAGAGGTTTTATTCCTGGAGTCAAAATATTAAATAGCAAAATTTGTGAACATTTTTTCTTATAAAATTTAGCAGATAGAAATAGTTTAATTAATTTTACCATGTATCCTGGTATTTGGATTAAGTTTAGTGTAAAAATAGACATAAATGCTTATTTCACAAAATTTTTATAATAATAAGTAATGATATATGAATAATTAAATATGAATAAAAGTAAATTACTTTGACATACTCCTTTCTTTTCCACTGATGATCACAAACCAATATTTATAATACTGTTATAAATATTGGTCTCTAATCACTATTTATTGCGAATTTAAATTACTACTAGAAGGCACGATTGCAGTGGTGTGCCTCTGTCATAGTATTGATCTCTATTAGAATAAAAAAAACATTTAAAATTAATTAAATCAAAGTAAAATTGATGTAAAACAGCTGGAATAACATTATAAAGATATTGGATATTAATCAGTCATTGATTATAAGTAGAAAGTTATGCACGTATCATGCAAAATCAACTTAACTTTCGTTTTCTTGTAAGTTGAAGACAATTTATTTAATAATTAAAATTCTTTAAGTATTTTTTGAAGAAAGTCTCTTAAAACAATAGATCATCTGTAATAATTATTGCAGAGGATCACTTTTCCTATTACGTTTCAAAAATCATCGAAAAAGTCTAAACTTATATATAATTCTTATGAAAACACTCTAGTTGTGTTTTATATCATAGTATATAAAGAAATTTGAACTCATTTTTGCTTCATTTTCGTATGAATCATAAACCAAATATCCTACTTCTTTGAGTCACATTTTAACAATATTAAACCATGCAAAATAGGGCATTTTGTTAATTTGTATGTAGTGTTTAATGCACCCAACATAGACCCAAACAGCAAAATAGCATGTCCCAATATTGGCAAACTTGCCACGATAAGCCCAATAATGAACCGATATGGGGGGTTATGTTTTCCCCAATATTGGGCAATCCAAAATAAGCCAAGGTTGATCCTACAATAAGTGCCAAGGATTCTCCAATGAAGGAAAGGTCAAGATAAGATAATATTTGACCCTATAAGGGTTACCAAGTTTTTCCCAGTATGCCATGATAAGCCATTATTGGTCCTATAATAGTAGCCAAGTTACAACACCAATGTTGGGCATGCCAAGATTTTGCTAAAATAAATTACAGCAAGTTAAATCCAATATGGCTACCTATTTTTCTAAGCTCTTTGATTGCGTTTTCGTTTATTAAGAATTTACTTACTAATTTAGATTAAATTTCCTTAATTCCTATACATTTTAAAACTTCGATTCTTAAAGTTTAATCCTCCTGAAGTTGATGGTGAAAACCGTTTCAGCTTTGACCCGGGATTTCGCTCGTACCTAGCGGTTGAGGTTGACGGTGAATACGGCCGTAAGAGGTTGTGGTAACTCATAATGATCTTATTTTTTTATTTGATATTGCAAATTAATTTTGTAAGAAAGGAATTGGCATCAACTTGAAAACTAGATAGAGTTAGGGATGGGGCCACAGACTAATATTTATTTGTTTTCAGAATTTATATCTGTTCTAAGTACATTTTCTAATTACTCAATTGTAATTTTCAAAGATATTCGATGTTAATTAAAAATAGAGTTAGAGGAGATAATATAATTCCTATTTTTCAACCTAATCTGCTAATTTTTTTGTTTCAATTTAGTAATGTTTTTTCCAATTATATAAATGAATTTTTATAATTAACTAGTAAATAGTTTGAGAAGAGTTGTTAAGTGGGAAGATTAATAAGTTACAAAGAGATTTTTTTAAAAGTTTGCTTAGAAAAATACAGCAATTAATTAAAAAATTCTACTTACATTAAATTTCTTATATTTTTCTATTATTAAACTTTAACGAAACAATCATAGTAAAATTTGTTGATAAATAATAGATAGTAATTTTTCTTATAAAAGACGTTTATTTGTTTATATTTTTATGTAATAGATAAACCAGATTTTTCTAAAATAAAATTTGCATTAACTCACATCTCTTGTTTCAGTTTCCTGAACCTTAAGCAATTTAAAAATAAATAAAGTAGCTTTGAAATGAAACTGTATTAATAATGTAAGTAAATATGATCATTTTATTGTAGAGTAATATTTATAGTTGCATAAAAATTCATTAAATATCAAAAAATATAAAACAGTTTTACCAACAATCTTAATTTTATAATATTTTAATGTAAATTATTGAGTAGTGTAATAAGATGGTATAAATAAAGAGAAAGTAAAAATTGACTTAAAGCATTTTTTTTTCATTTTGAAACTCTAAACTAAAATGAATAATTTACCTTTATTAAGTTCAAATGAACATTCTCATTATAGGAATAAAAATTAATTGTAAAAGAAAAAAATATATAAAAGAGAATTTTTTCTAAAAGTTTAAATTCGATATATTTATTTATAGTAAAATATAGTGAAACTAAAGCATAGTTGAATAAAAAAAACATATTTATACGGAATTATAATAAAAAAATATACATAATAATAAAAATAACAATGAAAGTAGATTTAATTTAAACGTTTTTTTTTAATTTAAGAAACCTGACCTAATTTAAACTTTAAAAAAATGTTGTATATGTTCATAAAATAAAATTAAATTTTTAAAAGAAATAGTATCAAAAAATAATAAAAATTGTGAAATACACAACAAAAATATCAGGCTTTTCTTATAATTAAAACAACGTGATATATTTGAAAAAGAACGATAATTACTGAATAAATGTGCCACGATTATTGATTTTCTCAACTCATTAATTTTATTAACCAAAACGCACGCCCACGAAACAAATGAACATGCTTATTTTACAGTATGTATTTCGCAATAGAAATTTATTATGCCTCCCTCTTCAACACATAGAGATTTTCCAATGCGTCAATGCAGAGCTTGAAAAAAGCATATAGAATATAAGTTATCCGAACATATTAGAAAATCTAAATAAATCCTCGTATGCAAACAAATAGTTGCCTGTTGTCTGAGCCACGGGTCATAGATTCGCTATCACTGCTCTTGGACTAGACAAGCATTCAAGAATGATCATCTTCATTAATTCTTCTGTGTCTGTATCTATTTTCGTTTACGAAGTGTCGGCCTGCGGAGCAGGCCTTTACTTCTTCATCTGTGATAAGTCCTTGAAGGAAGACATTGCGGTACTGACAGGGAACGCTAGTCTTGAAGCGTGAAGGACTGAGTCTTGGCGGTGAGAGCCAATCAGCAGAGAGTTGAGAGGCAGAGCAATGAGTTGAAATTTTATTATTATTTTTTTTTAATGAGTTGAAAATTTTTATTCTACTCGAGAATAGAAGAAATAATAAAGTTAAAATAAAATTGTTATATACAGTGAAAATAGAAAAAATAAGAAATAATTCTGAATAAATGAAGAGTTATATGAAGTTAAGTAAGGCTATATACTCTTTATACAAAAATTATATTAAATATATTCATCTAAATAATGTCTGGCGATTGGCCTATATTTACAGTCTTCTATGAGATACTCATAGCGAAAAACTTGATTAAATGCACCATCTGTGCAGTTAATTCCTTTATCGTAGAATTTTTTATTTAGGTTAGCAATATGCTCTAGAATAACAATCATTTTCAGATCGTTTGAAATGTTTTTATTGCGAATATAGTAGGGCGCCTTCGTAATTTTTCTAAGTATTTTATGTTGATACACTCTAAGTTTGTGTTTGTCTCTTGGCGTAATAGTATTCCACACAGGTGAAGCATAGGTGATGATGGGTCTTAACATTGTAAGGTAGAGCAGTCTCTTGAGTTTTAGTGTTAAATTTGAGTTTTTTCCAATTAAGTTGAATAGGCATCCATAAGCTTGATTGGCTTTTTTAATAACGTTATTGATATGTGCAGTCCATGAAAGTTGAGTAGTAAATGGTAATCCAAGATATTTAATGGTTTTCAGTTCCGGAATGATTTTATCGAATAGATAGAGTTTATTATGTTGAAGTTATTTTATTTTATTTCTCTTTTTTCTATTAAATGCTATAAGTTGGGATTAATCAGCATTTATATTTATTCTCCATTTACTGCACCAGTTTTCGATGTTAATTAACGCATTTTGAAGTTTATGAATAGCATTATTCGGCCTCATAGAATCTGCTATAATAGCAGTGTCATCTGCGTAGAAAGCAATTTGAACTAAGTTATTGTCCAAACCGGGGAAGTCATGGGTGAAAAATAGGTACAAGATTGGGCCCAGGAACCTTGGGGGACTCCAGCTTTGATGTTCAGAGTAATAGAGTTTTCATTATTGTATTTAATATGGAAGAAGCGATGAGTTAGATATGAGGTGATAAGTAAAATTATATCAGTGTTTATGTTGAGTTTTATGAGTTTGTATAGTAGGCCTTCGTGCCATACTCTATCGAAAGCTTTTGCTACGTCAAGCATGACCATAGCTGTATACACATTGCGATGAATATTTTGACCTATAATCTCAGTAATTCTTATGAGTTGTTTAACAGCTGATAAGTTGTTCCTGAAGCCATATTGTTGTTTCGGAATTAGGTGAAGATAACATTTAATTCTATTATAAATTATTTTTTCAAATATTTTTCCTAAAACTGGAAGCAGGCTGATAGGTCTGTAGTTTTCAGGTATTCTGGGATCTTTTCCAGGCTTTGGGAAAAGAATTATGGTAGCAGTTTTCCAGATTGTAGGAAAATATGATATTTTTAGGCAGTTATTATAAATATTAATGAGTTTGCGGATAAAGTCCAATGGTAAATATTTGATTATATTGTTGGTAATATTATCTTCTCCTGGGGCTTTTTTGGTCTTTAGATTTTTAATAATTTTAATTATTTCATCATCATTCGTTGGTGTAATGGTATTATGAGGAATATTAGCTTGCATATAGTTTTGAATAAATGAATTAATACCATTGGTGAAGGACTCATCTATGACTTTGTTTGGTTGAAATTGTAGAAATATGGTATTTGCAAAGATGTTCAGTTTTTCATAGTTTGTATAAACTGGTCAATTTTGGCCATTAATGCAATGATTAGTTGTTTTTTTCTTCTTAATTGTTTTGCAAATTTCCATATAGAGTTGTTTTCTGTGCTAAGGCTTTCTATTTTATCTTGCCATTCTTTAGTCCAATAGTCTGTGCAGAGTTTTTAATTTTCTTATTAAGTTTGTTGACTGTAGTTTTGAGTCGTGGGTTCAAGGTTTTATGAAATTGTTTCCTGATGCGATTTCTATCTTTTATGATTTCTCTTATGCTATTTGGTAATTTTAAGTAATTTTCGTGGTATTTAATTTTATGGGTGTCTATTTCTTTTGCATGATTGATATTTTCATTGAATAAGTTTATATCATTATTTATTTTATTTTTAATTTCTTGATTATTATTACTATTGGGTTGATTATTGTTGATTAATGATTGATTTTCTTTGTTAACTTGATCTTGAAGAATATTATAATAGAGTTGCCAGTTGGTTCTGAATAAAAATTTATTCGTAATATTTTTCTTTATTCCCAGGCATCCAAGAACTGGAAAGTGATCAGAAGAGAGATCATAGATAGTCTGTGCTGATAGTGGGTAGCTGGTATTTGTAAGAAAAATGTCCAAGATGTCTCCTTGGTGTGTATAGTGGAAATGCGTAGGTTCGATTGGAGCAATTATTTTTAAATTATAATTTTGTGCTATTTCTAATAATTTAGTTCCATTTTTATTAGTAGTGTTGCATCCCCAGGTGATGTTCTTGCTGTTAAAGTCACCTCCAGCAATTGTAGGAATATTAGCAGGTAGAATGTTCATAATTTCTTGGTCTTGTAAATTATGCTTAGGTCTGTTGTAATAGCTAGTAATTTTGAATTTTAGATTATTTCCCAGGTTGATGATAGCTGAAGTTTCTTCAAAACCATCTCCTATTTTGCTACTATACAGTGGGGAATTAAAAGATCTTTTGATAATAATTGCGGTTCCTCCACCAGCATGATGTGTCCTGTCAGTACGATATATATTGTAGTTTGGTACATTAAGACTCATATTTGGTCTTAAGTGGGTTTCTGTGATTATGGCAATGTCTATATTATGTTTATCTAGAAAATTCATGAATTCAGTAATTTTAGGCTTTAGGCTACGTGCGTTCCAATTCACAATTTGAATAGGTGAAAAATTTAAGCTCTTAATTGTCATTGTTGGTTGAGGTTACTGCCTGTTGTGCAGCCATTGCTGCATTGAATTGTTTGAGCTGATTAATAAGATTTATTATTCCTGAGTTTTTGATATAAGAGATTAGATTTTGTAATTCAGAAAAAATATTTTTTGTTTCATTTATAGTTTCTTTGTTTTTACTAATGGTTTCATTCTTGTGGACTAATGCATTTGCATAAGATAGGTGTGGATTAGTGCTTGGAATAATCTTGCTTTTAATGGCCTCGACTTTGTTATTGTTGAGGTAGTTTGATTTTGGAAATTTATTACAGCCCCTATAGCTGGCAGGATGAGCTTCTCCACATTTTGCACATTTAGCTGGAGTGGACATGTCTTTTTTGCATTCTGAGTGGTGATGATCACCAGCACATTTCACACATTTAACTGCATGATGGCAGGAAGTTTGGGCCTGGTAGAACCCCTGGCATCTGAAGCACTGTGTTACTCCTTTACGGCCTTTGTAAGATTCAATTTTGATCACCAGGTTAAAAAGATGCGAGATATTATAGATTTCTCTAGATTTGTCATTTTTCGGTAGAGTGACAATAAATAAAGGCAAATTAATTTTAACTCCATCAACTTTTTTGGACATTTGAGTTATATTAATGATATTAAAGCCTTCTAGGATGAGTTCCTGGGAAATTTCTTCAGGCGTGTAAATAGGTGGTAAATCTCTAATGACTACTTTAAGGTTTTTATCCTCAGGCAATATAAATGTGTGGTAGGAGGTATTGACATCATCTAGCAGTTTGGTTATTTTCCTATGATTTTCAGCACTTTCAACTTTGATTTTTAGTATTTCAGTTCCAGTTAATTTTCCAATGTAGCCGGTAATGTTATTAGTTTTAAAAACTTCTTGAATTTGTTTCCAATTGATATTTTTGTCCTTTATGATGATAGGAGGAATTCTGTTATTTCTTTTGGCTGGTTGAAATCCTTGATCATTTTCATTATTTTTTGATTCAGTTTTTTCATTCACTTTTTTATTAGATATATTAATATTTTCTTCAATTTTCCTTTTCGTGGAGGTAGTTTTAACCTTGGTATTCTTTGTGGTTGGTAGTGTTGGGAAGTCTTCCTGGTCAGAGACGAGGTCAACATCCTCGCTGTCACTAAGAGCTTCAAATCTGTTTTGTGTGGTCGCAGAGAAAGAAGGCGGAGCTTTAACGCTTATTAGCGGTTTATCGTTAAAAGGTTGCAATTCTTTTTGCTTATGATAGTTGACTAGCATGTCTGTTAGTTTTGTTAGCTCTAAACTGTGAAATTTGAGTAAATCAATGTCCTTTTCAGTCATTTCCGAATTACTAATTTTTTGAATATAATTAGTTGTTAGACGGATTTTGTCGCTTATCACCTTAATTCCAATTCCAGATTCCAATTTCCCTGCACCATTGTCAGCCGACACCGACCGCCCTGAAAAGTGCATGCCATCGAACTGACGACAGGCGCCTGTGTTCAAGTCTTCAGAGGTCCCGTCTCCCGGAGGAGAGGGAGAATAGATTTCCATTTCTATTCAGCAGAGGTCTTCAAGAGAGCACAAGTCCATTAAATATTTCCCCCAAGAGAGAAAATCCGAAAGCCAAATGACTAATAAAACACTTCTTAGAAGCGTGCTTTATAAAAGGATGTATATCACTTACCATCTACAAACAGCGCTTCACAAACGAACGTGAAATTGAAACTTGAGATTCAAACAATCCGAGTTTTCGTCCCGAAAGTGAGAAGAAACCTCATATGATGTAGCTTCGATTGAACTGAACGACTTACTTGTTAACGTCTGATTTTTTTTTTAAAGCTGTATTAATTCTTCTGTATCTGTATCTATTTTCGTTTACGAAGTGTCGGCCAGCAGAGCAGGCCTTTACTTCTTCATCTGTGATAAGTCCTTGAAAGAAGACATTGCGGTACTGACAGGGAACGCTAGTCTTGAAGCGTGAAGAACCGAGTCTTTGCAGTGAGAACCAATCAGCAGAGAGTTAATTAATTCTTCTGTATCTGTATCTATTTTCGTTTACGAAGTGTCGGCCTGCGGAGTAGGCCTTTACTTCTTCATCTGTGATAAGTCCTTGAAGGAAGACATTGCGGTACTGACAGGGAACGCTAGTCTTGAAACGTGAAGAACCGAGTCTTAGCGGTGAGAGCCAATCAGCAGAGAGTTGAGGGGCAGAGCAATGAGTTGAATTTTTTTTTAAAAAATAAGTAATTAATTCTTCTGGGCAGAGTGGCGGTATTTATACCTGACTTGGCGTGAAAATCTAAGAGTTTCGCCAAGTTTCTGGAAAGTTCTTGGTTACCTCGCTAAATATTGGTCCTAGAGCTTCGGTGATGGATTTTTCCAAAAATACATATTTTTTGCCAAATCGACAAATTATTACAAATGCTATTTTTTTTAACGTAGAATACGACTAAATTGCGCAATTTTTGCTAAAAATCTGAGTATCTCCAAGTTGTGTGAGATATTTAGAGACAAATAATATTTATATAAATTTACATAAAATAATCTTTAGTCTTATTAAATCCTAAACTAATATCTGGAGATAATAACTTAAGAATTGTGAGACAAAAGAGAGCCAGCATTGACATTCAGGCAATTTTGCAATTTTAATGGCCAGTAGTGTATATAATGGTTGTTTCTTTCGTTACAGTTGAAATCCTGAGTACAGCACTTTACTACGATTCTCATTGGTTTAAAATAGCCATGACGTCAGATAACGTTTCATCCACGTCATATCATACTGAGCAGGCATTTTAAATCCGACTTTTCTACGAATTTGCAGCCTCCTTTCCAACCGTATTTTTCGAGCGGCAGTAAAAGTTAATTGCTTTGTATCTTGTGTATTTTTAGAAATTTTCGAATAATGAAGTTAATATTAGAACCTTGCATTGCATACATAAGTTAATGCATGTATATTGAATCTAATGCTGCTATTCACTAACGATGCATGATAACCATAGAATTATGTAATCTGTTCAAAATTTTTAAAATTCTCTTCTGCTTGAAAAACAATAAATTAATGATATAATTTTTAATACATTTGTTATTTATTATGGGAGACTTATTGAAATCATTGTTTCAAAATTGTAAAAAAAAATTACAATAAAATATTAATTTTTTTATAAGAAAAATTTTATGTTTGGAATAAATTTATTACAGGCTGTCGCAATTCCTAAATAATGAAATCTAACACTTTAAAAAAGTGCCAAAAGCAAATAAATGGTACATAGCAAAAATCCACTTCTACAATCAAGGAAAAAAAAAAAGAATGTGTAAATGCATCTCCTTAATTGCAGAAAACATTTGGTGAAATTCTTGCTATCTGCCTGGCAATAAGTTGTGCCAAGCTGGTTTACTGGTTAAGAAAGTTTCCTTGTACTTGTGCAACAAAACGTGATTGTGCACATGCTTGAAATTTGTAAATAGCCTTAAAAGCATTTGATTAATAATGTGCTTGCTCTTGATTAGTCTGTACTTGTAACTGCGAAAAGTAGAGATTAAGCCAAGCCCAGGCAGGTATTTAGGATTTTACCAAAAATTACTCAGTATAGGATTACTGAATAGTGTTATGTCGTAATGTGTTGACAATTAAACATTTCGAGCGAAGCTAATTTTCTTTAAGAATTCACTTGCAATTTTGTTAGTTTTTATTTTGTGCTTACCTGAAACAGAAAACTACCAATTATTTTTATCAACAATTCATTACATTGTTGTAGATATTACTACAGTTAAAAGCATTAGTAATAAAGCAGATAAAAACATAAAGCTCTATTATTAGCTTTTTTTAATTTATTTTATATTATCAGCATAAATTTAAAAATGTTTTGTTTTTAACAGGTTAGCACAAGCTTCTATAGATTGTGCGGATTTCCTGGTGTTATTGGTGCACTAGATTGTACGCACATTGAACTCCAAAGCCCTGGCGGTGATATTGGAGAATTATTTAGGTGCCGCAAAGGTTTTTTCAGCCTTAATGTTCAAACGTTAAGCGATGCGGACCTATTTATCAGAAACATTGTGGTACGATGGCCTGGCAGTACTCATGACAGTACTGTATTTGACAATTCATACCTAAGGGCACACTTGGAAACAGAAGTGCCCTTTAGGTATCATGTTTTAGGAGATAATGGGTATCCACTAAGACCATACCTGATGACACCATTTCTACATCCTAATACAGATAGACAAAAAAGGTAAATTTAGCTTCTAAATTTTTTTCCTTATTTTGATCAATGTAACAATGCTATGTAAGTGGGAAAGATTATAGAGACATTTTACTGGAATATAATTTAACTATTCAATAGAAAAATTAATTTATTTATTGTAATTAACTATTGAAAAATAATAATTTAACTCATGTAATGTGTATGTATTAATGAACTTACAAGCATTTTTAAAAACTTAGAATTATAAATTTTTCATTTTAGTTTACTAGTCAAGACAATTAATTAGTATATTGTGATTCTTTACTTTCAAACTAAAAATAAATCTTCCTCAGTTTGTTATCATTCTTTGTATTTATGTTCCTTTATTAGCAAATGTTTCAATATAACAAAAAAAGAATTGTCAAGTAGTAAATATTTATTTTCTCATTTATAGGTATAATGCAGCTCATATTCTGGGAAGAAATGTTGTCGAGCGGCAGTATGGTGTTTGGAAACGAAGATTTCCATGTGTTTCCCTCCCTTTGCGCTGTAGTTTATCAACTGCTCAAACAATTATTGTAGCTACTGCTGTACTCCACAACATTTCATTAACATTGGGTGATGAGTTTTGTGAAACCGAAATCACCCATCATGATGATGGTATGAATTGTATAGATCATGAACGTGCTGGTGTTTCAAAAAGAAATGCAATTGTGAACACCTATTTTTAATTTGTACATAAACAGTTTTAATAAGTTATATATACATTTACTAATTGCATATTGATTGAATCAATAAAAGTTAAATGCCACCTATAATTTTCTTGTTTCATTGTTGACTACAAATATTAAATTTATACAATAATATTGATTTTCATATTATAGCTTCATCTCTTATCATTAAACCATATCTTTTTTATAAAATGCTGATTTATTATAAAATTTGTCTTTTATGATGTACGTTTTCTTTAGATAAATTTAAATATTTGTTGCTTTTGGGACTGACATCTTGTTCTTTTATGCCATAATTTTGTCACTGGTTAACACATATATAATCAATAAAGACAATACAAAAATTTTCACATTTTACATTTCTTGAATAAATTTACATCACTATTATGTCCAAATTTAAGCTAATTTTATAACACTGGTTTGTACATTCTTTTACATAATTTTTAAATAAACTAATGACTTTATATATTTAATTATGTAATTAAATTCTTTACAGCTACTTTTCAGACAGAAAAATATTTTTCACCTTTAATTTTATAAAATAAATTATAACACCTATAAATTGAATATGAAAAACAATCCCTTTTGAATTTAAAATTTGCTAATGCTGTGCTCTGTAAAAAGACAAACAATTTTTTTCATGCAATGAACGATACTAATAAGTAAAGTAATAAGAAATTTTATTTACAACCTAACACCACATAAGCAAACAATATTTATTGTTTACTTCTTTGTATTTATGTTCCTTTGTATTTATGTTGAAAATCAGAAATTAAAGCAAATAATGCAAAAGCTTTATACTATGAACATCTTATAAGTAAACAATATTTATTGTTATAAGTAAACAATATGATAACATAATAAGTAAACAATAAACAATAAGTAAACAATATGATGATTGAAACTTATAAGTAAACAATATTTATTAATGAAAAGAAGAAGAAAGAAGAAATTCATGAACTAAATGTAAAAAACATGAAAATTGAACATGAATTGAGAATTGAAGCGTTGAAATCAGAAATTAAAGCAAATAATGCAAAAGAAATTATAAGTAAACAATATTTATTGTTTACTTATAAGATGTTCATAGTATAAAGCTTTTGCATTATTTGCTTTAATTTCTGATTTCAACGCTTCAATTCTCAATTCATGTTCAATTTTCATGTGTTTTACATTTAGTTCATGAATTTCTTCTTTTCTTCTTCTTTTCATTTCAATGTTTTTCATGAGAGCTGCATGCATCTCATTTTTATGTTGCATATTTGTCTCATGTTCAACATCTAAAATGTTTCTACGTTGTCTTTGCCCCTCTGAAATTTCTTTTGCCACAGTTTCTGAAGCATTAGGTTTTCGCTTCAAACCTCTTTTTTTAATAAGGGGTGTTCCAGATGGAGTTTTAATAAGATGGAGTTGAACATCCTCTATTGATTCAAGAGGTGCAACTGTTTCTGGTACAATCTGAAAAAAAATGAAATAAATAACATGCAAAATAATAATATGCATGAGATAAAAGTATCTATGCTACGGCTTGCTTGATAAGCATTTTGAGTTGTAAATGAATTATAATGTCAGTTATTTGGACAAAAAAATTTTTTAGCACAAATAAGTATACAGTAATTATGTAAGAAATTAAAATATTTATATTTTTATATAAAGTTCTTATAGCCATAACAAAGGTATTAATTAAAGACATTATCACTGTTGGAGGATATCAAGTTCGAGTCTCAACATAACTGAAGATTTGATTTGTGACCTAAAAGGGGCAACGAAGCATTGAGTAGGCTGCGGTGTTCATATCTTTCAATGAAGTGAATTCTAGCAGTAAAATGTCAAGCACTTAGGAATCTTATGTTTTGGCCCTGCTTCTAAATGAAAAACTACCAACTAGCAATTTTAATTTAACTTTAGTTTTGATACAGAAAACAATGGCTCAATCTCACAAAGAACGTTATAAGTTATATAAGAATATATTAAGAGAAATGTATTAAAACCATTCCAGTGGATACAATAATATATTTTACTATGGTTTCTTATATTTAAAAGAACAAAGAGATAAATATTTTATAAGTTATTACTTAATATACATTTGTATAAAATAATTTGTAAAATTACTTACAATTTCAATATTTTTTGTGCTTTCAACTGAACTCTGCACCTGAGGTTCTGAGCACTCCACTACAGTTTCTAAAAGAAAAATCTAAATTTAATTTCCATCCCTTCATACACAAATATTTTTAAATTGTTTCTTATAAAAGGATTGTTTCGGATTGTTTGTTATATTGTTTCTAATAAATGTATTTTATATTTTACAATACAGATGTATTATAAGACTTTAATTATTAAATTTAAACATGTAAATAATTCTGACGTATACAATAATTATGATAGCTTTTTAACAAATAAACATTTTACATAAACATGAAATCTTTATTTTTGAAAACAAAATTAGTTAATACTAATGTTAATATTTTTGCCCCATTTATATATATATATATATATATATATATATATATATATATATATATATATATATATATATATATATATATATATATATATATATATATATATATATATATATTATAGTTTACATTTAAATTAACAAAATATTAAATTAAGTATAGCATTTCATAATAGATTCACAATAGAGTACATTGAATATATTTATAATTACACACATGCTATATAATTCAAAATACACATTTTATATAAAAAGTTATTCTTTTCAACATATACATAATATTAAATACATAAGGATTTTTCTTACCTTGACTAGCCGATGTGATTTCTTGATATCTGAAATCCGAATCGAAAGCACAATCCAAAGGTTCTGTGACCAAACCAATGTCTTGCACTCGTTGGTCAATTTCTGTTGAAATTAATCGTGCTTTGCCACCTCCTGTCTTAAAAATTTCAACTCGATCTGCAGCTTTGTGTTGCAGGGACAGTTTTTTTAAATTCTTGTACTTATCTCTCAGTTGGGAGAGTGTCCTTTTATAAACCCCTGCTATGGCATTGAACTCCACGAATATTTTCTCCCATGCTTTTTTTTATTTTCATTGCTTATGCAATTAGTTTTTTTACAATTAATAACATCCCCATACTTGTTAACAAGATCCAAAAGTATATTAATTTCATGTGGGGTGAAATTTAATCTTTTCTCCATTTTAGATAAACGTTCAGGATAAGGAAAGCGCGGGTAAACAAATATAATCTCACGTGATCTGAAGCCAGCCAATCAGCGACCGTCTTACATGTCTTGTACAGATTACTCTTGAGTAGGTTTACTCGAGGAATTCACCGTGTGGTGAATAACAATCGGGGAGTAAAGCGAGGGGTAAGTTTACTCCGTGGTAAGCAACTCGCGCATTACCCACTGTTTGGTGAATACGGCCGTAAGAGTAACTACAATAGATATAACAGTACGTGACATCACAACTCGCGAGTTAAGGAAAATTTCATTCATCTTCCAATGATATTTCGGAAATTCTTTGTAAAGCTGCACTGTGGAAATTTGAACATTGTTTTGTTTTCTCGAAATTTCATTCAAATGAAATTTATTGGCATTATAAGTTGCAAAAAATAAAAAACTTTTTTGTGCACGCACCAGCAGCTCAAGGAACATATATCACCGACGATTTTAAAAATGGATCAAGTTATGCTATCTTTTCACCAAGCAGAATATAAGTACATGTAAAATGGTTGTTTATTTTCATTATTATTGCCACAATTCAATGTTAACGAACGAGTGAGAAGTTTCATTTAGAAAACAGCAACTTTAGAATTTTTAGATTGTTGTTTGACATTAAATGACTCGTGGACAAGTTAAGCTCGATAGCCGACAGCTATGCAAAATTAAGTTAGAAGTGTTCGTTTTTTGTTTAATCAGAGCACCATGAAGGTGAAAGTATGTCTTTCCTCAAAGATTCCTCCGTTAGATGGCACCACCAACGGATCTTTTACTTTAATTTTGACTTTGATGTGGAGGGGTAGGAAATTTTCTCCAAATCATTACACCAATGATAACTGCTCGTCCACCGACGTCAGGACTTTCAATTCCAAAGATTTAACGAGCACTTATATCACATGTTCCCGGGGGATCATTGAGTAGCACTGAAAATTGTCGTTGAGTATCCAATGCTACTCAACGACAATTCACCAAGAGCAAAAAAACAGCCAAATACAGCTAAGTTTGATATTTTTTCATTGGAAAAAAATATTCTCAAGGTAACAAAATTAAACTTATACTTACGCAACCTATTACCAATGCGATTGTTTAACAGTATTCGCCAGAAATAAACATTGGAGTTCAAAGAAATTTTACCAATAAGTGATAATTATTTAATTTATATCAAATGCAAATATAAAATGTTTGTATCGTTTTTCAATAGTTTCTAAAAATTAAACCTTTTTAAACAATATATGATGCATGCAAATAGAGTATTTATGACAATGATTTTCGATTTTTCTTTCCCATAACGGCAATTATCGTTCAAGGGTATAATGGAAAAGTACCAGTAGATACAATGATTACTATACAGGGTGTCCCAAATCGACCGCATAAACTCTGCACAGCTATATTCCTCATTGGAAGTACATAAAAACTGCCCAAAAAAGCACCGGCAGTGACGTCATACTTTGTTTTTTGCATTTTTTTCGTAAACTATGGATCGTACAGGAACGCTTCTTTGGACAGTTTTTATGTACTCTCTGTATATATATATATATATATATATATATATATATATATATATATATATATATATATATATATATATATATATATATATATATATATATATATATAAGCTTCTTAATTAAACATAAATGAAAGCACGAATACAATAGAAAAATTACGTTTCTGCAATAGAGTTTAAATATAGTATATACACCTTTTCGGAAATTTGGTACTCTTCCTAATTAATTCTCGAAACGATTTCAATAAATTTATTAAAACAAGCAACATTTGCCGGTATGCAAACTTTATGAAACATGTACATCTCAAGGTAGAATTTAAAATGTCCTACGATTGTACGCAGGAAACGTTTTTACATGCCTCCACCTATTTTCATTTGTATTCTTGTGACACTCAGTTTCGCGCGGGGCCATCAAATTTTAAACTTATAATTGGCTTTTAAATGATCGAATTCTTCCTGAGTAAGACAATCATAGCTCTTCCAGCTGTCGAAATACACGGAAGTGCCTTTCCAGACTCACTTCTTAATAATCCCCCATAAAGTTCCCTGTGTTTTATCTTGTACAGCATGTAAAAAATCCTTTCCGGAACACCCCTCAACCCTTCCAAACATCCACTGGCCCTCAACCATATACCTCTTATAGTACTTGCATTTGCCAAATTTTGATTTGTCTATTTTCATCATTTTAGCCTCCCTTCTATTTTTTGGGGATTACAATTCGTGTAATCTAAAATTGTCTCGTTAATAAATCGTCTCCAATCAGCCAAAGTAATCTGCAAAAGAATACTCCTCAATTATTTGTTTTTTAGAACCCCTCAAAATTTCATAGTGAGGCACAAAACCTCAAACAGTGTAAATTTAGAAGGAGAAAACTACGACCCATGCCAAATGGATTTACCAGTGTTACACTGTTTGCCCCCAATAGTTTTTCTACAAGCTAAATAAAACCATCAGAATAACTTTTCTTAGCTTTTATCTTCATTTCCGACCCACATTTTCTGCAATAACCCAACCTTTTTAACGGAGATTGGGTTATTAAATTGCAGAAAATGCCGACGCACATTTTCTGCAATTTAATAACCCAACCTCCGTTAAAATAATTAAATGACAATTGTGTGTCTTATGTTAAATGAAACATTTTTTTTTTTATTTCTAATGGCAAATTATGAACAGTTACAGCAAAAAAAGATAAGAGTAAAAATCTAAAAACAAAGAGAATCCAAAAAAAAAATCACACACACAGCATCAACATCCTATTAATCTAACTTGTCTCTTGCCTCCCAGTAATACTCTGCGAGAAAGCGTTAAATGAAAAAAAATTCTATTTGCGACCCCTGCCTTTCCTACACTTGGTAAGGAGCTTGAAAAACTAGAGTACCCTTCATTATTTGCTTAATTTTATTCAAAATTATCTCCTGAAATTTCTGAACAACACTATCAAGATAACTCCTTGCCAAATTGTAAGGCATTCCAGCACCTTTTTTTAGATACAACTTTTCCTATTGGTAAATATTAAAAAATAATCAATCCATTTATGCATAAATAATCATGATTTCAATAATTTATAACTAATTTTGTTTCTTATAAAATAACTTATAAATTCAATTCGTCAAGCTCAATTCGATTCGCTTGTTCCTTCAAGTGCTTGTACAATATTTTCAAACTATTATAATATAACATTTATAGCTATGTACAATCTTTATAGTAATGATAAATGCTCTTTTAATGTTACGAACACTTAAACTTTAAAGTAAAATACTTGAATTTCTGAGAACAAATTAGAACTTCATTGAAAGATAATTTTTTGTTATATATATGCAATGAAATGCAAAAATTTTCCTGTGCTCCTTTTTAAAAAACTAAAATATTAAAGGAATTGTATTTATTTTTTATTAAAATAATTATATAATGATTTTTTAAATAGTAATGTTTTCATAAAAATACGAAATAATACATCCACTTGCATTCTTAAAAGTTGTTTTCTCGTTGGGTACACTAATTTAAAGCAAAGCTATGCGATTTCGTGTTGAAGTCGAGATAAATATTTCACGTGACTCTAGATTTGCAGTAACTCTAACCAATATGATTCGTTGTTTTCGCTAAACATGAATCATCACGTGATTGCTGTGTAACAATTTTTATCGATGAAATGTGATAACATTCTTATCAAGTATGTGAGCCTATGACTGTACTATATAAAATGATTTTTGATTTAGATTCGATCAGAATTAATGCTTATACTTAGATTTTTTGAAAGAGATAAATTATATTTCACTTGTTACTGAATAATAATTTTAAATTCAACAAGAATAATATTTGATTTAAATGAAGAAATATTATATTTGCCTTAATTTTTTAACATTTATTTTAAATTATTACATTATATTGAATTTACATCACCAAATAACATGATATTTTAACTATTACACTAAAAAGAAATTAAAACAGTTACATATGTATAACCGTTTAAAGTTTTGTAAATGGTGTTTGGTTATCAATTTACAACTCCTTTTCTACAATCATTAGTAAAAACTTTAAATTTTGAAGTAAAATTAGTATTTAATTGTTAACATTGCGCATTTTAAAATATAATTCAATATAAAGATTATTTTTTTTTAACAAACGTCTAAAATGTTCACAATTTAACGCAGTTAGCCGCATTAGGACTAATATTTTTGTATCCGATAACATTAAAGTACAAAGTTTTGACGTCATTTGCCGATATGGAACCGTTATCATTACGAAATCAGCTTGCCACCGACTCATACGCGACACTGTAGATATCAGCCCATCAGGCTACCGATAGGCTTGTGTTTGATGGGTATTTTTTTTTTTGTGTATACTATAAATTAAAATAAATGAAAAGTCTAAGAATTTTTTAAGGAAAAAATCATATCAGATTAAAGTTTCAGTTTAAACATGAAGTTCTAAAAATATCACATTAAAATGTATTTATTGTGAAACATTTTAGTTCTAATACCAAAACTTACTAAAAAGAAACAAAAAATTAATGTAATGGAAACAGAAGTAAAATTTACATAAAATATTTATATATGGCATACTGAAGTCCAAATTAAAAAATCACTTATGACAAAAATGTAAGTTTAACACACGAAACAGTATACATTAGAAAATAATTTAAGATACAGCACCTTAAAATGACATATTGAATTACAAAATAGTCTCGTGTATGGATTAAATAAAAATAAATCAAATGAAGGCTATAATGCTAGTTTCTTTACACACAGCGATAACATATAAATAACAGTATTTCTGAATTTCTGTCCATTTTGTTTACATTTTGCAGTCTCGTTCTCCTTAATAAAAAATGACAATTTAAAATAAAGAAAACAATTTACTGTGTTTTAGAAGCAGAAAATAGTTTGGAATGGAATGTTACACCTCTTAAATGAATTACATCGAAATAAACGAGAAAAACAGAGATTAATTCAGTGTTAACTGTTTTCAATTTAAAAACTCTACACAGTCAATGTATCAAAATATTATCTTCAGCTAGTCAGAGGCCAGCATTCCAATATAAGTTTCATCACATTCCATGCAACCATTTTCAATTCAACCTTGAACAAAAATTCAGTGAACAAACATAATAAGATTTTATTAATACAGAACAAAATAAATTTAAATTTTATTTCGTAAAATGTTTATTAATTTAGATATTCTAAAACACTTTCATATTTTGTATATATATTAGGAAAACCAATTACACTTACTTGCTAAGTTGTATATATATTTAAGTTATATGTTATTTATAATACATTTTAAGTGTTGTAATATATTCAAGGTGTAAATCATTTCTACCATCCTTAAAAACATTTAAAGCTCACCATAAACTTTTAAGATCTCTAATATAATTACAAACATAAACGATAAACTAGGAAAACTGTTAAATTAATCGAAAATTTCCTAATAAAGACACATAAATAATGATAATATAATATTTAACAATATTAGTAAGAAAATATCTTTCATTCGTAATTTACTATGGAACTTATGTTCTTATATTAAGAAAATAATTAGAATTCTTTCACAAAATTTATTCATTCTTTTACACAAAACTTGATATCTTCTTTTATTCTTGGTCTTCCGCCAACTCATTTAATAATATTTATGGCTCTAATCTTAAAAATGATCTAGAAGATGTTTCCTTGATCCATAAAATTTTTTTATGCTGTATATAAAAAATATCAAAACGTTCAAACGTCGATCAAAAAGTTATGATTCAACATAGGCATTTTCATATCAACTAAATTTCTTTTACATTTTCTGCTTGGAGTAAATGATGTAATCCTTATAATAATCAACAAAAATATACTTATATAAAATTTAAAGTAAAATACTTGAAAAAACAACTACGGGTACTAAGCTATCGTTTAAATATTTGGAAGTTTGTAATAATTTATTTCACTTCAAGTGTAATTAAACTATTATACAAGCTTCGAATAAATTTATGCGAAAAAAACAATTGTTGTATGCAATTGTAAATTTAACCTAAAGAACTTTTATATATAACATAATACTATCTTAACTGAATTTAGATAAATATCCAAATTACATCCACAATAAATGTCTGATTTTTTTGTACATGTACATATCCATCAGAGGTTTAAAGACTGATCTTCCAGTAGACGTCTATTTTTGATCCACACAGGTCCACGGAGAAACATCCATAAGTTGACGTCGATTGGACGTCCATACTGGTCCATAAGCAAATATCCACTGAATGTCCAGTCACGGACATCAAGTAGAAGTCTATTTAACATCCATGACGTTCACTGGATATGATGGATGTTCTCTGGATGTCCATTAGACCTCCATGGTTGTGTAGGAAGTTTGTTTCATCGTAATTCTAGAGCTCGAAAAGCTGCATTTTTCTACTTTTAAAGTGCTGTCTAACATTTTTCTAAATGTCAGAACCACATTATCGTCTGCATTGAAACTTTCACCACATATTTTTCATATTTTATTTCCCATGTTATGTTGTCTCCTGAACCTTAAACAGGCATCCTGAGCTGGCTTTAAAATTGCCTAAGTTTTACTGTTGCAGTCTGAATTTCCACGAAATGCACAATTGTTCCAGAAGAATAAAGTTGACAAAATATTTTACAATATGTATTTTCCTAAGTCTCATCTGAGGGCAAATGCAACCTTTTTACAACACTTTCTTTCTTTTCTACATTGAATTTAAGAGCAAACTTGTTTAGTTCGACTTTTTTCTTTCGAATACCTGATACCATTTATTTAGGTATCCCAAATTCTACACATATGCTTGCAAGAGAGGTTTCCTTTTAAAATTTTTCAACTGGGCTAAATCTATCAATCAAAGAAAGAGACTTGTGTTTACAACATCAGTAACAGAAGGAAGTTGTATTTGCTTCCGTATTCGAATACACAAAAATACAGAATTCACACATAAGTATAGTGTAAATTTAACTGTGATCACTTCTGACAGACAGAAAGGGAGAAGCAAGAGGGATGACTGAGGGATTGGAGGAAGTGTGTACTGAGTGACTTATTCAAGGTCAACACACATGGAAGAAGTTTGTACTGATTGACTCATTCAAGGTCAACAATACTTCAGCTTCAACAAAAATTCATTATTGTGCTAAATCATTTTTATTTGGAATTTGTACATGCATATGTATGTTTGTATGTACATCTAAAGTAGCTATTTGGATTAATGAGGGCATACTACACTATTAATTCAACTTCACATCATCAAATAAAGAAGAGCCATTAAATAAAAATGTTAATAAGCTATATTTAATTACAAGAAAGTGTTTAGTAAATATAAAATCCTTTTAATATATTCCATTTATCCAACATTTTCTATGATTTACACATAATATTCAGCTAATAAACATACTTTACTACAAGTCCATAAATTTTAGTTTTTTATAATTTGGCACAAGGCATTATCTTTTTGAAATCAAGGATCTAATTGAAGCAATAAATCTAATGAAACTATCAAGAAGCTAATTCTTATTTAATTTCCTTTAAAATTCTTTTTCATAATTCTAGTTTCCGAAGAAAAATTTTCTATTAGAATATAGGAACAGTTACATAGCACACAAATTTCTTTTCCAATTCTAAATTATTCGCACACACAAATAATTTAATTGAAATCTTAAGTTTCCAGAATTTCGGAAAAAATTGGATTACATACTAAGAAAATTTAATGATCTTGAGAAGCTAATTGAGCCTTTAAAATACCAGATTTGAAAAGATTTCCACAATTTTATATGATTCTTATAATATTATAAACGTTTGTAACTATAAATAATAAAAATTTCTGTATGACGCTTTAATTATACTTTAATAGATTGCTGCGGTCTTAATAACAGAACAGCTTTATTAAGTAGGAAGAAAATTTTTTGAAACATCCACACACACAAAATGGATAAATGTTTTTAAAATAAAAAGTAGCAGTAATTTTACATATTAGTTACAAGCAAATCCTAATATAATTTCAATGATTTAATGTTATGATTAATTGATTTAAGCATCTATATATGATTTTAAATAATATATTGCTTCATCAATAAGTTAGTAAACATGTGCTATAGAAATATAAATTTTATTCCCAGAAACATTAATCAAATTCAGACTAAACAAATTTCACAGTGGACTTCATAAAATTTCTTATTAATGCTTTTCTTGATACATAGAACCATGACTATGAAAAGTAATATATATATATATATATATATACATATATATATATATATATATATATATATATATATATATATATATATATATATATATATATATATATATATATTTCTCATCTGATTCTTCTATGTTAGTTTTAAGTACATAAAAGATTAATGTAATAAAATTGTTGATGATTAAATGGGAACTGACAAAAAGGAAGGCCCCAGATTTAGGTAGATGGAGCTGTGTAGAGGGGGATTTTAAGATCCTAAGAGTAACAAACTGGAAATATGTTGCTAAGAGTAGATCAGAGAGGAAGAAAGTTCTTGGGAAGGATTTGGCTCATCAGGGGCTATCGTGTCAATAGAAAAAGAATGGTTTAATAACATTAATTTCAATGTACTATTATTTCGTAGATATTAATATATTCCACTTTATAATATAATACAATAAAATAAGCAAAGTAATGACACAAAATACAATAAATTCAATAGAACATACAATACATTTATCAGAGTTCATAAGGACAATCAGTGAATGATTAACATAACCATTGTGTCTAATATAAACTGCTCCAGTGTTATTAAGTATATGATATCTACCTAAAGATTAAAATGTAGATCTAATAAGACCGGATATGAAAACATGCCAATTAAGGAAAAAACAAAACAAACCTATGCATAAAGATATGATAAAACTAATCCCAAATTATTAATCAATAATTTGATTAATTACAAATTATTAATCAATAATTGAACTTAAATCACACAATTATAATCAATAATTAAATAAATCATATAACTTCTATAATAATCTTCAGACTAAAATTTAAAAACACATATTTTCACAAATAATTGATGAATATAACTGACATTGCATTCATGTGATCACAAAAAATTAAGCAACAGATACATTTCACTAAAAAACTCCAATTTCTTATTTTTTAAGCAAATGATAATTTACAGTTTCTGTTTAATACTGACAGTGTAAATCTAGAAACAGTTCTCAGAAAAACTTTTATATTTAAATTTATTACTGACAAAAAATGGAAATTATATAGTAAAATTAATGAAACCAAAAATTAGGAAGAGTTAATTTATAACACTAAAGTCAACTGAAAATGTTCACTAAATATTAGAAATTAAATGTATCAAAATTTATTTTGCTTATTTATACATATAATAAAAATTAAAAACTAATTTAAACATACCTTCATAATACATAAATAAAATTTTTACTTGTGAAGAATAGCATACATTTGTAGAAATACGTAAAAATGAATTCAGAAAGAACATTCATTTGTGCAGATGTTATTCATAAGTCTGCACAAAACAAAAATTCTATCTGAATAACTTTCCCTGATAAATTTCTTGTAAATTTGAAAACTAATAAATTTCAGTTATTACATAGATTTTTCTTATATATATATATATATACATATATATATATATATATATATATATATATATATATATATATATATATATATATATATATATATATATATATATATATATATATATAACCATTTGTTATAACTCTTAATTTTTTAACTATTATATTTCATTTTTTTAATAATATGGGGCATATATGCACACACACTTGAAGAAAAGTACTAATGTTAAAAAATTTATACTGAAACTTACACATAAACTCATTAGGAAGTCAAGAAACAATAAAAATTTTGATTATCTTGTATCATTATTTATGATATTTTTATGTTCAGCTGACAAATTGATATTACTAAAATATATAAATTGAAGAAAAAGATACATAAATAAAACATATTACCCAAAGATACTAACCTAATTGTATTAAAATATCCAAGAACTATAGACCTAATTATGAGCAAACTTTTTCTAAATGTTTCACTCAATTTTCTACAAAATATTATTGAATATTAATAGAAATGAAAACAAGAGTTTAAAAACTTTTAATGCTTAATATGGAAGGCCATATTACTGGGGAAAAAACCCTTTTCAAGTAATATTTCAGCATCGAACTATATCTGGCACATAATTCTAAATATTAATACAAAATATTTAGAATTAGACAAGTTAGTAATAAAAACTTAATATGTCTACTTTTTCTTCTTGTTAGAGATACAGTAAAATAAAGGGAAACATGTCATTTAAAAAATAAATTAGAAGACTATTCCTTCAAATATCTTATAAAAAATAAGTTTTCAGATCTGTAAATAACACAATGAAATATACTTTGCAATTCAATTCCACTATTGCAAGTGAAGGTGGTTCATTTTAAAACTATGTATGTATAACATTTTCTTGTGACTATTTCTGAAGTTTAAGAATGGGATTAAAAGAGCCAACTTAATTACTAATATATTTGGAATCTATAATGTAGATGAAACTAAAATTTTACATGAATAGGAAGCATGAAATAAATTTTTAACAGCATTAGCATGTCTTAAACAGTATGTTTTCTACTCCTTTACAAACAAAATATGTACTCATCTGGAAGCTCAATAGCAACTGTTTACACGCTATTAATGATATCAGTATTTTTACACAGAAAAAATTTTGGATTAAAAGTAAGCAATAGGTAATAAAGCATGCACAAGAATCCATTCAATGATTTATTATTCAGACAGCTAGCACTATTGTCTATCTTAAAATTTTTATATTATTTCCCTATTAGTAGGGATATATTGGTTTTCCAATATATATTACTGTTCATTAAATATCTATTTTATAAAATGAAATATTTATAAAAAGTCTTTGCAACATAAAAAAAAAGAAAAAAAAAAAAAAAAAGAAAAGAATGGAAAACAAGTTGAATTATTTTACTCTACAACTAACATCCATTTATTTATAATACTATTTCATTACTTAATTCAGTTTCAGGAAGTAAGGAAGAGTTCACATTTTACAAGAATTTAACTTGTAATTTGAGCATTGCAAATTCCTACATTTATGTTTTCTTCTTTATTGACTTGACAACCCCTTGTGGACAAAGGCCTTCTTCAGAATCGCATTCCATTCTGATATCACTTTGGATATAGACCACAAGATTTTTACCTTTATAATTGCAAGGTGCCCAGGTGCCGATAGGTTTAGAGTGAAAAACTCTTGATCTAAAAGAGTCAAGATTACTTCTGCACAGGTGTCCGGCAAATTTCTTTTATCCTCCAGGTAGCCCTCAAAAATCTACCCCATCCCCTGTATTGCAATCAGGTCAATGCCATAAGCATATACCTGTTTTACAAGTGCCTGAAGGATTTATGTTATACATATGTAATTAAAAAAAAAAAATCAGTAAAAAACTTCATTCCCTTCAAAAGGTCATAGGTAGTTTTATAAAGCAAATTTAAACAAAATATTATAAACCACGATTCTAAAGATTTAATAAACACATAATTTAAAATAAAATTGCATTCAATACATATTATATCTATACTTTATAATCTGAAAAGCAAATGTTTATGTTTCATAGTGGACACATAATGTTTCTTTAAAACTAGTTCATTTTCTGCAGTGAATTTCAGACAAATATCTGGAGTAAATGAATCAAAGTTATTTAATAGTCATGAAAACATGTAAATTTATATTAAAAAATAGATTAAACTATATTTAGACATAACCTTTAAAAATATAATAGAATATTTCATAAAGAAAGATTCCTTTTATTGCACCAATTTGTTACAAGTTTTAAAAGATGCAACTTGACTTATGTATCCGAGATCAAGATAGCAACCATTCTAGACACTAATGACAAAACTCTTTGGATTTTCAAGAAAAAGATTTGATGATGCACACTTGGAGAATTGAAAACATTTGGAAAAAATATAATTTAGAACTTCACAAGATTTATCACAATTCTATGTAGTAAAATTTATTGAATTTCAGAAGCTTAAATTGTCTAATAATCTAGACAGAATACAACATAATTGCTGCTGTAAGAAAATATCTCTGGCAGACCTCGCACGAAACAGACACTCAGGCAGATCACTGTTAATAAAGATTGACTGAATTGAAAAAGACCCCAACATTCTATGGATAAAAATTGGAAATAGAAATTCATAGAGCAAGCTGCTCTATATGGTCAGAATTGTCAAATCAATGAAAAAGAAGAAACATTTATCTCTATATATGTTAACTTAAACAAAATGTTTAAGTTAACTTTGAAACAAGGTGATTAGGTAAAAACACAAATGTAAGCAAAAATGAAAAAATTATGATAAAAACCTAAAATAAACACTATTAAATGAAGTTAATGAGCTGGTAAATTTTTAATTTTGAAAATAACAAATATTTTTTTATCTTCTAGCCTCTTCAACGGTGACATATATTTATAAAACAAAGAATTTGAGACTTTTCCTGTAAGAAATGAATTTATCAACAGTATTTACTAGATGTGCTAAGAATTCCAAACCATTAAAAAAATTATTAGTGAGATATGGGCTAAACTGAGTATTACGGACAGACCTCGCAGAGCGACTTCAAATCAATAACTGTTTTTGTTATGAATAGTGATGAATCATGAATTAAGAACTTATTACTGTATTATTAACTCAAAATGTGATTTAATATTCATTCTTATTTTGATTTTTATGTACTTGTAAAAAACTTCGGCCGTATTACTCAGTTTTACCGAGATATGTTTTAAACTTACCTTTATAAATTAATTTATTTTATGGTGAAATTACAGAAATATACAACCTTCATTTCATTATATTTATTAAAAATTTGGTAAAAGTTACCAGATCGGTACGAGATTGGCGCGATTTCAAATTTTGGCACCAAGCGCTCTACAGCTCTGTCGCCAACCTAAATTACATCACTACGCGCGATAAATGTTGCGATAACTTATCGCACCACTTTATCGCCTGCTTGGCGCATTTTACCCTTCGTACCGATCTCTTCACTTTAGGAAAAATGATTTCACTAAAAAATATAACTATTTTTCCTATTCTTTCAACTTTTTTTTCTTTTAAATAAAACGTATTTTTTAAAATAAAATGAATTATTCAATCACAAATTATACCGTCATTTTTTCTAACATAAAATCTATAAGTAGCAATAACAGGAAAGCTCTGCCAGAAGATCAAAATAAGTAGCTTGAACACGTTAAAATACCATGACTGCTATGTTACACATTAAAATGCATGACTGTTAAAATCTCAAGTATCAAATTCCTTCCAGCTTAATAAACAGCTATTCTAATTTTACTGATAAAAAAATTATTACATTTTGATTAAACAACGATTCAAACAAACATCTCCGAATCTATACTCTATCGCTATGAATTATTCTGAAAGTACACTTAAATTTCAAAGCTCAGCATAATTCGCCAGAGGGCAGTGCGAATTCCCTAGCATTACAGATGATCATATTATAAATTATTAATAAATTTGTTACAAAATCGCAAATGTTTTTCTACTAAAAAAAGAAAAAAAAAAAACCCAGAGCGAAAATTTTATAGTATTAGGAAATAATAACTATAAAATTCTTTTCTTATGGTCGTAGACTATTTCTATTGTTTGGATATATATAAATAAAATTTTGCATAAAAATGCAGAATTCAAACTTTCAGAAGAGATAATCATGCGTTAGAAGAACAGGACAGAATAAAATACTATCATTATGAATTTTCTCAATAATAATTTGTATCAGTTCAAAGTGGGATATTTTTAAGGTAGCTTAAATAAAAAGATTTTCATATCGAGTTTCGGTTCCTGTTTAAAAGAAGTAAGCTTAAGTAACATTATTACATTCTGTAGATATTAATCTTCTTTCACTATTGTTGTTTGCAGACATTTGATCAAATTTGTCATATTTTTGACCTTTTGGAACTTTTTCAATTATATATTTAAAAATTTGACTAAATCTTATTTCATCAACCTTAAAATAATGTTTTTAAGCACTGTAATGGAAACCACGCATAAACGGCATCAAAATTTGCGAATATTCATTACTCATACGGAACTAAAGTTTGAAAACCATACCATAAAACCGCGTAAATCTGTGTATTTGATTGAATATTAATAATCAGACAGGCATGGGAGAATATTGTAGGTAAAAAAATTAAATCAACACATAACAGTTAAGAGTTCACAAAAGTACATAATTTTATAAATATGTTCCCTAACAATAGAGCATCATGCATGTGTGAAACATACTGCGGTGCGCGATTAGTCGGCACCGTACAAGTAGAGAACATTGACTGTTAGTTACTGTGTCAAGTGTATACTTAGCAGAATGAAGTTCGAATTTTCAGTCAGTTACGAATTTTCTCCTTAGCATTCAGAATGCTTGTCTGATTCCATTCCAAAACCAAACTTCATTGAAAACGTGCGAGAGGGGCATACATGGAAAAATTCATAAATAATATTAAAGTAAAAAGCAAGTTGTTTAATTAGAAATTGATTATCTTTACTATACATGAGCTTTTAGTTTTGTATACATTGTACGCCTGAAAACTAAAATTCTGGCAAACTAATATTTAAAATCAAATTATTTTAGTAAAGAATATGTGTTTCATAGAATATGATACTGATTTAGCTTTTCTAACATTTTACTTGACAATGACATTGATGACAAACGAAATTGTTACACATATAATTATGCATATATTTTTAAATAAAAAAATATGCATTTTTAGATGAAAGCTTTCTTTTATGAAATGTAAATTAAGGACTGTCCTAAATTATTATTTTAATAAAGAAAATTGTACGGAGATTAAATATATAAATTGTTTCTTGCCGCTCAACAGTCATTTTTTTACATGGAAGGAATAGTTATACGCGAACCTACAATTTAAAGCGGATATCGAACCATTACGAAAATACATACCCTAAGTGGAATTGCAGCAAACGAATTGTTGAACCGTTAGGCAGCCAGCACGGGGCAAAATAGATATATAACAGTACAGAATAAATGTTGGGCGCAATTTAAATATTATTTTTGTATAAGATTTGTCTGCGTAAATTGACCGCAATTTCTTCCAATATTTTTCTAACTTAAGAAGTTAAAATATTTAACCTAGATAAATTCTTTAAAATCTTTTAGAAGCTAAGCAATTTATAAAAAGTGTTTTGCTTACAACAATAGTATTTATGATTCGGAAGAAATTAATAAACATATATATGAATATATATACATATCAAAAAGAGGTTACTTTTAAACAGAACTCAAGTCTGATAAATCTGAATGAGAAAAATTTGTACTTTTTTAAACTATAATCAAAGGCATATTCTACATATCAATCCTTAAAAGTTTGTGCTAATACATAACAATAATTTGAAATGGCTGTTCAATGGATGCAATATAATTGTAAAATTAATTATTTTGCATTCACCCCACATACGAAATAATTTTCTCATGTGAACGATATAGGAAAAATAATCATTATATACATTATTTATTCCTAGTTATAAAAGTTAAAGTGCTGTTACGCTATAAATACGAAGTTTCTAGCTTTCTAGAACATGGATGCAGCTACATAGCTGAAAATTTAATGTAGGAGCTATATTTTCTTTCGATGGACATTATGAAGGCAAATGGTACAGTAGAACTCGAATTATCCGAATCAATTTGGACCAGACCCCATTCAGATGATAAAAAAATTCTGATAATTGGATGTATAGAGAGGTAGGCCAGACCAACTAGGCTTATTATTAATCAAGACAAAACTAAATATTTCCTTGTAACTAAAACCCAATATACCCAAACACAACTTCTCATTGGGGATTATAAATTTGAAACAGTTGCTGAATTTATTTATCTCGGTTCAATGTTTAATAAAAATAACAGCATTCTCACAGAGTTAAGACGTTTAGATGCAGCTAACAAAGCCTTTTTCGGCCTAAGACATTCATTGAAAACTAACATTTTATTACGAAAAAAAAAGTTATTGATCTATAAGACGCTTATCTGACCTATGCTTCGGAGGCCTGGATTTTGACAGTTAAAGAGGAGAGACAGCTCCTCTGTTTTAGCGCAGAAGATACAACACAAAAGACAACCGATTACACAAAATGCCAGACTTTGTACATCGCAAAAAATCTCTTAAGGAAATTTTTTTAGCAAACTCCATCAGCACAAGAAGAGGAAAACCCAAGCTGTGAGGTGGGTGGATGCAGTCGAGGAAGACTGTAGGGTCCAAGGGAATAGAAATTAATAGAGTTTATAGCTGCCAGTATAGGTGGCTGGAAGAAACTTGTTTAGAAAGCCTTGACCCATCCTGAGCTGACGCACCATGAATTATGATGATTGGATGTTTTCGAAAAAAGGGTACATTTTAATTAACTATTGTATGTTAAAAAATGGGAGATAACTACATATTTTTTACAGAAAAATAACTTTTAATCAATTAAAAGAAAAGCAACGCTCTTACATGTTAACGCACTTACTTACAAGTGCTGTTCATTAAGCAGTATGTATGTACAGTATTGCAAATGAAAGTCATTGTTTCCCGAACAACTTAGTCAGAGTAAGTTTTTTTACAGCTGCCATCCGTTTTCACACAGGCAGTCAAGTCTTACATTAACTTGACAGGGAGAATTTGCAGGTGGTCCCATTCAGACTGAAGCTCCATCCACATCAAAGCAGTTTCAAAACTGGCTAATGCATCACTAGCTGATGGTTCAATGTCTGCTTCAACTTGGACATTAAGGTAATCTTTCTCGACACTTTCAATTAAATCAACATTATTTGCAATTTGAAATCCAGAGAGAGTCTGACTCATAATTCTCGTTCATTCATTCTCCTATATCTTCAGCACGAACTTCTGAACGTCCAGGGATTTTCAAAAGAATGTTTCTGAATTCTTAGAGTGACAGATCATTTTCCGCTTCTCCCTTCTCTTACTTTTTTTTATTTTTTCTTCCTATTCTCCATTCTAATTTATTTTTCTGAAAACTATTCCGATAGTTGGAGTTCTACTGTAATTTATTCTTTGAATAGAACGATGAGTTTATTGAATAATTCGATAGGAGATTCTTAGAATAAAAATAAATGGTTTTTATTTTCCAAATTATTTTTGACTGTATTCTTGACTCTTTATGGAACGTATATAGAGACAAAGATTTTTTTTTCCATATTTTTTACCTTCCAAAATGGAAAGTTATTTTCCTTCAAGGCAAAATTTGAAATAAACATAGTAAAAAATACTTTTCTTTGAGTACTGTATTATTTTAATAACTATGTTAAATGATAGTATGAAACACATCTTTTGAACATCATGAAACATATACTAACATAAATTAAAAACCAAGAGATTCGCAAGCACTTTTAATTGAAATGAAATTCTTTGAAAGTGTGAAATTGAAAGCAATAAAATTATTCTTCTATTATGACAGAAACATTCTTTTATGTTACCGAGTTGAAAAAGATATTTTAGATTGATGGAAACATACCAAGTTTATAAGATTGGTGCAAAAGTACTAACAGCTAATCTTCAAAATAAATAGTCATATTAAATTATTTCGAAATCATTGAATAGCTGCCATATATAATGACGTATCTCACTATAATTATCCTTCCTTTAAACATATTCTATCTCATTTTAATATTTTTTAAGTAATATGATTAAGCATTTTGTTTACATGGTGAAAAATTCAGCTGCGCTAATTACATCATTTCTTCTAAAATTTCAGTTTCTTCACAAACAATTTTATTTAATATCAAAATCATGTATAAAATTATTCTAAATTACTTTTTTTATAGAGCAGGCAATCAAAGCCATAAACGTAAATTCTATATGAGCACTTTGTATACAATAACACTGCGTTTATAAGTCCGAAGTTATACTGCTGGTCATCTTAAATGTAACACTCTAAAGGAAGCATGCAAATAACATGAAATTCGCAACATACATTAGTGGAGGTGAGATATGCAAATGATTAGAATTTCAGTGTAGACGTATATCACACGTGCCTGTGGCACCACTTAAAAGCGTTATTTAAAGCTTGAAGATTTAAGCGATTCCAAATTCGGCAATTGTGTTTATCTTGCGGTTTAAAAAAATATAAATAAATAAATAAAAACATAAATTATGCCAAGTAAAAAATAGCGATCATTTTTTGATCAAGTATCCGAGTTCGACAGAGGAAGGATAATGGATTATCTTTCAGGAAAATCGATAGTCGTATTAAAAGAAACCAAAGAACTGTAATGCGGATATGTGATCGTTGGATGCTTGAAAGTACGACAGACCGACGTGTTCAATCGCATCTACCCCAGTGCGCCACTTCACGTGGCGACAGGCAAATTATGCGCATTGCGGTGGCGGATCGTTCAGCCACATCCGAAACCATAGCAGAGCACATTTAGCCTGTAACACATAATCCAGTGTCTGCGTGTACCATTTGACGCCGTTTACAGCAAAGTGGTCTGCCCGCAAGACGTCCATTGCTTTGTCTACTCTTGATGCAGAACCACAGACATCTCCGCCGCCAATGGTGCAATGAAAGACGGCAGAATAGAATGGTAAAATAGTCTTTACTGATGAGTTACGCTTCTGTCTGCAACACCACGATGGTCGCATTTGAATCTGGAGACACCATGGAGAGAGAATGTTGGAACACAGCTGCATTATGCACCGAAACACTGGTCCTGCACCGGTTATTATGGTACGGGGGTGTTGGATATCATTCTCGCATTCCTCTAGTACACATTGCAGGTATTTTAAACAGCCAGCTTTACATTCCCGAGGTGTTGGAAGTACCAGTTGTCCTTCCTATCTTCAGGGATTGCCCACAACCATATTTCAACAGTATAATGCACGACCACACGTGGCACGCATTGCCCAAGGGTTCTTCGTCAATCACCAAATTGAATTGCTTCTCTGATCGGCTCGCTATCTGGATGTTACACCGATAGAAAACATTTAGTCCATGGTTGCTCAACGACTGACTCGGATTACATCCTCAGCTACCACACCAGATCAATTTTGGCAACGTGTGGAAGCTCCTTGGTCTGCTGTACCCCAAGAACACATCCAAAGTCTCTTTGAATCAATACCGAGATGTGTGACATCGGTGATCTCCAACAATGGAGGCTACTGATTTTGGCAGAAACCACACTTCACAAAAGTCTAAAAATTTAATCATTTGATACTTGCTCAACATGTTATGTACAAAATAAATTTTATTGTGGTATCTCTGGTCTTTCTTGGTATTGCAATTTGGGTGGACAGCAGTGTAGAATGTGTTTATATTAGAAATGTCCTTTTCTCAATTTAGAAATGTCAAGACAATTGCAAGTACCAAGATCCAAATATAAAATTAGTATATGAAAATAACAGAATATAATTAAGTAATAAACTTAGAACTTTTTAGTTACTCTTCTTCAGATCCATCTAAAGTAATTATAAATGTGAAGTTGTTTATTAATTTTTTGTATTCAGTTATATACCGATTCTACGTTTTTTGTTTCAAAAACTAATGGTTTAGATTTGTTCACTTTACTTTTTGTAATTTTTTCCAAATTAAAAAAAAATTCATTTTAATTTATAAAATGCATAGAAAAAAAATTTCAAAATTATTCGTATGATATAACTTATATATTTAACATCGGTACATGTCCACTTTTGATTTTCCGATAAACATCAAGTTAAAATTTATGGAACCTTGATCACTTTCCAACATCTCATTTATATCTGTAGTTACTGCACAGTAAGGTTTTGAAATCACACTCCAGTTAAGTAACGGTAGTATATTATCCATTTAGGTGTAAAAATTAGCACACCCCATTTTAGAATTAGTCTTAGATGATGCATGAATTATAAGTTTGTTTCACAGGGAAATATTGGATTATAAACATTGACAAACTTTCCGGTTTTGTGTGATCACCGTAATTGAGTTTTCATATTTAATTAATTAAACTTTACACACACACAGTCGAGGAAGGAGGATGCGCTCACTTGTCCAGAAGAGACTGGGTTTGATATTTAACGCTGTACCGAAGGATATAACGCTGGGAGAGAGCCTATTTATAATTAATATTCGATAAGTTCCAAAGTTTCACTGATGTCATGTCATAAAGATAGTGTTAGAACAGGTGCGAATTTCCATCATTTGACATGGTTCAACGTTATGAAATAGTAGTCTATTTTCAACGGTTACGGTCGGCGGAAATAATCAGGTACTAACATCGAAAAAAAAATTAAACTTTATGGATTAAAACAACATACCGCACCGTATTTTCACTTTTATTTCAGATTCTAAAATATTTGTCAACATGTAGTTTTCGTTCTCTCATGTCTTCCACTTAAAATCATCTGAATTCGACTCATTTTTATGGAAAACAAGTCTCGTGTTATTAAAATTCATTGGTGAGTAATAATGCACAATAACATTGTGTAAATATCATAGCTTCATTTAAAAAAATTACGAGAGCATTTATTTTCAATTAAAATAATGTCTACTCCAGTTACATCATTCAAATAAAATTTTAAATTGTTTGATATGTTGCAAAAAAGTGTCTACTTTGAATAACAAGAAGAAATGCATGAAATAACAGGCCTTAGAAGATAGTTTTGAATGCAGATTTATCCATGAAATATCGACCCCTATTTATTATTGCTGTCCGTCATTTTGATTTGGAGTTATTTGTCCATTCTTTAGAATATACATCTTCAAAGCCTGCCGTCTGAAAAAAATTCAACACGGTCTGAGACAAAAACAATCAATGATTCGCTATTCAGACCATCGATAGAGGCAAGATCTAATCCTTTTTAATTACAAGCAAAAGTAAGCGCTTTAGATGCTGCATGAAGGCTGAGTCGGAACGTCATATTTTTATCAAGAAAGTGACTTAAGTTCATAATCGAAATCACTTAAAAAGGAAGATCTATTTGCGTCAATGAAAATTTTTATTAATGCATTTCAACAGACAGAAAATGCTTAAGTGAATGTGAAATATTTTTAATTGACATGATAATTGCACTCAATTATTTGCCTAGCTATGCTTTTCACAAACAAAACAGTAACTAATTGATGAGCAAATGTAGCAGTTTAAAACAGTATATTGATTTGAAATAATCAATGAATTAAGCAAATAACATATAACAGGAAAATGTTTCATCAATGTAAATGACGCACAAAATTAAACTGTGAGAGAGTGGTACTGCTCTGAACGTATTCATAACTTGACCTATCATAATACATAGCGCGTATTAATTGAAAAAATGCGTAAAAAATTTAAATTAGAGATGAAAAATGTAAGGCTCATGAGTGTGAATGTATTATTTATTCATTCAATAAAAATTTATTCATGAAAAGAAGTCTATAATACTCGAGCTACGTTATGTGAAGACCAGAGGATTTGATTTATCGTTCAATGGTTTAGATCAGGACCCCAACTACTTAAAGTGTATTCCGAACCACTACCAACATCCAAACCTAAAGAGGGATTTGAACCCACGAACAATTGAACCGAAGGCAAGAGCACGAATTATTCGGCTACCTGCTCAGTAGGGAGTACTGGAAGAGCGAACTAAACTGAATCATAAAAGAAAATTTTTAACTTCACTTTTATTGATGAAAATATTTACAGCTTATTGTACGCGTTTTCGAAGCTTTCAAAGTCATTATTTATTAACATAATAAAAATTTTAACACAAATCCTGATCTCAATTAAAATATAAATCTGCCAAGTCGTCAGATTCATCTATTTATATTACTGCTTTTTGCTTATCGTTCATGGACACTTTTTGCACGACGGGAACATAAATTTAAGAATGAATTAAGAACTATTGCAAAGAACTGTTAAGAGCCCAAGGTGGGAATTGATTCTACAAATTGCTGAACAGGTAGCCACAGAACTAACCATTTATGTGTGTGCCAATTCAGCATCAATTCATAAGAGACAATAACTTTACCATATTTGAATCTTGATAGTAATGACGATACATATTCCGACAGTCACGTACTTTTTAATTCATTCTCCAAATCATAAAATTCTTTTGCTTTTTTCAAAAGCTGATAAATGCCTCACTGGCAGAAAAGCAGCAGCTAAAAATTTCAACCATATAAACAAAGTGGTTTCTTCGTAAGAAAGTTCAGTTCAGGAAAGAATTCTTCGATACGAAGTGTTTTAACGCCGTGTGTATACCGCATTTCCCAAATATTTTCTTAACAAGAGTAAGACGCGGATATTTCTGTTAAGAAAAGATTTTTTATTTGGTAATATTAACTATCGTAAAATTAATAGCAGTTCTAGAGCAGGGTTTTGCTACAATACACCTCTATATAAAATTTTAAAAGCACTTTCGTTTTAAAATAGAATAGGGAATCGCATGGTAAATCTACAGCAAATATTTGAACAGACGACAGAAATGAGCTTGTCGTTCAACGCTCATATTTGCATACGAGGTTCAATGGGACTTAGTTTTAAGTGGATTCCAAGCATCAACAAACATTCATATGCGAATAAAACCAACAAATTGTTGAAAGGCAGAGCATTCAGTTTGGGAAATCTCTCTCTTATAAGATTATTTTACTAACATAATCTAACAGAAGAACTTGAGGTCCAAGGGCTAACATCTTCAAAGTTATGGTATCTTTTTGCATATTATTAACTCTTTAATGTTTTCAGTAAAACTATTATTCTGAAACTTGCATGTAAATATCATTGGGAGAAAATTCTCAACATGCAACGCTACTAAAGATTACTAAAAAAAGACAGGGGAAATTCTTAATCAATTCCTTTTATTCCACGACAAGAAAGATTAATTTAAAAGAAATTTATATAGAATTATTTAATGGATTTTTAAAATTACACAAAACTTAGTCACTAAATGAGTAGTTTGTTATCATAAATGATAGATTCAAATAAATTCTCTTAAGTTTTTACCATACATATACTGAGCCTGACTAAGGTAAAGGCACGCGAGGCAGTTGCCCGGGTCCCAATCACATCAAAGAGGACTTCCTAATTGAATATAAAATTTACTTTACGTTTCCTTTTATGTTTGCAACTACAATGGAGAAATTTAGATAATCAAAAGCCCGTATTTTTACAACCCGCAAAATTTGATACGTTTACTAAACTACGGGTTTCTAATAGGCTTAATTGGTCCATCGTAATTGCAAAAATTTAGCTAAATTCAGCCCTAATATTAGCAAGGATATGAATTCTTCGCAAACTAAAAATTATTTTATTTTGCTATTTATAATCTCTCATTAGCAGTGAATTTCTACTTATGTATGTTTTCTTTATTTATTGTTGTTGTGAAATAGAGCGTAACCCCTAAGAATTTTGGCCATGGGCCCTGTATACATATCGAAATACATTACTAAGGAAATGCAGGTTCATTATGGCCAAGTGGGTAAGTTCGTGCTTTTCGACGTAAAGATTCTGAATTTGATGATAACTGTTAAGATATTATGTTTTTGTTTCTTGTTTGTATTTCTGTCGAGGCGAGTGCCAGGGAATACAGTAGAAGCTCGTAGAAACCGATAAAACAGTTTATAAAATAAAAAAATATTGTATTTTATATATAAATTATGATTTTTTAAAACAAATTGCTACTTCTTTATGCCATAATACTATTAGAAAAAATTATTTAAAATACACTATAAGAAAAACACATGCAAAATAAGATTTATACTTAAAACACTCTTACTCTCATTTTATTGATGAAACATCAGAAATCATTTCTTTTTCTGTTTAAAAACATTTTTCTATTTCTTTAATGTATAAAAGAATTTCATTACTTTCCCCTTAAAAAATATATATTGTTAGCAGTTTAGCTGCTTATTTTGCAGACAGTTTTTGAATTACATCGTTTTATTCTTTTTCGATACTTGATAGTTTTTTCGTTCTCATATTCTCAATAATTTCATCGTCCGACATTTCTTCCGTACATATCGCATATGAATATATATTAAAAAAAATTCAGGCAGCAAAGTGAGTCTTTGTCGGAATTCATGCATGAGTGACTCATCTGCTCACGCCAGCATGTAAATTATTTTGGGTTTCTTCAACTATGGTGATTTCTTTAATAAAGCTTGTATGTTGAAACACTCGATATTACCTTTCCTTTTAATATATATATCCAAAAATTGTCAAATGCATTGCAACTAGAAGGTCAATTTCACAAGGCCGCTCCATCTATATTCTCATTCATTGCAGTATCCTACGAACTACTTTGAAGCTGTTGCTGGTTATGCCCTCCTAGACCCACAAGTTGTGAGACAGAAATTGCATTTTATTGGCGAAACTCCACGTAAATCGATTCAAGATCCGGTAGTTCAGCACGAGCAGTGTAATTATCCACAATTAGAAGAAATTTATGATTCTCCAATAAAAAAAAACGTCGATCTAAGTCTCAGTAAATTTTCATAAATAATTCGTCATCCAAGCTTTAATATAGCGTGGCATACAACTGGTAGTTTTTTGTTCCATTGATGTTGACTGCAAGCAACACTAACTCTTTGTTTCGTTATTTTTTTAAAACTCCCACGGCATTTATCGCTTTTAAAGGTTAGGGTTCTTTCAGGTAATATCTTAAAAAACAAATCCCTCTTTTCCGCGTTGAAAACTTTCTTACTCGGAAAGTATTGATTACGTTTCTGATTTCCATTGAATTTCAGAAATTCACTTACACTTTTCTAAAGCTTAAACTTCTTGTCAAAGTGACTTGGTTAAGATTTTTGGAGCCAACCGTTTTTGATAATTTGAAATCTTTCATGTTCATTCCTCATTTTTTCAGCCACATTAGCAATTAAATTACCATTTTAAAATTTCGAATGCTTTGCTTCTATACAATATTTTCGAAGGTAAGCACTTTTGCTCATACTATTTTCTTTTTCAAGGATTTCTTCTAATTTTTAAAATTATCGAGTAATTTTTCTTTGAAATTTCATATTTTTTCATCTACTTCTTTTAGAATTTTATTTTTACTTCGACTGATAAATAAGGGCGTTTCTTCAACTGCGATATTATTCAATTGTAAAAAATCCACAGCGGAACCAGCTCAAAAATCACTTTCTTAACAAACGATTTTTCATAAATTGAATTTAAATGAAACCAACTACAAAACAGAGCAAAGTTTCTCCTTTCTGTTAACGTATGAGAAGGATAGAAGTCGAATTCGATATGACAGTTCTTTTCCATCAAATGTCTAAAATGCTTGCATGTGTCCCTTTTTTTTCTTTTTATAAGAAAGAATCAAGCTCTCCGGCGTTATATAAAAAAGAAATTAAATAAAAAAAACTTGAAAAAATATCCGATCATAAAAATAAAAAAACGAAAAATTTTTTTGTTAGAAACTAAAGATTGTAAAAAAGAAATTTTTAAAAATTTTAGTTCGCAAATGTGTGGGAATTAAAATTATCATTGTATCTATGGTGTCAGGGTAAGGGACTAGCAATTAGTTCGTAAAAATGAGCGTTTACTGTATTAGTAAGAATTTTTTTCTTTTGGAATCCACACAATCTACAATGTGCTCTATGAAGGCAAGACATTAAATTTACTAAAATAGTTTATTGAAGTCTTCGGGTGTTTGTTACGCAGTATCAAAACAAGAAATTACAGCCTTTAGATGTAAGTAATAATATCAGAATAGCGTTCTTTGCGCTGATTTTGCAAAAAATATTAAGATCATTAAATTTAAATCTTAGCTTGTTTCAAACTTGATCAATTTATTTGTTAAACAATACAGTTATTTATTTTTTCGGGGGAAGGAGGGAAATATTTTTATTCGTACATACACAAATATTTACATCTTAGAGTAACATTGTGGGAAAACGACTGAATAGAAAATAAATTAAGGATTAATTTTACAATGTTTTTCTAAATGAATTTTAAGTCTCTTTACTGACTTTCTTAAACTTTTGTTGTTGTTACCATTCTCGGGACTATTTAGCAGAGCTAGACAATTCCCGCGAATCTGAAAATATCCAAAATGTCTAAAAAAGATGAGGTTCCTGTAGGACCGCATCCTTGCTGAAATTTAAACATTAAAATATGAGCAGTGGAAGCTATATCAACTGTGCAACAATGGCTCTCTGGTTATATTCCTAAAGTAAAATGCTTATATACTCCACTTTTATATTTTCAATTAATTTGATATATACTAACGCACAAAAGTATTTTGAGAAAAGACGCCATTTCTAATTAATGGTAGCTAAAAGTTTTGTCAAATCTCCCATTCAAGTTGCTTAATTTCAAAAATATCTTCCATTTTGACTCTTCTTGATTTCAGGAATACATTTAGAATAAATGGTAAACCTCAAGAAAAGAATTTTGATGTCAAAATGATAACATGATATATTAAATCATATCATGCAGTTTATTGGAAGTTTAGTACATTATTAAGAATACATGTTTATCACAATAAGAAATCGTATTCAAAAGCATGAACTTCCACATTTTAAAGCAAATGGAGACCGACATGTAAGATTATAGAAAAATTAGACAGAAAAAAATTCTTCAAATTCACATAAAAGACATTATCAATGGCAATTTCTAATAACTATTATTGTAGATTTATTTAAATGTGAGAAAGAGATTTAAATAAACAAAACACACATGGCCAGGTTGATGCTAATAAATCGAAAAATTTATTTACGTTTTTATAAAAGGAAAAACCAAGTAAATCAATCTTTCATTAAACTGTCACAATCAAATGAATTCGCCCTACTCTGAAAAACGCAAACATCGAAGACTCAATATAATTTGTCAAAATTGTCATAGTTTACACAATTAAAACCCTAGGGCAAATCGACTGTCAAGTAAGAACTACACAATACTGTATTTTACACACAACATATTCCAGGCTAATTACTTTTACATAGTCTGCAAAGTAAACAGCATTAAGAACATGCATTTAAATAAATAGTTTTCGCATTTTTCTAAAATGAACATTACAAACTTAAATAGTAAAATCAAGTTATAAAACATTCATAAGTAAGTTATTATAATTGTAATCTTTTTAATTATTCGAACTTATAGACATTCTTAAACATGAAAAGCAGAGCACTGAATTGCTCAGCAATGACAATTAGAAAGAAATGTATGTTACTGAACAATCTCAATTCATAATAGAATCTTTAAGAAGATTTTAAATAAATCTAAGCTTTTCACACAAAACCATATCTTGACCCCCATGAGTGTCTTTTTCAGAGTTAATGCAAAATTTCACACAGTATTAAATTTATAAACAATAAACTTGATAATAAAAAAATTAAAACTGATGATACATTAATAATTAGAAATATATTTCATTTTTGATCTTATTATCATACTAGAAAATCAATAAAGATGAACTTTGAAATGTTTGGATTGAAAAAAAGTACATGGAGCTGTATAGATAAAGATAGAGAATAATTTTAATACTATGAAAAATATTTCATTTTTTAACCAAACAAGATAATCTCAACTATTAAAGTCATAATTATTGATCAGTGTCATGAGTCAATGTCTTGTACAAGAAATTATATTGAATCTCAGCTCATTAATAACAGAAATAAAATTTGAATTTTAGCTGAACAGATTATTCAGAGAGTTTTCCACTGAAAAAAAAAAAAAAAAAATCCTTGATAATTATCCAATAAAATTAATAGCACTCAATTATAAATCATATATATCAGTTAAAAAAATAAGTATTTGATAAAAAAAGAATATTTTATCAAAAATAAAACGGTAATTGAAATGAAAAATGTCGGTTCAATTGTAAATTAAAATATATCAAGGTAACTCATTATTATTCATAGGTAGCAACATCTGCTGGCGGATTTTGTAATGAACAAAAACTCAAAAAAAAAAAAAAGAATTGTTCATTTATCTATTATGGTAAATAGGATGAGGAGATAATTTGATTAATAACCAATTATAAGTAGTGAAAAGAATGAGAAAAAAGTCAGGAAGTATATATATAAATCTTTCTCTGTTTATAATTACATTTCTTTAATTACAGTAAAAGGAATTTTTAACTAAGATAAGCAAAAACTGGAAAAGAAGTTAAATTATATTATCTGATTACATATAATTAATAATATCTTCAAGACTACTCTATAGATATTGAAGCTATAATAGCCATGAACAGAAGCAATTCAAATAACGCAGTGACATGTTAACTAAAAATAATGCAGTATATTTCTTCATGAAATATGACAAACCTTGATTTGCAATAATCAAAGTACAAAATACTTAAATATTAAAGTAAAACGTTAATAAAAAATGCTACATACCACTTTAGGTTTCACTTTGATGCATAACAATTATAAATTGCATTCAAGAGCTTAAATAAAGCAACACTTAAAAGTTTCATGAAATTTAAGATTAAAAAAATTTTTTATACCTTTATTTATTATATATTAACACTTTCCTTTTATCAGGTGTATGCAAGTGAAATGAGACAATTGTTTAAAAAAAATTATGAAAACTGTTAATATTTCCTTATTTGAAATAATATCCATCATTAGCTAAACAATTTTGCCATTTTTGGGGCAATTTGTGAATACCACTACAAAAAAATGATTGGTCTTTAGAGGCCAGCCAGTCATCAAGCCAAGATTTGACGTTTTCATAAGTGAAGCGCTGGTCAGCCAATGTGTGTCCCAATGATGCAAATAGGTGGTAATCGGAAGGAGCAAAGTTTGGCGAATCAGACGCATGTGCTAAGGGCTCCCAGCCGAGCATCTTAACGATGTCCTTGATCGGTTTAGCACAACAGCTAGATGTGTTGTCATCAAGGAAAATCACTTTGTGCTGCCGCTTCTTGTATTGTTTGCGTTTTTTGATATAGCATCGATCAAATCAAGTGATTGTTGCTTGTAGCTATCAGCATTAACGGTTTCACTGGGTTTTAGAAGATCATAGATTTGTCCCTCCTGATCACAGAAAATACACAGCATTGTCAAGCGGCCGAAGCTTGACGATTCGGTTGCTGCTCTGGGTCAACATATGATCGATTATGCTTCGGATTCTCGATCCATTTTTCATCGCCAATCACAATACGATGAAGATATGTCTTGCGTTTGTAGAGGACATGCAACATTTCGCACACAATTTTTCAGTTTTCCTGCTGACTTGTGTGGTACACGTCTAACGACCTTTATTATCTTGCTCATTGCTTTGAGACGATGGGAGACAGTGCTCTGGTCAACATTCAATTGTTCTGACAGATATTCTTGCGCTTGACCATTATCTTCATCGAGTAATGCTCGCAATTCAACATCTTCAAAATTTTTGCTGATCTGCCCCGCTCGTCATTTCTCACATCGAAATCACCATTTTGAAACTTTTCAAACAACCTATAGCATTATGAACGGCTCAGAGCATTGCTACTGCAAGCTTTTACAAGCATTTGATGCGATTTGGCAACATTTTACTTCAGATGATAACAAAAAATTAATGCTGTCCGTAAATCATGGTTGGAAAACATAAAATTCGACATTTAAAAAAAATGTGCGCTGAAACTCGTCTAAATGTAAACTGAACGTGAGTGTCAAAGATCAAACTATAAAAAAATCACTTTTTTACTAGGTTTCGTAATGTTTGCATATATGCGTGGCGACATCTGTCTCACTTGATATGCACCTCGTCTCATTAGATATGCATACACCTGGTATATTACCTGAAATTCTTCTAATATACTATCAGCATGTAATATAATAGCATAACTATATAATTTATATAAGATAGCAATTATAAATACAAACCTTTCAAAAAGACATTTCAGTCATATACCAATAACAGTCACTGAGTCTTTCAAATGCATTGCAACTAAAATAGTATCAATAGTACTATCATAAAGAAACATGTTAATAAGAATTTAGGAACTAGCTAATTAGTATTTTCAAAATTTATATCATAATTTAAGCAACATAAAAACATATTAAATTCATTAAATATATGAAACACTAAATTAATATTACATAATTTAAACATATTTTTTATAAAAAATTATAATTTATATAAAATGTTAAAAAATAATTTTGAATCATAGAAACAAATAATAATTTTAAATAAAAAGATTCAAAATAAGTGATAAATTTGATATTTAAGTTTAAGAGCCATAAAAATAGTAATAGAACATAAAAAATAAACATTTAAAAATTTTTTTTCATTTTTTAAAGGCTAGAACAAAGATTTAGAAATCTTCTGGATCTAAATTCTAAAAAGCATTAAATAGGAAGATGAAGTGATATTTAGGGCATTCAAAAAAATACGATTATATTTCAAAAATTTTGTATGATCCTTAAAGAAGGCTTGAAAGCAACTTTAATTTACAATATTAAAAGAGGAATTATAATATACTAACATTTCACAAGAATACACAACCAGAAATACAGGATGACAATAATATAATGATTTATAATAATTGTAAAAAAAATCCTGCAATTACTACAGTAAAAATTATGTAACATATGCATAATTAAATTAGTGTAAATCTTTACATAATTTCTGATCTTAATTTCAAATTGCACAAATTGGGATAAAAGCAGTTTACAATATGAAAAGAAATATATTATAATTATCAGGATTTAAAGTAATTGCCATTTAAAAAAGAAATCTCAGAATCACTTACATGATCCTGAGACTTCTATGAATCTCTTACAGAATAATTTAAGCTAACAATTATTAATTCAACTTTTAAAATAAAATCTGCTAAGCATAAATGCACACTTAAATAAAATCAAAAATATTGGCACAATTATCATAGCTGCATTGAAACAAGACACTAAGTTAAAGGGCAAGATTCATTGCCATTTATATAATGATATAAAACCTTGACTCATGTTTTATGATACATCAATCAAATTACATAAAATGAAAAATAATCCAAAATAATAAATAATTTAACTACTCAACCTTTCACAGTAGAATGCTGAAAATATTCTTAAGTTCATTTTTGTATAAATATAATTGAAATTCATAGCATTTTTAAATATTGCAACAATAAGATGTTAAAAAAGAACATTTAATTTACAAGCAACTATACATTATATAAAGCCTTCAATCTGATTTTTTTATTTCCTCACTTTCTAAAACCATCGACATAAACAAAAAATTTCTTATGATATGAATAACAGAAAATATTTTGAGAAGATAAATAGTTTGCACTACAACCACTAAAATCAAAAATAATGACAGGCTATTGAAGAAACACAACAATATGGATTTAACTACACGCAATCTACACTGAATTTTTTCAGTTTAAAGAACTAGAAATCAAGGCACTCAGCTTTAATTCAGCAAATGACCTCTTTAAATAAAAATTTATAATAGTGGCAGCAAATGATTGGTTTGGAAAAATGGTTCATTTAGTGTTATCCAGAAACAAAGGAAATCTGTAGAAATCCAAGACAGAAGTTATTTTCATTAAATCAAATTCAAAAGAGAATAATGTGTATCTCCAGCCTAATTTAATTGAAAAATAATGAATAATGAGAAGAAAATAATGAATAAATTGCTTAATCTTTCACATTTGTGGAAATATCAAATATTAGGTGTTTGGTTTATTTGTCACTCAAAGGTTATATTTTACACACAAGGACTAATTTGACAGGGACCTACAGTTTAAAGTGGATTCCAACCCACTATGAACATTCAAGCCTGAGATGGAATTTAAACTCATGAACAGCTAAGCATGCTAAATGCAATGTAGGAACAAAGAAAGGAAATGCAGTAATTATTGACATTAAGTACAATGGGTATTATAAAATGCTGCCATAAGTAATATTTTTTTACCATTGAAATCAGCAATAATTAACTTAATGCCAGCTATTATGAAAAGACATTAGAACCTGTGAACAAGCTATTGCAATATTTTTGGAAGAGGAGTATATATTTTAACAAAAATCCATAACAGATCACAAAACAAGACAATTCTAAAACAGCTATTGTAACATTTTCTCTCATCTTGGATATTCAACAGTTGAATTAAACCTTTTAACCACAAACTAATTTTAATTACATTTAGATGATGGACCATATAAATTTCTAAATTGTGCCAGCAAAAACAAACAGATTACAAACTAAATTGCTTCCAAGTTGATAGCAATCATTAATTAAAACATAAAATACCATCATTTGGTTTCAAACCACAAACAGTGTGATTTGAGAAATGAATGAAGGCTTGGTTGCAAAGCATATAAATTATTTTTTTAAAAATGTTAAAATACATAATATAATGCAGTCAGTGTTTTGGCGCCTCAATTTAGTGTTACAGCTTTATAACTAAAAGTTCTAGAATTGTACAATAGGTAGAATTGTACAGGTTGAAATTCTGAGAAAACACTTAAAATTAGAAATGATTAATATATCATATTTATGAACTCAATTAAAATATAAACAAATCATACAAAACATATTTTTAAAAAATTAAAAATTAAGTTATAAATAACAAAACAGCTTTTGACATTAAATAAGTCAAAAACACGGATTAATTCCTTTAAATAAATAAAAAATTTCATACGCACCTGTTTTAAGATATCATTGCAAGTTGTTTTATACACCATAATAATTGATTCTATATTTCTGAAGCCACTTTTTTAAAACTTTCCAATTTATTTACTTACCTTCTTTTCCAGAATTCTTGATGTATTTATAGAACTAAACTGTATTTCACATAAGGAATTAAATCAATTCTTTATAAATGTCCTGCTCAATAAAATTAAGAAAATCTAGATCTTACACAGCAGTTCACTAAAACAACAATAAAATTTTTAAAAAATAGAGCTCTAAAGCATTAATTTCAATTAGAATGAACAAATAAACTGATAAGCACAGTTCATGATTCGAAAACAGTGACTATAAAATAGAACCATAAATTAATTTTTTGGAAAATTGTAAGAAGCGTCAAATGATGAAAACTATTAATCAAGAAAACGGTTTGACTCATAGCTGTATTTTTTTTAAAACAAACCAATTACATATTTCCCAGAAATTGTAAAAAAGCTTCATTTTAGTTATCTAAAAATAAGGTGCTATCAAATTTTATGAATTGGAGAAAAAAGCTTTTAAGAATCATATGTTAAAAGAAACAATTTAATTAAAAAAAAATATCTGACTGAAGTTTGAAATTTAAGAGTTTCAATAGTTTAAAACAAATGTTACAGATCAAAATTTTGAAAAAATATAACATTCAAAAAATTTAAAATAAAGTTGTAATGAAATAAACAGTTTTTAATATAACTTAAGCAGTTAAAGATGGAAAAATTCTCTTTTAAATAAATAGAATTTTTTTATACACACCTGTTTTAAGACATCATTGCTAACTGTTTCATATTCCATAACCACTGATTCTATACTTCTGCAGCTTCTTAAAGCATTTTTGATAATATTTCTCATTTATTTACAAACCTTTTAACCCAAAGCTCCCAGTGTATTTATAACAGATATAACATATGTATTTTGTAAAGTAAGAAAATAAATTATTCCTTATTTTTAATAGACCTAGTTGAAAATTAACACCTTCCACAATTAAAAAAAAAGAAATCTCAAAATCTAAATCAGATCATTTTTTTAGAAAATCAAGAAAACTCTTAAATAATGAAAACTATCGATGAAAATAATTAGTTTGTATTCTTCCTTTAATAGTTTTAAGCAAGCCATTAAAACATGAAGACATTCTGGGATAATTTTGCTTACTAAAGATCAAGTGATTGTTAATTTTAAGATAACAAAAAGCTTTTGAGGCATCAATAGAGTGCAAATGCTGATTAAGGAAAAAAATGGACAGGCACAGTCATCTGACTTAAACAGTGAGGAATTTGGATATTCATAAGAAAAAAATATCTTCCTAATCATATTACATTGTGTTTTTTGCAGTGGCACACTAAGTTAAACATATGTACAAATGCACTATATACATTTAATTCTTGATGAACACTAAAAAAAAAATAATAATAATTGAAGTTAACAGATTTATAGATAAATAATAATAGCACCTATGAGTCATAACATACAGGAGCCCAAACGAAAATTTTAAATTACACATGGATTTACACAATAGACTATGGACATGTTAAACTGAAATTTATTACATATTAAATTTGTAAATAAAATATTTAATAAAAGAAATGAGATGAAAATGCATAATATTCCATGGGAAAGTAAACTTTAATTTTAGTAAATGGGGTTATTTGTATAAATTGCAGTAGCCCATTATTAGACAAAATATCAAAGTATGGAGCAAAATAAGAACATTATAAAATGAAGTAATATAAGACAATCACACTCAATAATATAAATGAAAGACCATAATCCATAAATATCCATAAAATGATAATTTTATGAAATATGATCTTTCTAGCATTATCTGGAATATTTTAAGATACATTAAATAAACCTTCAAATTTTTATAACTAAAATCTTAGAAAACAAAGCATTTAAAAAAAAATAACATTTCTTACAAATTGAAATACATCAATGCAACTTAGCAACAACAAAAGTATGAAAATGCAACTCTTTTAAAGGAAGAAGATAAAGAAAACAAAAGCACGTTTAGGTTCTTAACATGAAACGAAGTAACTTGGTACATTTTTTATAAAAGTAAAAATGCAAGTCATAAAAATGGAATCTAATTCAATATAATTGATGTATTTTATTCATTTAATTTAGCTTTAATTTAAAAAATATTAAAAAATATATTAAGTACAATAAATAAGTAAAATATAAGATCTAAGTGTTAACTTTTTTAAAACAAATATCTGATTATACTTACCCTAATGTTTAATCACACACTTAAGAAAATTGCTCATTTTATGAGCTGTATGTCATAAAAAAAACTTATAATTATTAAATATAACCATTTTATTAGCATTGTATTATGTGCAGTAATGTGTATCACAAAGCCATTTCTTTATTTATGGTACTTTTGATTATGGCATGTCAGTAACTTGATTAGTTATGGGGTCATTTTCATTACTGGAAGGTAGTGGCTTTGTATCCTAGCTTAATTGAAGATCTATTGTGTTCAGTAATAATGAATGAGGCACATTAAATAGACTGTAGATACAATGTCCTCTAAATGAAATAATATTGTTGAGGGCGGAAGGTCAAATATTGGGTTCTTTTGCAGGTTTTGACTTCTAAATTATGAAAACATTCACTTAGCTGCTTTCATTTAAGTGGTAGAGCTCAATTAATGGCTAGGTACATAGAAGTATGTTGTTGAACATTGATGCAAAACTAAACAGTTGAACAAAGATGAATAAACAGCAAACTTATCACCATTAATATTCACAGAAAGTAAAAATAGCATAGAAAATTGTGACATTTCTATTTAACATCTAAGGAAGAATTGATGCTTTCAAATGCATTTCAAAAAATAAATCTTTAAAAATTATTAGTTTTCGTAATCAACTCATACTTGAATTAATTCCCCCTTTCAAACACAATATTATTTATACAGTTTTAGAATTCTAAAACTGATTCAGAATTTTTTAGAAAATTTTCAGAAATATTTTAATAGAAGAAATGAAATACATTTGTCAAACTTTGTTGAAATGAAAAAGAAAACATTTTTAAATTTATGATTTATTTTTCTTTTACATTACAAAACAATATAAAAGAATATTATTAATTATTACAAATTCAAGTCTTTAAGTACTAAATTTAAACAATATTTAAAAAGGAAAGTAGATTTTCATTTTATTATCTTAATCAACATATACATATATAAAATATTACAATATAGAACAAAGATTTAATGTTTCAAGGAAAAAATTAAGAGGAATATGTAAATATTTACCAACATATATGAAATGATTTTCATAATTATATGATTGAACATTTTTTGTAAAAATATTATATAAAAATATTTATATTAATTATAAATTCAAAGAAAATGGATGCAGATTTCAAAGAAAATGATTCACAAATATCACATACTCACAAATATAAATAATAAAATGATGCACATTTTAATGGCCACAAATAAATCAGAAAAAAAGAATATAAATTGTACATAATAGTTAATTTAAAATATTTGAAGTCAATTTTTTTAATCTACTTTAAAAAAAAAAAACAAGTTGTAAGACATAACAGCATCAAAATGGTCTTGATAAGACCCTTCTTACAAAGGATTCTTTCCTATATAAGAGAAATAAAATTAATTAACAAACTTGTTACAAATAAAATATATGCATATACAATGAAGAAAATTTTATAAGGACTCATAAGACATTTTAACACCTGTAACAGATGTTTGAACCCCTTAAATAAAAGTTTGAAATTTTATTAGATGAACAATAAATGGTTGTTAACACACTGTAAAAAAGAGAGAAAGTAAATTTTTTCATAAATTTCAAATCATTCTAGATTTTATAAAATTAAGTTAACAGGAATTATTTTATATAAACAGAAAACAGCATAGTTAAGAATGAATACATTGGAGGGAAAGATTTTGGGTTCAATCTCTTCATAAATGTATGTCTCATGCAGTAGATGCTTTAATAGCATGAAGCAGATAGCTAAAAAACGGAAATATATAAGTCATTCAAACATTTGCATTGGATAGCCCTCAAAGCAGTTTATTTGTTTATCCATAATAATAATTTTTTGAATAAAAATGCTAATTTAACTGGATGCACAGTGTGAAGCAAATTCTGAAATTTTACAAACCTCCATTTTTGAAGTGGAAAACAAATTCAAAATTTCTTGAATAAAAGGTCATAACCATTCAGATGTCAGGTCAGCAACTTCACTTTGAACTTTTCAGTAATAGTTGAATTAGATACATTTTACTGTAGCAAAAAGATACCTGGAAAAAAACGATTATGCAGAAACTTATTTAATAGTGGATAAAATTAAGAGAAATCCAAAAATTTAATCATGAAGTACAGTTTTCTGCTATTAACACATAGCATGTTGCAAAAGCAAGTGGTGCATCAGATGTGCTTAGCTATGAAGTGAAGGCTTAGTTTTCTAGTTAAAAATCTTTCATTATTAAAAATTTCTCTTCTAAAATTTAAAATGCTGGGCATATAAAAAATTTTTCCAACCAAGCAGAATTTTAAATAGCATTAAAATGTAATGTGATATGGCAAATTTCTCAGACAATAAGTCAATGGAATTTTTTAAAAAATTGTATTTGTCATTTTAATGGATCAAATTTCCTGAAAACTGCACAAGATCAAGAATCAGATGCTTTGATTTATTTGATAAATAAGTCTTTATTAATCTATTCAAATTAATAATTTAAATAGATTAGTAGACTTATCAAATAAATTAAAGCATAAAATAAATTTTATAGATTTTTTTTGCAACTTCTTTAATTAAATAAGTTTTATATAAGTCAATATTTAAAATCAAATAAATAAGCCTTGCTAATATTTAAACATGAAAGCAAGTTTTTTGAAGGGCAGAAATATACTGTTACAAAAATTCCTTTAACTTTTTTCCAATTGGTCATAAGGTTAAAAAAAGTTTGCCACATTTTACTATTACATAGAAAGCTGAATAACTTTTTAGCCACTCTTCTTTGTTTCTTGAAATGATTTCAAACCAAGTTTTCAGATATACTAAGAAATGTTCTTGAAAAATGAGAAAAATTGCTAAGCACCCATTCCTAAATCAGATGTTCTCTCAGCAACCATGTCTTTAATGTTTTACTATACAATGGCCTGATATTTATTAAAGGTAAGATTATTGATCTTCTGATTTAAAGGCTCCAAGTTTGATTCTAATCACTGATAAATAATTGAAAATGGATCATGCATTTCTGCAGATGTGTTAATAATATACTTTCCCATATTTATTTCTTTATGAAATTTAAATATGACTCATTATTTAAGAAAAGTCTTCCTGGAAATCAATCTGAGCAGCAAAGAAACATACAAATATATATTGCATTTAGATATATAATTTTTACAGATGATGGTAATCAAAAAATATTAAATTAATGTTTAAAAGTAAAATCACAAAAAATGCAATAAATTTACTAAAAAATATACTTTGTATAGATGTAAAATTAGTAATAATATTTACAATTTCATTTTGACATTTCCCCCACAAAATGCAACAAAATATTTTACAATAAATTTTTTCTTAAAAATTGAATTTACAAATATTCTAATGTATCAACATCTACATTTAATTAAGTCAATCCTATTTATGATTTTAAAAAAACTGTCATAATCAAAATTTAATCTTGCATTCTTTTTTTTTTTTTTTTAAAAAATTCAATAATAAGAATAAGAGTAAATATAATTTATGATTAGATTTTTCTCACATTAAAATTATTGTAATTAAAATAAATATACCTATGAATTACCATTTATTTTTGGAAGAAAAACACACATCCAAACCATTTTTTTAAGAATCCTAGAACGTTTGTCATGAATACCAACAATTAAATCTATTCTGAAAATTTAAATATTAACTTTAAGAAAATGAATTAAATATTTACATGAACATATGTGCTTATCAAAATAAGCATAAATGTTACTTATATAAACATTTATTTTTTAAGGATTACTTAAATAAGTCTAATATTAAAATATTTCAACACATACTTAAATTGTATATTAAATATGATATAATTTTATATAAATAAAAAAAATTATCCTTTTTAAAGACATTTTCCTATACTTCCATAAATACACACACAAAAGCAAATTTTTATAGAGTAAACAAATAAGCAAAAAATTTACTTTATTAAAATCCTTAGTAAGTTACAGCAGCCAATATAAGTACACTAATAAGAGGAAAGCTCTTCAACAATACATTGCACAATGATATATACATATTAATCAATTCAATTTAATACACATATGAAGAAAATTACATCTCTACTTTTTGAAGAATTATATAAATTTGAAATACTCATAATTGTATATTTTTTGTGTTCATACATGTTGACTACAGATAAGAATAGTAACACCTTTATATTATTTGCAGCAATTCTTATTTTATTTTTTCCAACTTTATAATTTTCCTGAAATGCATTTGAAAATAATAAAAATCTTATCATTTTTATTTAATAAAAACAATAAAATATGAATAAAGTTGTTTTAATTAGCTTTAGCATTCCATTTCAACTTTTAAAATAAAGGCTTCAAAAGAAAATTCATGTAGTATAAAACAATATGAATTTTCAATTTATGCTCAAATTACAAGAATGAAATAAGCGAAGCATTTCATTTAAAAAGTTAAAAAGAAAACATCCCCAATTGCTAAAAATAAATGATTTTATTTAACCCATTATCAAAGGTATGTACAAATGCACCTTTTAATGAATATTTTTTTCATTAACATTGTGTATTTTTCAACAATTTTTTATCTAAAATTTTTTTAAGGATTCTGATGTTATCTATAAACATTACTGATTTAATGAAAGCAAATACTTATCGTTGAGAAATTTTCAAACTATGCTATTTATTTATTTAAAACTTGAAACAATTATTGATTAATTATATTTTTTAAAAAGTAATATATTCATTTTGATACAAATCACATATTTTTATAATTAATTACAAGCTTAGAATGATTTTTTGGAATGCAGGTGGTTTTACAAATGACAAGTTCACCGAACTAAAACTTATTGTTTTTAATCATGACATTGACATCTTGGGTATAGTGGAAAGTGGTGCTTCTACTCAAAATTTAAATTTTTTTCGTATCAATGGATATCAAACTTTTTGTTTAGAGAGATCTCGTCAGGTGGCTTCTGGCATTGTCATCTATGTTAAAAATACTTATATTGCTAGTATGACTGTGGGACACACTATGACTGCTGTGGACAAACTAGAGGCAGTGGAAATAAATGTTTGGAGAAATACCCAACATTACCGAATTTTTGTCATGTATAATCCTCCCAATAACTGTCCAGATCTGGAATTCATTAATGATCGCTGGAATAGACGCTCAATTTTAATAGGAGACTTCAATGCTCATTCCTGGAGATGAGGATACAATGACACAAATCCAGCGGGTCATGTTCTTGAAAATTTTATTGATTATACTCAGGCAGATTTTATAGAAAACTCTCAGAGACTTCCGGCATTTCTGTCCTATGGGGGAGTGTCTTCTTATCCCGACTTATTAATTGTCCACACAAATGTCTCAAGATATACTACTCACTCTCTGCTACCTGCCCCTGGTGGAGCTGGCCACTTTTGCTATTGAACAAAATGGACAGAGAGATTAGGTTCCCTCGTTGGAATTTATGGAAAGCAAACTGGACAAAATACAAATATTTGACAGACTCACTTATGAAATCATTGTTAGAAAAAACCCTTTTAACTGGAAACTTGGATAGTATTGTTGATACTTTTACTGAAATTATTTTGGCTTGTGCCGAAGGTTGTATACCTAGAGGACAGGTAAGGAGATATTCTCCCTTCTGGAGTGAACACTTACAATCTCTTAAAGTTAGCCGCAACGAGGCTAGAGCCAGAGCTCTGGCTACTGGACAAATGACTGACTGTATTGAACTTCGCAAAAGACAGGCCATCATTAAATGAGCTATTAAAGAAGCAAAACGACTCAATTTTCATAACTTCTTAGTGGGCTTCGATTACAGAAGGGATGCCTTAAAGGCCCACCGTTTCCTCTCTAAAATCAACAATCAGAAAGATACTAGGAAAGAGCCAATTCAACTGGACAATAAATTACTCACTTCAGACAAAGAAATTGCCGGGGCTTTTAATAAACATTATGCAAATATTAGCAATTACCATCCCTCGGATAGGATACATGATAGAGAATTGGTTTTCCCACAGACATGCTGAACTCCAGAGATGGATAGTTTGTTCAATTCTCCTTTCACCTCATTTGAACTCAAGTGTGGGTTAAAGACCTTGTCCCGAGGTAAGAGTCCCGGACCAGATAATATTGTATCAGACTTCCTGGTGAACTTGGGAGAGGGCTCTTGGGAAGGACTGCTTAACATAATAAATATGTCTTGGACCAGAGGCCTTCCAAGTCAGTGGCGTAAGGCCGAAGTTATTCCGGTCCTGAAGAGTGGTAAAGATCCTGGGGATATATCTAGCTATCGAATAATCTCTCTCACAAGCGCTACCTGTAAATTGACAGAGCGCTTGATTTCGGTAAGGCTCAAATTCTACTTGGAAAATTATTCTTGCCTGTCATATACACAGGCAGGCTTTCGTAAAAACAGAAATACTGTTGAACAAGTGGCTAGACTTGCACAACTGATTAAGGATGGTTTTCATCAGAAACACAGTTCAGTGACAGTCTTTATAGACTTCAAAACTGCTTTTGATAGAGCGTGGAGAAGAAAACTGCTTAAGAAAATTATAGACATAGGAATCTGTGGAAACCTGTACAGTTGGATCAAGTCATTTTTGACCCAGAGATTTATCAGAACCAGGTTTGGTGGATCTGTCTCCTCCTACAGACAAACTCGACAGGGACTTCCTCAGGGCTCTGTGTTGAGCCCGATCTTGTTCAACATCATGATAAATGATGTAATCCAGAGGGTTATGGACGTTGATAGGAATGTTAGAGCCCTTTTTGCAGATGATCTAGTCATTTGGTCAACCAGCAGAGGTATACAGCACATCCAGCTTTCCCTTAACGGGGCTTTAAAAGAACTGTTTCATTTTTCTAATGAGAATCAAATGATAGTAAACATTGATAAAACCTTTTACCAGCTGTATGATATTAGTTTACATTATGGTCCCCATCGTCTGTGTAAAACAGCTAGAGCTAAATATCTGGGCATCACTTTGGATACAAGGTTAAGTTGGAATAGCCAAGCTGTTGAAGTTATAGACATCGGAAAATCCAGAAGTAAACTTTTAAAAAGACTTTCAGGAGTGAAATGGGGAGCTTCACAAGACTTACTCTGCACCACCTATAAGTCCTACATCAGACCTGCAATTGAATATGGAGCTGAGCTCCTGATTACAGCATCGGATAACATCCACAAAAAACTGTAGACTGTTCAGAATAATGTCCTTAAGACTTATCTCCGGTGGGGCTTCTTCTACACCTATTGAGGCAATGCAAATTCAGACTGGGTTGGAACCTTTGGCAGATCGAAGACAAAGCGCTGCCCTGAAACTCTCCAAAAGTCTTCTAAGGGATGATGGGTTCTGAAAAAATTATATTCCTGTTTTCCCAAGATTGAAAACACAGTGAACCTTTTTGACTTTGACCAGGGAATTGTCAGATAGGTATGAGATCCCGGATGCAGGTAGAGTGCCTTTATTTAGACATGCCCGACAGAGACTGATGGTTGAAAAACCAAGGTCGGGTGTAGGATTAAAAACTAGTTTAAGAAGATGTGAGTGTTTATAAAAAGGAGTATCTACTGTATATACAATCAATAAATTTTGAAACAAATCAATATCAAATTCAAAAGCTTTAAAGTAATTTATCTTTTAAACTACATTTAAAGCTAATCAGTAAAGATATTATTTATCCTAGAGTGGTTCCTGCACATGTAATATTGATGTCTTATTTTCTAATTAGTTGTTGATAAATTTAAATGCTAGGAATTTCACAAATATTAGTTACACATTATATAAAAGTAATAAAATAGTTTCCTAAATATTATTAATGCAAATTCAACTCATCTTTATGATGAACCTAACTTGTTCTTGAATGCAACAAGGCAAAACTGATTAGGGATAAAATAAGTTAATTGAGTTGTGGCGTCAGGTTATTTATTTTATGAAACATAAACAGTATTTTTCAAAACTTAAAGTTTTTTTTATGAAGAATGTTTTTTTTATCAGATTATCAGCAGTGGTGTGTACAATAGGCATTACGAAATTTTAAACTTTTTATCACATAATCTGCAGATTATATACAGGAAAATATAGTATAGAATTCATGAAGTAAATATAAGAATTCTGAAGAAAAACATATATATATATACATACATGTTTTTCTTCAGAACATAATGTTATTTAAATTTAATTTGGAAGATATTAATAGCTTTTGAAAGTTTATTATTTATAATACTTTTTCTTTTATAGTTGTGGCATATATTTTATATTAATGAGTAATAAAAATGGTTTACTTACCAATATGTTTCTAAAACATAAAATAGATTTCAATGTTCTTTGAATCACAAAGATCTTGTCTCCAATTATGACCTAATAAATATAGCATTTTAAATAAAAAGTAACAACATTTTTATAAGAAATGAAAAATTTTCAATTTTGTTAACACTTATAAAATGTTTTATTATCAAATTATTTTTAACATTAAAATAATTTTCAGTAATTAAATTAATCTTGGAGATTGTTGAGCAAAACACAAACCAAACCAGTCATTTTTTGCATACATGGGTTAACTAAACAAGGACCTACAGTTTGAAGCGGCTTCTAACCAATACAAATATCTATGCTCAAAGTGGGATTCAAACTCATGAACTTTTATACTGAATTTAAGAGTGTTAACAATTCGGCTGGCAATTCGGTATAAATCTTGGAGAAGAGCCCAAAAATATCATATACTAATCCTCTTATTTAGAAGAAAAAAAATAACATAACTATAACATATTTAATTAAATAAAGATGTTCAAGACAGATAATTAGAGAGAAATTTCACAAAAAATAAAGCAATAATTTTCTCAACTTTGATGACATTTACAAAGTTTTGAGCTTTGTAAATGTCAATGGAATCTAAGTAATTTATCTTAAACTATTATTTACAAATAAGAGAATTTATGCAAAAATTATGCAATATTACTGAGAAAGGAGAAATTACATGACAATTTATTCTAGTATATGAAACTGATTATTTAAGTTTATAATTGATTTATAATAAGTTTTCTATAAAAAAGTTTAAATATATATCAAATGCAAATACACAATTATTTTCTACAAAAATACTTTATTATTGAAAAAATTCCAAAAAAAGAAATTTTTAAAAGCTTTTTTTAATGAGCACTGTTTAAATTTTGTTAAAATTTAATTGCCACTCAAAAATTTTAATTTTATTATTTGATATTACAATTTAATTTTTTTAAAACTTTAGTTTTTATCAATAAATGTATTTTTATAATAATTGTCCAAAAATACAAATGGAGAATTGTGTTAGATAAAATCATAGAAAATAATAATTCAACACATTTTTAATATTATTAGTATAAACCACAAATTGAAAAACAAAGTTACCTGAATTCTTATGAATTACATGAAAGCCGATTATTTAAATGGCTAAGCATGGGTACTTTTTAAAGCTGTTGAAGCTGAAACAATAAATATTATATAAATAAATTATGAAATATTTCAATTGGAAACCAATTATCTTTACTATATATTGATCTGAAATATATCACACACAGAAGCAACATACATTGGTATGCTGTAATATACAGCATACATAAGAAAAATAATTGTTTAAATATATTTTAAAATTTTGTTTATAATTAAAAATTGTTAATATTTAAATTTAATAAAGAATAAAGAGATTTTCTTTGCTACAAGAAATCTAAAGAAAATTAAAAGATGGATAATAAACAATCAAGTGAAAATTTTTATGAAATATAGAATATAAACAAATTAATATTAAATGAAGAGGTCCTTTTTATATTTCTGAAATATTCAATTTAAAGTTTAAATATATAATGAATACTGATATGTTTGAAATAAATTATTTCTTTTGTAGAAATAATAATGCAACCACCAAACTTGAACTTTTTAAATTACAAATGTTCAATATATATGAATTCTTTTTCCTCAAATATTTAAATAATTATAATGATAAAACACACAATCTACGTAAGGGTGAAGCTAAGCATAAGTACATGAAACAAGTATTCTTTTTATTTTTTTACCATAGCTGAATAGAATAAGAGAGATTATAGTTGTAAGTTATTTCATTTTATTAATTTAAAATACATAATTTCATATTTCAGTTTACATTTGAAAGTTTCATTAATTATTACTAACATATATTCTTAAAAGTTTTAAAATTTTATAAAGATTATACATAGCAACAAGGGTTTTATAAAAAATTTTTATTACTGTTTATTATAAAATAATGTTAGATGGATGATTAATATTTTTTATTTTTGTTGTAAGTTGTAATTCAGATTAAGAAAAGGAGAGTATTATAATTAGAATTTCTACATTCTGATCAAGAATTTATTTATTTGATAATTCAATTAAAGGCCGACTGATGGCTGAGTGGTTGGCGTTTCTGACTACTAAGATGTGGGTTCAGGGTTTGAATCTCGGTTCGGGCATGAATATTACTTTCTCTCTGTGTTCTTCTGAGATGATGTATGAACGAGCCCTACCCTATAAACGGTTTTGTGGTGGTATGGTGTGGGTAATACTATTTGCTTCCATGAATTGAATCACAGGTGCCCACTGGGGAATAACAAATGAGTAGCAGTTTCTGGTCTTGTGGCGAAGGATTAGTTTAACAGTGCACACCATTGGAAAAATTTAAAAAATAATTCAATTCCTTGTTATTTTATTTTCTCTACCTTTACAACTAGTGTCCTTAATAGGCCTTGAAATTTCAATAAAAACTAACCTTTAAAAATTGATTTAAAAACACCAATTTTCTTTGCAATGGTAAAATATACTTCAACTTGTAACAAGTATTAAGAATCTTACCTTGCTCTGTAATTTATTAAATGTTGTATTTCATTTTAGATTCATAAAATCAAGAAATTAAATCTAGAGAATGAAATTTACGACTTAATTTAGAAAGAGATTTTTTTTATTCTTTGAAACAAAAAATAGTAATTGGGTAATGAAATGTTCAAATATTCAATAATTGCGAATTAAACACTAGTTTTAAATAACTGGCCAGCTTTATACATTTCAGTGATATTTTTACGTTCAAACAAAATGATAGTAAAATATTTCCTAAAAGGAATGCAAACATTTAAATAATTTTTGAATTTAAAAAACTAATTATAAAGTATTCATAGAATTTATTGACAGATTGTCCTCAAGTTAGTTTTAAAGATGCAAATAAATAAATAATAATATAATTCTATTAATTTTTTTAATGTTGTGCAAGAGGAAAATAAAAAATTGAATTAAATACACAAGTATGCTTTGCATTAGCTCCAATATATAGGAGACTAATTGCTATAATAATTAACTGAATACTTATAAATGTGAATAATTAGATATTTAGTGTTAAACACATAAATCCCATTAAACAATTACTGGAGACAAGTATCATATCGCACTCATTTGTTATAAATAAATGCAAATAATATATTCCCATTTGATTGAATTATTTAACTTAAAATTTAGGTATCAAATATTTTTTTAAAAAATAGTGTGATTGTTTTCATTTTTTTACAGACTTAAAGCAAAAGCTGCATAACTTACGTATTCCAAAATTAGCATTATTTCAGGAAATCACATACCTGCATTCTCATTCAAATATTTTAGATAAATGGTTAATTTTTTTACCAATTATTTTTAAACTTATTTTACCTTAATGTAAATACTGGAAACCTTGAATGGTATTTCTTTAAAACAAATGTTTAAAATCAATTTACCTTCAATTTGATAAAAAAAATTCCATGATAAATAAGTAAAATTTTGATTTTTCAGATTAGTTGAAACTCATAATTGAAAAACATTACCAATAAATAATATCAATTTAAGTGAAAAAAAATCACAAAAGTGACTGAAAAGTGAATTATAATCTTGAGAAAAACAAAAGTTATACCAAAACCACATCCTTAGTCTGTTCTAATATAAACCAGCTGAATAATGAAGTCTTTTCAAGTAAATCTCAACCATCATAAAAGGAAGAATCTTGTGTATTCCATATAAACAAGACATGGAAAAATATGCACTAGAAAAAGTACTCATTTTCTAAATTTTTCAAAGCACATTATAGATAGCTTTAGAATCTATCACAACTTTAATGAGATTGAGATAAAAAAAATTCTTGCTTAAGGCAAACAAATATTAAAAAAAATTTTACTGAAGCAAAGTATAACAGTAAAAAGAAAAATAAGAAATTGATTTGAAAACATAATTTTAAAATTATTTGAATAGATGTTTTTTTTTTTTTTTTTTTTGGTTAAGGTTCAAAACAGATATTAGGAATGTATTTAGGATATGGAATGCAAGAGAGCATCTCTTTTCCAGGATACTTTCTTCTATGAATAAACTTTCTTCATATGAATAAAAAAATAATTCATCACACACAAAGTCAAGTCATTAATATTTACCCCTAGGATCAACAGTTTAATGCTGATTTTAGAAATGTGCTTTTTTTCACCCAACAGAAAATACGCAAATGAATGGCACTAAATTGAACACTAAAGTCTTGTTGTTTTACCTATTGTAATTTGAGTAATAAATAGCCAAATGCTTCACCTTTCCTCTAGTTCAAGCTAAATTTTTATTTTGGATACATCAACTGCATTTTGGCATTCAAATGTTAAACAATTTTTAAATAATTCTTTTATAAACTGAAACATCCTACTAAGTCTTATAATTAAAATAAAAAAATAAATTCACTAAAGAGCTAATTTTACATTACAACTATGCTTAATTACAAAGAAATGGAACACTTATGGTCTTAATAGCCTCCCCAGATATAGAGCAGAACGATTGATATAAGCAAGCAAATGTATTAAAAAACATTAAATAACAAGTTACATCATTACTAATACAAATAATTTGCAATGTTATTTAATTCCTCCACAGAACTATTTTCCAAAATAAATGAGGCAATATATGAAATCTTTCGTCATTAGTTATTTTAAGCTAAGTGTAAATAAAAAAATAAAATAAATATTAGAAGGGTTGCATGTAAGAGAAGTCACATTTGATAAATACCATATTTAAGAAATATAACTTAAAATTGCTCAAAACTATATACATCAGTATAATCAGCATACTAAATTAATTGAAAAGGTACAGCTGACAAAAAATTTCTTATTTCATAATTAAAATAATTTTATTAGCAACAAATTAATACTTTAAACATACAGCTTTTCTCTTGTTTTCATTTAGTTTTGCATGAATTACATCATTTGGTTCTTCAGATTTACTTAAAAATATTTTTTATAACTTAATGAAGAGATGAATATATAAATCTTCTATTAATATATAATTAAACAATATTGTACATTTCTTCATCATAATCAATAAATATCCAATTAACACTAAGAAATTCCTTTTTTTTCTTGCATAAAGTTGGATTTTAGGGCATTTTGTGTAATAGATAAAAATAAAATAAGAAAAGATTTTAATTTTTTTAATTGGAAATACCAATTTATTTTTTGAACTACTTTAGAGAAGCAATTTGCAAATCATAAAAAAATTGTAATTTCAATAATAACTATTAAGAATATAAAAGTATTTTTACCAAAATAGTGTAGATATAATCAATACCAACTTAAATATTAATAATTTTATTGCATATATCTACAGATAATATGGTCATAGAAATAAAAATTTAATAGTTTTGTAGTTACCAAACAATGAAGTAAATATAATTTATTTATAGAAAATTAAGTTGACTGGAGTGACACAAACCTTTCAGAAAATTTTTGCAAATACTTTTATAAATTTGCAATTATGGACATAACATATTTAAATTGCACAAGCAGCTTTATGTTCTAAACTACATTTTAAACAGATATAAATTAAAAATAAGCTATTACAATCATAATATTTTGGCAATCACCCACTTTTATTTTGAAAATTTCAAATTATTTACATATTTCAAATTTTTTGCTGTTTTATTTTAGATGCTTTTAAATTTGAAATTTATATTTTAGCCAAAATATTACATACAAATAGTGGAAATTCATTTTTTTTTCTAGGCAACATACCTGTAAATAATACTAGTAATTCTATTTTAATCACATTAACTATTGATTTATTAATGTTTTACATTTAATTCTTGAAGATTTTGTATGCTTAATGTCATGAATCTGAGAAACAAATAACAAAATTTTACAGTGAAATTTAATCTGAACTAAATATGCTTACTTTGCTTCGTATAAATTTTAATGTTCCATTAAAATATTTAACTTTCAAATTCTCAAAGAAATTTATCATAGAAATTAATGCATGATTGTTTACAACCAATGACAATTATATTTTGAAACTTTTTTCAGAGAAAGAAAAATCTTACTTAGTCAGTTCTCTGTTATCCAGACTTTCATTTACCATCATAAATTCTTCAACACCATTTTCAGCCATGTCTGTTTCTGGTACGTTATTACTTATAAGTGTATTAAAAATGTATACTTAAATCTTAAATTTTCATTAAACTGACTTCAAGGATTTTGGTATGCCATTCATAAAAATGGATAATACAGCTTTAAAGTTAGAAATTATTATTAATATAATATCAAACAAATTTAAGCATTACTCATCATGAATGCACAGTTCAACTTTACATATAAACTAAAATTAAACTTACGTAAAATTTTGTCATTCTAAACTTAATAGAATGTAGTTGGAAAATTTACATTAACATAATTTAAAATAGCAGCACAAAACTTTTTAAATAAAACTATTAAAAGCGATGTATTTATTAAAAATAAGAATATTTTGATAATTTTAAATGTTACAACATATGCCACTTAATACCAAGAATAAAAGAGTTTTAATGATGGTACCTCGATTTATTGGCATATAAATGATTTCTCTAGAATTAGACATGGATTAAAAAAGGTCCAGATAAGCAGTGTTCTAACTTAATGATAAGGAATTTGGTTTCTTAGTCATTCTAGACATTTTTTACATACAACAGCTAATTAACCAAGACCTAGAGTTAACAGTAAATTTCAAATCATAAAATATTGACATAAAAATGGAACTAAATCAACCAGCTCTTGAATTGAAATATAAAGCTATGCAGTCAATTTCCAGCTGGACAGAAATTGCAAAGAATTACACATACGAAAACCCAAACTATAGAAGAAATACAATTAAAAAACATAAAAATATGTTTAGAAATAGAAAATATATTGAAGTAAAATAAATTTAAAAAATCTAAAAATACTAAAAAATCTAAAAATCAAGAAAGAGAGATAATTTCATTTTGTCACATTTTATTCAATAAATTTTTTAAAAAATATAAAGATTTTTTATAACTTTCAAATAACAGAGAAAATAAAACAGCCATAAAAACTTCACACAGGATACAAAATATTCACATATTACAAAATAAATAATAAAACCAGGTGGTTCAGAAAGACAAATGATACATACAGTGGATGAGGAAATTTGTAAATATAACGATATTGCTCAGTCCTTTTGAAAAAATCTTGACTGCTAAATAAATATGATACTGAAAACAATGATGCAATAACATATATGAAAGATGAACCTATTTATGAATGAATATGGAAAGTTTAAATTAATAGCACAGTGTAGCAATACTTAAGGATTTCAAGCATAGATAAATCAATATTGGAAGCATTAAAAAAAGTTTGATCTTAATGAATGATGAAAGCTATATCTAAAGAGGACTTTTGGGGAATTTTAATATAATAAAAACCTAAATATAAATCAGGTAATAAGTGAAAATACATATAAAGGATGTAAATTTTGAAAATAACTGCAAAGAAGTAACAAAGAATTGAAAACATGTGTCTTTATGTGTTTTCATAAGACAAAAAAAAAGTTCAGTTGAAAAAAAGTATAAAAAAGTTCAGTAAGTCAAGTACAATAATTAAATCTGTAACATAAAAAATAACAGCTTTGTACAAATTTGTTAACTGAATTCTTACATCAGCAAAGTCGTATAATTAAATATTTGATAAATTGAGGCTTTTGAACATCTTTAAACCAGATTTAAGAATAATTCACAAATGAAATATAAAATGGTTTGTTGTGTAAATAACACAAACCATCAAAGAACATGTTTTCATGTAAAGAGCATGAGTGAAATTAGGAATATTGCATTAAATTTAAAATACAAATATTGATTAAGAAAATATATTTTATCCAAACTTTCCCTACAACTATACAGAAAAAATACAATAAATATAACACAGTGTAACAGAAAAGAATACAGAAAAGAATTCATAGCAAAAACATTTGAAATATTTGGTTGAAAATTCTGTTATAGAATTTTAGCTATAAAATGGAAAGATAAAAAATATATACATTTGCCTTTTACAAGGCAGACCAATATTCATATGATTGAGGGAGAAAGAGAAGAAAAGATGGAAACTATGTTATAAAACTGTCATTTTGGATTACAATATTGTGGGTGATGTTTATTTACAAAATATAACTGCTCCTTTCTTTATAATAAGAAAATTCTATAAAAAACTACTAAAAATTTTATTTGTAGTTTATTGTAGTTTTTTTTATCAAATTAGTAGTAGAAATAAAATAATACTAATAGAACTGATATTATTTAGCACATTAGTTTTATTTTTCAAAATACAAAAAAACATTTAAGGGTAAGAAATTGAGAAGAGAATGTGCATAGATAAATTTTCAAAATGTTGGATACATATCACCATGTAACCATACAATTCAATATTCAATAAGTATTCTTGAATACTCAATATGTATAAGGCCTACAGAAGGCAATCATCAAAACAGATGGGACAATTTTCAGAAAAAAATTCCAACAGAAAAGACTTTAAAAAAGTGCAAGCATATGCAAAACAGAAACACTGATAATTGATTAGGAACATGGTATCATTGAATTGCTTATTCTTCACTGTTAAAGTTTTTAATACAATACAGAGTTAATACAATGCTTTAACGTATTGTGAAATTATATTTACATAAATACCATATTTGATACTCACAGTTAGATCCTCAGGCTGGGCAAAGTCAACTCGCTTTTTCATCCCTTCTGTGGGTCGATTAAATGAGTTCCAAAGATATTTGGGAACTAAATACAGGGAGTTTTCATGTTAGGCTTACCACCAAAGCAAGACATATCCTTTGCTAACCAAGGCCCTCAGTAAAGAAAACAGATATGGGCACTGTAGGACTTGGACCACATGGGCTGTCGTGACACATATTTAGTTTTAGTTTAATTTGCATAAATAATGCAATTATGTATACATTTGTTTACACATGATATTCTATGAAAACTTTATAGGAAATGATTGCAAGCAAAAACTTAGTTTGGAAGACTAATTCACAAGCTTCTAGCAATTAATTTCCAGTGCAAAAGATTAATTATAAATTTTCTAACTACAAAATTAAGACAAAAGCACTTATTTAATTCTACACGAAGAAAAATTTTCAGGAAATTCTGAAGAGCAAATGGACAGAAGTGAAAGATAAAATGGCAGATTTAGTATTCAAAACTGTTCAAGAAAGATGAAATGAATGGAAGAGAAAAAAGTTAAATGCAAAAATATGGCTATAATGCAACAATTACATATGTGTGTGTGTGTGTGAACATAAAATATATACATTAGACTGAATGAGGTAAAATAACAATAATCATAAAGAGTGCTAAAATAATAAAATTATTAGTAAATGTTCAGATGAAAAGTATTAGTTAATAGAAAATTGTTTCTACATATTTGAAGATTAAAAATAGAAAAATGATATAATTTTATAACACAAAATAATTTGTAAAAGATGTGCAATTTTTGGCAGAAAAAAAAATCAGCAATAGACAGAATTGTTATTTAAAATCAATATTTTGAAAAATAAAGTTTTTTTTATGAAGTAGCTTTGAACACAAAGAAATATTTTATGATAGTTCTCATTTACAAGCATAATTTCCAATACAAAAATCTATTAACTATAAGAAAAATTCTAGTGGAAAAAGCAAATTCTTCAAATAATGCTAAATGTAAAATTAACTAACCAGTTCTCTTCACTAATAACATTTTGAAAGCAGAAAAAGTGTAAGAAATTATAAATTTATAAATAAAAGCACCTTATAATAGAAAAGATATATGTATTATGTCAATAGCTATATTTAGTAGAAAAAATTATTGATTTTTATCAATTGTAACACCTTATACAAATGGATTCATAAATAATTACTTACATTATACTTTCTCATTGATTTATGAAGATTATTAGAAATAAAATAAACAGGTAAATAGTTTGAAGAAGTTGCAGATACATCCTCAGGATATTTTTTCCTCAGACATAGATTAGTCTTTCATTTTGTGTCATCAAAATAATACCTAAAGAAATCAAATTCTTCTTCAACCTAATTATCCACTTTAATTCAAGGAACTGCTTTAAAAGGTAATTCCGATAAATTTTCTATTGTGGAATACCCTGGAGACATACTTGCTTTCAATGTACTTGGCATACAGTAGTCCGAAATGTCCTCATCATTAGATCAGCTAGAATCTTTATGAACAGAACAATCAGAATATATTCTAGTGTAGCTACCAAAATGTGTTTAAGAATAAATATTCGAAAGATTTTGCATATTTCTGCTATTTCATGATCAGTTAAATATTTTCGACGCTTCAACATTGCAATGGTAAAAACAGCTTTTGGATAGTTTGTTTTCACTGTTAAGCAGTCCTTCTCTTTTCAATCAATTTGAACTAAATCAACTGTATCAGGCACAGAGAAAACAGGGTGGTGACGCATCGTTTCATTTTAGGCCATTTAAGTTATCACTATAAATGGCCCAGTCAAATTCACCTCTCTTCAACTCCTGGTTGGAGGTGAGAAATCTCAGGCAAATTTTTCTATTTAAAAAGGTAGTTCCACATGCATATAGATTTTTTGTTTCTAAATATCAAAACAGTTCATATGAGGTAAAATAATTATCCATGCATATATTATGATTTTTACCATGCAGATTGTTGCGTTACAAATTGTAGCGTGTGTGTTTTCTTTCATTAATAAGTCCTATTGCTTTTAATATTTTATTTTGACAACAACTAACAAATAACAGTTTTCATGACTATATTCCATAAAGATAAGTTCCACACCATAATACACTGGTGCTGATACGGTCTTCATTCGACCGCATCCAAATAGCAACTGAGCTAGATTCCCCATCGGATAATAGGGAAGATGCGCTTCCCATTCCCCTTTAGATATTTATTGTGGCTGAGTTGCCACACAGACATTCTGTCAATTGCTTGACAAAATTTTTGGCCAGATTTTTTTTTCGCAATTTCCTTTTTGCCTGAATAAATCTCGAATTGGGACGCAAAGCCACTCTTGTCAGATCTCATCTTTACTATGAAATTACATTCAGTTGGTTTCTTCTGCATATATTGCTATATAGAGCTACAACACTTGAATTTTATCATCAATTCATCTATAAATTGATTTTCGCTGGGATTCAGTGCTTGCAAAAAACTTTTTGACGTTATCTAGTAAGGGACAAATTTTATAAAGGGGATCGAAATATGCATCACCCCTTTGTAGATGCAACATGCTGTCATTCAAATGCATATAATAAATTAAAAGAAACAAGTAGCAACTATATTATATTTGCAAAAAAGTAAACTAAAAATACATAAATTTAAAAAATATCAATACTATAATATAAAATGAAAAGCTTTGAAAAGAAAATCAAGGACACAAAAATAATGTACCTCTAACTAGAGATTATTCGAAATAACTGATATAATCCTAGACCCAACTGTAGCTTTCCAATTCAATGGGCCAAAAAGGGTGTAGAAATATTTCCCATACAAGTAACCCTTCCCTGTAATTTCCTCAGCATTAGTTCATTCCCCCCCCCTAAAAAAAGAGAGAAAAACATTAAACAAAAACGCAGTTGTTTCCCTCATCATTGCATTCAATGCTTATACCCCGCTCTGAATTGCGGAAAGAAAAAGGGCCGTTGTGGCGCAGTGTTCCAGGGGACGGAACACTATTTTAAGTAATATGGAATTTTAAAGTAATATGGAATAAATAGTTTAAGGTACAGGCAATAAAATACAAGATATTTCTTTTCAAAAAGTTATTTTTCATATGACCCAAAAAAAAAAATCCAACAAAATAGATTTAAATATATTCTATAATTGAAAATTATTGATAGTCTTATCTAGTGCTGCCATCTATTATCAAAAAAGAAAGTGAGGAACATTTAAAGCCAAATTTTATCCATTTGCAGCTAAATGCAAAAGTAAGAAAAATCTCCCTCTCCTTAATTATCACCTTAATTTAGTTTATCAAATTATTTCTCAGCATTCTTCTAATAGCACAAATATCAATATCATATCAAAATCACCAGAATCAAATCCATTCAGATTAACTGAAAGACATTTTTCAAAACTGTTCAAACAAGATTGATAAGAAAGTGAGACGACGATGCTTCGTTTTCTCACATTCCTCCAAAACGGTAAATGACTTATTACGAGTACAAGGACTGTAATGCAGGAATGTGCGTAGATCCCTGTTTTTAAATTTTTCATACAACACAAGAATTTTAAGTAACATACTTAGTTTTCAGATACATAATACTAAAAGTCACTAAAATAATGAAAATAAAATATGTAAAATATATATTTAACCAAGAAATGATTTAAGTAATTAAAATATGTATAAATATATAAAAAAGCATATGCAGTTAAATTTTTATGCAGAGCATTATTAAACAATGTGCTGATACTTCGGTAAATTCATGGATTTAGACTTAACAGCAAAAAAGCCCCTGGCTCTGGACAGATACTCGGAAAAGAAATTGCCAGCCTCAGCGAAAAGCGCGTGTTAGTGCTTCCCGTTGCGAAAAGGGTTAAGGCTTAAATAGACAGACTACAATTTTTTCTCCTAATATTTCAACTTTAAAGGTAGTGCACTGGAAACAGTTAAAGGTATAAAAGTAATGTAATGCAGAAAATAAAAAAAGCAATTGATGAATATGAAAAGGAAATATTGAAATAAACCTGTAAATTCAAAATCTATAGAAAAAATTGCAAAAAAACAAAATTTGTCTATAAAATCATATTAATTTTTGAAAATAATTAAGAAAAATTTTAAAAAAATGTGGTAGATAGTAGTAGTCATGAACTAGAAATTCATAAATGTGAGAGATAAATGCTTAGTCATAAGCTTGTCAATAGGATGTGATGTGTTACATTCCTTATTATGGCAGCCTTTAATGATGTAACATGATAAAATTTCCCAAAATATTTGAAAAGTTTTCAAGTTACTTTGGATTCAATGCGCATATTATTTCTCTTGACTTTTATTAAAATAAAATCATTTAGTCAAAAAATATTTAATGATTTCAATATAGTTATTTTCCTTAACTAAGCATAACTAGTTGAAGCAAATTTAATTAAACAAATAAAACTGATTTTAATTTGTTTTTCACATAAAAATTTAAAAGAAATTTTTTTTATGAATTATTAATAAAACTAGAAGGTATCCAAAAGTAACCTTTAGTAACTTTTTTGTGGAAATCAAAAATATTACCCTAGACTTCTACCAAGTATTGATCATTTTTAAATAGACATATAATATTTCTTATTAAATCATAAAAAGCATTAAATAATTTTTTGTAAAAAAAAACATTCGCATTGACTTAAAAAACATATGACAACTAAATTTACATACACTACTATAATTAATATTTCTCTATTATAGAAAATTTAAATCTATTTTGAATGATACTGAATATTAAAGTTGGTTGGGTTTCATGGCGCAAGTTCCAAAAATGGACATACTGCACCACCGAATATTAAGGAGCTCGAGCACTAATCTATGATAGATCAGTGAGTTACCTAAAATTATTTAATAAAATTTTAAGACATAAGTTAATGCAACATATCTTTTTAAAACAAAAGTTTAAGTATAAAAATGTATTCCCAATGAGAAACAACTTAATATTTTGTCAAAAAAATGAGGCAATTATTTAAAAAGAATTTTAATTTATATCTTTATGTTTATATTAAAAACAAAAAAAAAATTTAATTTCCTAATTTAAAAAAAAAAAACATAAAATAATTTTATCAGCTGAAAAAAGTTCAAAAAAATTTTAAGAATTATATATCTAAATTAAGTTCAGTATCCCCACATACTGATTTCTCGCCAAATCTGAAAACCGTTGTTTTTAGTGTAGTGTTGCTGATTTCAGCTTAAGTTTTTATTGTAGTGTTGCCAAATTTAGTTTTTGTTACTATTATTATTTTGTCCTTGCCAGATTCCGTTTTTCTTGTGTTTTAAATAATTTTTACGTTATTTATGTGCTTTTTTTTAGTTTCATTTCGAGAACTTTCCAGAACTTTCTTTGCTAATTGTTCTACGTTTTAATTGGTAGTCATTTTAATTTCGTTTACTGTTGTTGCTGGAATCAGTGGATTTCCTGCTGTTGTGTTTCGTTGTTGCCTGAGTCCAAACATTGTAAATTTTTCTTTTTCATTATTATTTTTATTTGGTTTAATTTTAATATATATTTTTTTATTAAATGATATATTTTATATATTTAAAACCGTTAAATATTCTATTTTCCTTATATTGTTTTCTTAATTTATTATCATCTTTTTAATGTTTTAATTACTTTATTTATTGTTTTAATTTAAAATGTCTCATGTTCAAAATGTTGTTGAAAAATATCAACAAATTATTTTAGCAAAAATTAAAGATAATAATGATGGATTATTGCTCAGGATTCCAAATTATTAATTAATTTATGATTCGCAAATATTAATTAATTTTTTAACGGAAATTGGATTTGGAGAAGGTGTAATTATTTTATTTAAATTCTATTGCTTACATGTATTTTTTTATTGTATTCGTGTTTCATTTTTATTTACTTAAAATGTGTATATATTTAAAAAATATTTCATTCATGTTATTTTTAAATTTTAAAAAACGTATATATTTGAAAAATAAGTTTTTGCATGCTTTTTTTTTAAATTTTATAAAGTGTATAATATATTTAGAAAAATATTTTTGCATGCTTTTTTTTGTAAAATTAGATAATTACTTTTACTGAAATGTGACACTGGTGACAAACGAATAAAATGTCGAAATAAATATATCAATTGGCATGTCAGCTTAACCAATCAAGTCAGTCCATTATATGTATATATATTTCCCTTTTTACATTTTCTGAAATGCTTATTTTTCAATCGAACTTCGGGAAATTTCCCGTGTTTATAAACGCGCGCCTAGTTTGGCGACAAAAAAAAATCGACGCGTGGGGATTCTGAACTTGTTCCAAAATTATTTAATAAAATTTTAAGACATAAGTTAATACAACATATCTTTTTAAAATAAAGTTAAAGTATAAAAATGTATTCCCAATGAGAACCAACTTAATATTTTGTTATAAAAATGAGGCAATAATTGAAAAAGAATTTTAATTTATCTTTATGTTTACATTAAAAACAAAAAAAAATGTTATATATATTTCCCAATTTAAAAAAAAAAAGAAAACGTAAAATAATTTTATCAGCTATAAAATTTATTAAAAATAATTGTATTTTCCAGTTCAAAAAAATTTTAAGAATTAAATATCTAAATTAACAAAAAAATAATATTCATAAATATTTATGAGTTCAAGATATGCAAATATAAGAAAACCAATGAGCATTAGTTTAAAATGTACATTAAAGTTGAAAATTAATATAAAGACTTTTCAAATATAAAGCATAAAAGAAATATATGTATAAAAGAATAAGATATACATACATATATTTAACAAGTAAAAAGGAAACAAACAAAAAATAAACAAAGCATATTACTTTTTCAAAGAGCACTTTTCAGATATATTATGATCTAGAATGTGAAAACTGATATTTAAAGCTGTTAATATAAATTTTCTTCTAAAATTAATAAGTATAATTTATAAAATTTGATGTGTGTACTCTGTATTGTAAATATATATACACAACTATTTTTATAAGCAGTAAAATATTTATTCATATTTAACTACATTGAGAAAACTCAAATTTTATTTTAATTTTTCCCATAATATGAATAAAAGATATATAATATATATGCAATTCTTTATTTATGTAAAAGGAATTGTTATAATTGCATAAATAATAATTAATAAAAAGCCGTGGTAGCCTAGTGGTTAGAGCATCAGCCTTCCGTCTGAAAGGGTGGGCTTCTAATCATAATGCTGCCAAAGACCCATCAAGTACATGCAATACGTTTGCTTGTTAAATCTGTGGAATCAATAGTACTGTGGTCGGTTGTTGAGCAGTTATCATGAGTGCAATGGTCAAGAGAAAATTTCTTCCCCTTTAGATCAATGTCAAAATTGAGAAAGTGGATCCTCTGGTGGTACGATCTATCGGAGGATTTGAAGGGCAAAATATTTTTCCCTTCCTAGTGCTCTGATAAAATGAAAGATGCACCTTACTGACTTAAATTCGCATAGCCAAGGCATAGCGAGTTTGGTTTGTCCAAGTGTCATAAGTAACAATAACATATGAAATAAAAATATGTATTTTTGGCCAATATTTCTTAACTTTGCATATGTTGTAATGGAAATTGTATTGTTTCAAATATTTCTAATAATTTTCTTTCTAATTATTCTGTGACATCTTGAATTCTATCAGTAGATTTAAGACAAGATAGCCACTTTGTTGTCTATTCCTGTAGAAAATGATTCATTAATTTTTATATGAATGTATTTATTGATATTAACTCATCAAAAAGTGTCTAATCTGAAGTGAAACTTAAAATAAAATTTAATTTCACAGAAATTTGGATTAAGAAAAGTGAGGGTTGAGTTTCAAAAATTAAATGTAAAATAAGTAAAATATTCAACGCAATCAATTGTTATATTAAAATTACAACCTTTTTTAAATTAACTGAGAAATTTTTTTATTTTAAATTTACTTTTAATTTAAAAAAGGAAACATATTTTTTAGCCACTATTTAAATAATACAATTATAAGCTGAACTAATATTCACAGTACTCTTAAGTTATTAATAAATTTTACACAAAAATTGTTGGGATAGTACATAGCTTTCACAGAGCAAAATAAAATTGAAACCCAATAAAATTGTATTAAAATGCAATTTAATTAAAACTTAATGTAAATAATAGTATCATAAAAAAATTAAGAACTTTTTTAAAGAAAACTAAATTTAATTCTTCAAATGGTTATGTATTAAAAAACCTTTAAAATTTTTTACAAAATTAAAATATTTTTAAATGCATTTATCAAAACTGAAGAACATTATTCCATGATAATTTCTATAATTTCTGAATAAATGAATGCTCACTTATTGTTTTGAATACCCTAATTTTTCTCAATTTCTTTCAAAAATTAGTTTTGATGAAAAGAATTTCAAGAATTCACTTTTCAAGATAAAGTTTCGGATTAGAAATTAAAATTTTTTTTTAATTAACTGCAAGTAAAATTAGCAGAAATTATATTAAGATAAATAAAACACCAGTCCTTTATTGAGGAATTAGAATAATTATCAGGAACTATTCTTGGAAGGCATTAGAAGATGCCCACAACCTAACTATTTGAAAAAATAAACTTCTATCCAGCTGACTTTTGTGATGTGCCAAAAATAATTACTTACATGCTATTTTTATAAGAATAGTTTCATCTGAAAACTCTACAATTATTCAATTTGAAAACTGATATTAATTTGACCTGACATTTCTATACTTGTATAAATTTTTTAATTCATTTTAAACTATACAAAATTAGAAAGTTAATACCAGCATAGTTCAGATCAATTTGTTAAATGCTTGATAAATTTTTTAGATGAATCCTTTTTTTAAAACAAGTAATAAAAAACATTTCATTCATATATTTAAAATTATATTTAGGTACTTACATATTACCATCTGCATATTAGCTTTTATTTCTCATGTCATAACATTGTTGTCACTATTGTTCATTGAAAAAATTAGCTAGAAAACTATAAATTCAAAACATTATTACTTTATGTTAAGAAAACTTTACTGATTAACAACTTAATGTTACAAAATATAATTATTAAAGACAATTGAGAAATATGTAAGTACCATAAAATAAAATGTAAAAATATATAAAAACAAACACATTAGTATTTAAATGCAAAACTCTCAATTTGGCAAGAAGTGCACTTAAAAAAATCCAGAGAAAACAAAATTAAAAGTTAATTACCATAAATCAAATAATTAATTTGTCACAATTTTTTTTAAAAAAATAATAAATTGTTATTTTGGTTGATTAAAAAATTGTTATAAATATATTCAAAGAAATATTTAACAATGCAAAAAAAAAATATTTATTTCAACAATGCAAAAAAAATATTTATTTAACAATGCAAATAAACAATATATTATATTCTTTATTTTGCAGAAATGTAAAGAATTTTGACTTTTTCATAGATAAAATTTACCATTGTTTTAACTTCTTTCTAATAACAGCTGATTAAATTACATTACTAAAAAATGATAAAAAGGAGAAAATTACTAAGTATACTTTAGACATTAATGTCACAATAAACCTAAAATGCTATGCGATATTGTCTAATTTGAAATGAAATTTATAATTAGAAAAAGCTCAACATAAAAGAAATTCCTCAAAGAAATTAGACCTAAATCAATCATATAGAAAAGCAAGATGTTAAATAAAATTATCAGTGGGAAATTATGCAAATGACAAGCATCTGTTTCTGTTTTATGAATAGCTTAAAGAGAACAAGGAAATGGTATAAGTACTTTGAGTACTACATACTGGAAAGATGTACAAAACACAGTATTTGCAGATTCATGAAGGAAATATTGATACATAGTAAAAACAGCCATTTTAAATCAATGACGTCAAATTAAAATTACCTCAAAGAATTTGGCTGTAGCAACTAAGTCAATTACCTCAAACACTAATTAAATAAATATTTTACCACAAGGTTTAATTCATTTTGAAACATCCATTGTATATTGATTTCTGAAATGCCCCATTAAATGCAGGACATATTTCAATTTATTTTCACTGGAAAAGCAAAGTTTTCAAATGGCATTACAAAACAGCATAATTGAAAATAGTTAAAACTTAATTAAAATGTTAACTTGGAGCTTCTTTATGTTGGATAAATACAAGCTAACATTTAAATTTTTAAATCCTTTCAATTATTTTGATTGCTTATACCAGGGGTGGCCAACCAGTGACTTGCGAACCATATATGATTCTTTGAAGAATTTTTTGTGGCTCTCAATAAATGTACCCGAGTTCCCTTTTCATTTTTGTGTTATAATATTTTTAAAAAATTATCATTCCATATGTGTTTCAAAATATCTTTTAAATTACTGACAGCAAATATGAAAGACTAACTGCAACATTGTAAAAAAATTAATTTCCGTCCAAGTTAAGAAGAATGATATGACTCATCGAAAACTACGCAAAGGAACATACACCAAGAGATGCAGGAAAATCAAGCTCAATAATTAAAATATAAATCGACACTCATTACTGAATTTTGAAGAATTTGTACGAGAAACGAAGTATTCTGAATTGAATAAGGCTGCTTGTCAAATTATTTCAATATTCAGAACAATGTACTTAAATGAATCATTTTATTTCACTTTAATAATCGTGAGATCCAAACACTGATCAGTATTAACTAATCAGCATCTCAAAGAATTACTGAGAAGCATTGTCACCAATTACTTACCAAATTTTAAAAAATTATCAAGAGAAGTAAATGTTTTTAATTTTTATTTTTTAAATTCAATACATAAATTTAGTACTTTTATTCACATGTTTTCAATAAATATAATCTCTGTAAAAAATTTTAATAAATTTTTTGCACCCTTTTACATATGTCTTTAATTGCAAATTGCAAAAAATTTCAAATCTTGAAAATTGGCTTGTAGTATCAATGAGCTTGCCCAGCTCTGGCTGATACTAATGCACAAAGCATAGATTTAACTATGCTTTGTACATTATTATCAGCTAGAGCTCAAATTTGTTGAGAAATGAAACAAAAATCACTTTTTGTTATCAATAAAATGTAGAAATTAAAACAAAAAGAAACCTCACATAAATATAAAAAGCAACAAGCAATTCCTTAGAAAAAAAACTCATAAATAAAGAGAAAACAAAACAAAATTATGATTGGCATACATACACTCTAAGAAAATAAAAAAATTTTAAATGAAAAAAGGATAATGCTTACATACAGATTCTGTAAATCATAAAGCATTTATGTATATGAAAAATATAATATTTCTTTTAATCCATTTCAGTTTATCAGATATTAAAATTTTACTACTATATAAAAATCAGTCATCAGAGAGCTGTGAAATTACGGTAGATTTAAAACACTACATATATTATAATCAAATTGTTTACCACACAATCAGAGTTTATACATTCATACAATTTCTGAATTAATCAATAAACTAATTCAGTAAAGTTTAATGATTTGTATAAAAATCATGAACTCATTTTCTAAAGTTAAAATATATCTAATATTAGAATTTTAAAAGTTTGTAAAATGTACAATGCTCTTAGTTGCAAAATGATATTTCTGAATAGAAAATAGTAATTGTAAAATCTTAGAACTATTTAAACTAGACAAGACAGTTCATGTATGCCAAGGCCTAGTGACCATTTCTGTTTTCCTGACCGAGAGGCCCTAGTATGCAATGCATATGTTCGATTAAGTGGTTGGCCTATCGCGTAACCTCCAATATTTAGTTCTCAAGCATGCTTGGTACTTAGTTTATCGACCTACTTATGGGATGAAAGTTTGAATCAACATTGCCCAACCAGGGGATTGAACCTCGGACTTGTGCCTTGGGAGCGTATCACTAACTATCACTAAGCCATTGGCTTCTAGAAATATTTTCTTACAATAAAAATAAACATTTTTGATTGATTTTCTGAAGTAAAGTTGGTTGGAGAATGTTTAAACCTATCTCACTGCCAATGGTCAAATCAGCAGAAATCAAAACACAACAGATTCTGTAATATGAATGTTAATTGATCAACTTCATACAACACATTGCAAATGTGCGTGAAAATTATGGTGGTATTTGACAATGTTCATATCTTACAGGATATATTTTTTTTATATTGTAGATTAGAGGGAGAAAAGACAACTTTAGTCAAAATAACAATCATTTAAACTAGAATAAAGAGCAAAAGTAGCACAAAACTCAGATAATAAAATGAGACTACAAAATATCTCTTAATTGTTCATCTTGTGCCGAGCTCTTTAGTATCTCTCTAACAAGTGTCCCGAGTGCAGTGAAGGGCAATGACTCAAATGGTTAAGTCCATTCCCTGTCGTATGCTGTGCAGTTGGCAACAAGGACTTGACAGTATTTTAATACAATTTAGATGTTTAGAGAGCCAATCATGGCCAGTAGAGCAAGGCAAAAAATAGCAACAGACCTGTTCCTTGGCAAAGTGAAATATTTGTAATTTTATCTATATATTTCTTATTTTTATTAGGCTCTTTTATGTTTTTCCAACAATCTAGTCTGAAAGATTTTTTAACTTAATTATTTGACAGTATAAAAAGAAATTGCTTTACCTGCTATTATTTTACAGGATAATGTTGAGTAGAATTAGGTTTTTAATATAATTTGAAAATTTGAATTTTTAGTTACTTTAGTTTGAAATTGGAAATATGTAAAATTTGAATTAATAATTTTAAGATTTAAATCAAAATTAGATTTTGAAATAATTAACTTTAAATGAAAGTGAAATAGCAAAAATTAGATGAATTTGTCTAATTTATATACATATGAATGAATAGAAATGTATTAATTATGTTATGTATTATACATCTTACTAATTAAATTAGATGTTATTTAGAAACATTAAAGTATGTTTTCTTCTGATTAATAACAAATACATTATTATAAGAAACTAAGTTATACACATTACTGATCAAGTACTATTGCCAAATACTAATCCTTGTTAGCTACACGTATTAAATACCTTATAAATTAAATTAGATATAATGTATAAATTTTTATTTCATAGTAATTAATTATACACAAATTATTATAAAAAGCAATGTTATTCAATTTATTGTTTCAATGATATTGCCCCTCCTTAGTAGTCCTGCTACAATATTCTTAAAGGTATGTGCCAATGATCAATTAATGAATAAGCTAGAAATGTAAGAATCAACGTTATTCACTTGAGTGATTTAACTTTATTGCTCAGTAATCAATTACAACACATGGCCTCTACAGAGGTAGTGTTTTACAGATATTGACTGGTTGATTAAAAGTCAAATATTGTAAAAAACAAATGCTATAAATATTATATACTTTATAGCCTAGTCTCAATCTCTAGTCAGTAGTATTTCAATGTATACTTTTTAAAAGTTTGTGACACAATGCTGGAAAAATTAAAATATTCCATAAAAACAATTGTACAAAGATGTTATTACTTAAACAATAATAAGCAGTAGTTTTTTAGTTACTTCATATTTTGTTTGTTGATATTTTCCAATATTTATTTTTTTAATTGAGAAAAATCAATTTTCTAGCATTCTGTAATGAAGTCTTGATGCGGTAAGAAAAATCTTGAAATCTCAGAATTCATAGTATAAGATTAATCAAAATCATGCAATTTAGTTAGAGATAATATAGCTTTCAAGGGGAAAAAAAAAAAAAAAAACCCATGAAATCATGCCAAGCAGAGGGACATAAAAGATTTTTATCATAAATTAGCTAAATGTACCTGCTTTAATATATTTTATACAAAAAATTTTACATCTTATATGAATATTGATATAATCTAATTCTATCTTCTTCTTAAAAATTGAGTTTGTATGTCATTGGGCACCTCTGCTTTTATCAGCATTTTGTACCGTTAACTCCAAACCCAATGTTTCCTAGTTCCAATTGCTCGGGTCACCCACTTTACTAATAAAGTCCAATAACCCTTTAATGGAGTCTAGGTGCAACTCTCTAGTATGGATGAAGCCTAAAGAAGTTAATTTAGGGAGGGCAAGAGCCTCACATTCGTAAATGACATGCTCTGCCGTTTCCTCTTGCGTATGACATTTCCAGCAGATAGGGTCTTGCTGAAATAGTCCCATCTGGTCAGAAAGTCAGTCATGCTAGGAATAGCTTCCTGAATTTCACCAGAAGAAGATGGTTTAGAGGTCATTTCTACCTCAAGTGAAGGATTCATTGCTGCCCCTTTACAAGATTGCCTCTGAGTTCCCTTGTCTTTTTCAGCAAGGTCTACTTCAGAGGCTTCACCTGCAAATGCAGAAAGGTTTGTTATTACTTGTGTCTTTTCAGCCACAAGATAACAATTAAAAAGCTCAGGTAATATAAGTCCACCCAGCATTGCCTGAGTTACTGGGCAAGGCAAATTACTCTAGAAGTTCGCCAAGCAACTAGAGGCTCCGTTAAGACACCAATACCGCGGTGCCAATTAGCCCTAGGCACGGATTGCATAACACCAGGGTTTACGGGAGCTGGTTCGCGGCCTCTGATTCTATATTCAAGGCTATCCTGTCATTCCTACAGGACATTCGGCTATCCACCACCTGCCGACGCGCCTGGTGGCTGTGCTCAAGCCCCAGGAAGGTACACGTACCCCCTGGTTCCAGGAATCTAATTCTATACTAGACTTATTGCAGGCATACTTAGTTTATTTACAAGAAAATAAGTACTATAAAATTTTTAAGATTATGCTCTTTTTATTTATTTATTTAAGTTTTTTTGAAGAATAATTTACAGTTAACTTTTTTTTTATAATAAAAAGTCCAGAGAACTAGAATAATTATTTCTAAATGAAATTTTGGACTAAATGTGAAACAAACTTTAAACATATATAACAAAACATTTCAAATTCAAACACAGATATAAATGAAAAATGAACATTTAAATAATGAAATGAAAGAGAATTTATATTGGTTTCTTTGTCTATATGGCACACCAAAATAAGCAAAATTACAAAGAATTTGTAAAAAAATCATTTTCAAGCTTAAAAAACATGAAGTTCTACAGCTAAATGCATAAAAATGATGTGACTAGAAAATAATTTAAAGTATGTCTCAAAATACTCTTTCACATTATGAAAAGAGAAGTCTTATTTATAAATTAACTGAAACAAATAAAATGGGTTATAGAATATTTGAAAAGCAATTAAATACTGAAGTTTGAATTCTTTTTCATCTGCTTTTCAATGCATTTTTGAGCTGTGAATTCTTTTAGAAAAGAGGAAATGTGTTAGCTGAAAATACAAACACAATACTTTTGCTGGGAAAAATAATAAACTTTTCTTAAAAGTTATATTTACATTTTTGTGAGAATTTAGGTGACAGAGGATATCTGATGGCAAATGAACAATATTTTACATTCATGTTAATAAGGCACACATAATAAGTAAAACTATATTATTTCTCCAATCAGTATGCATATAGTATTAGCCATTGAGAATCCTCCATCTTTCTTTATTTTACTGAACTTCCAACTTTTTTTATTTTAGAGATTATCTGTGAAATCAGCTTATTTGCAGCAGCCAAGCCACTTCAGATAATTAGTTTTCGGTATCATAAAAGCTGTGGAAAGACGGAAAGACAACCTTCTGAATATCTCTGATGGCCCACACAGTGAAGTTGTGGCTCAGTTTTGACACCTGACTGGACACGCCTATCTGGCTGAGCACTTGCATCTTAAATTCACCCAACTGTCCGCTCTGAAACTTGGTAGAGCCCACCTCTACTGCTGTGCTGCACTGCAAGGCAACTATGAATCATCACTTTATTGGCAAGCTAGAGAACTTTTCGGCCAATGACTCCAGTCATCTAGTTTATGTACTGTATTCCCCTATCCTGTATTTGTCTCATGTTTATTTTGTGATTTTTTAATGTGTTTAATTAGTGTTATTCCTTGTACTTGCCCTGTCATTGGAAATAAAATTTGCGGTAAAAAAGTTTTTATCTACAGGTGTAAATTAAATGCCTATTCTAAAATTTTTTAAACATTAAATTAGATTTGATTACTTTTTAAATTTGCAGTTTTAACTGTTATTTACAATTACAAATATTAAATTTATTACTAAATTTGGTACTTACATATTATTGCAACCATATTGGCGGCATTATATGAGACCGGGCCAATTCTAAAAACGGAATACAGCTGACGGGACATGGAGAGCATAGTTGAAAAGTAAAATGTGATAGAAACAGCGTGAAAGAAAATAATAAATATATGAAGAAAAATAATAAGTATTTTTATTTGTATAACTCTTATACCTTTTTCTAATGTTTCATATATGAATTAAGTTTTGGTGGAAAATATTGCAAATTGGTTTTTAGAATAGAATCAAAAAATTTTTTTTTATCCTTTTCTTGGTCTCGTCGCCATATGAATTCTTTCAAATAACACTCAAGATAGTGTCTTCCTGTACCCCATTGTCTCTTGTTTCTTCACTTTACGGAACCCCACATTCTTTCGATTGTTTGGGTATGCACACCTCTTTCGGGGTCGAAAAAATAATATTAGTGTTTTACTCTTGAATAATTAAATCCAGCGATTTATTTTCTTTTACATGTGGCAAACACAAATCTCTCTCACATAATTATTTTAGTCTATGACTGCTTTATCAGTCTTAGTTCTTTGTCACAAAATTTGACTGTTAATTCTTTGCACCAGCAATACATGAATTTTACTGCTGTTAATAATGGGATACGGCTTTCCTCAAACCAATTACCACTTCTTATTCCCGCATATTGATTACAGGTTGCAATGTTGCACTTCCAAAAAATCTGTTTTCCAAAATAAAGTCTTATTGGATGAGAGGTGGTACATTTCCTAAAATATGGTAAAATGTTATATTTTTATAAAAGTGTAACGGCATCTTTTTCGGTAAAATCACAGATTCCCATTTTAATATTCTACCTTGCCATTTTCAAAGAACAGTTAGTCTGAGAAAGGTGGCAAGCAGGGAAATTTGAAAAAAAGCACATGGTTGCAAATTGAGCGCCTTAGATGCGTGCGACATTAGGGTTGCCAATTTGGCAAGTTATCCCGGAGGTTAGCATGGTTGCGATAATACGTAAGTACCTTAAATTTTATCATTTCCCTGAATATTTCTTCTTGAACTTTCATATTAAAACATAAAATGAGAAATAGTAACCAAAGTATTGGATTATACTATCATTTTCATTACAAGGCTTATGCCCATTTAGGCTTAATTCTAGAATACGTAATACACTGGATTTTGTAAGATTGGCAAGATTTCCCAACATATGCAAATGTTATAAGTTTGCAATCCAGGATTCATCCTATGAGTCAGTATGGGTGCCAAAGGGGACAGACTTGTAGATTACTGCCACAGAATGGATTTGTTCAGGAATTCTGGGAAATAGTTAATAAGTGCACTATTTGTTGGCAGTTTTAGTAACTCTTGAGGGAAGATATTTATTTTTTCTAAGTTTGATTTTAAATGTGAAATTGTTTATTTTCTTATAATTTTGAAGTTAATTATATGTTATAATTTAGTAAAGTTATTTTTGAATTTTTTTTCAATTTACAGCGTAAGAGAGGTTGATCAGGAAAGTACATCTGTATTGTGTTAAGTATAGAATAGAAATATTTTAGATATTTCTTCATGAATTGTATTACTCAATAAAATAAAATTAGAATAATATGTTATTTTAAGATAGATGCCAATGTTTGGTTTATTAGAAACCTGAGTTATCATAAAAATGTATGCTATTTACATTATTGATCTAGACACATATTGCAGTTAACACCTGCTTGTTAACTGTAAGTATAGTTTTGTTATATACTGTATATTTTTAAAATATATGTATTCTTTTGATTAATTTAAAAAAATTAATTAAAAAATTGATGATTATATTTTGTCTGATTACAAATAATAGTAATAACTTTTAGGAACTTATAATTATTTTGCAATAAATTAATTTTTTAAAATATGTATGTCAAGTTTATAAGTTTATAGTCCTTTGCCAACTATCTATAACAAGAGATTCAACATTTAAAATTCAAAATAGCAAGATATTGTGATATTTAAATTTGGAGATTGAGCATGATCAGGGTTTTGAAAACCACGATTTTACAGTAACTTGTTGGTTTTGATTTGGCAAGATTCAGGGGTTATTGCTTTTTAGACATTTTACATTTAACGATCTTATAATTTTGCTATAGGCAATATTTTTGAAAACCATGCCAAATGCATAAATATACTAGGAGTTTAATATAATTACTTATACAGAATATAGTACTTTTCCATTATACCACCATACAATAACCTCCATAACAGAAAAGAAAAAAATCCTAAATTACTGTCAGAAATATTCCATTAGCATCAGCAATTGTTTAAAAAAGTTTACATTTTTAGAAACTAAAAATACAAATTTTCCTTTTTTTCTTAAGAACTTATTTTTATTTAACAAATTAAATTTGACACTTAATGACAAAGCTTATTTAAGCAGCAATGCTTATTTTTGGTGGAAATTGCTTAGCAATCAAATTGATGTTTGATTGTTTGAGTATAATACAATAGCGCATTTTTTCAATGAAATAAAATAAAATTGTACTTTTTTTTTTTTTTTACTTTGAGCGATTTTTGACCATAATGCTCCTATTAATCAACAAAATTATCCCCAAGCAATCTTTTGCACCAACTAGCTTAGCATTAGCTTGTTTACCATTGTTTATCATTTTTTGCAAAAAAAAAGGTTCGATTGGTATACATCTGATTTTAAATAAAATTTTGAGTCAATAAAATCATCATATCTATGTTTTGTTATTTTGTTTCTTAATAAGAAACATGCTATTTCATTAGGATTAAAAGGGGGTATAATGGAAAAGTACCCAAACTACAAATAACCAATTTAATTCAATGATACAATACCTCAAATATCTAAAGATAAAATATGTTAGTTATTATAATAAGTTCCCTATCTAGTGGAACTAAAATGAACACTATAAATATGACTCATGTAAGCAAAAATAAACAAAAATTTATTATTTGATGCAGAATAATCTATTTGGTGTCCACTGATAATCAGAAAGAAGTTATAACAAATAAATTTTATCGTGCGATACACTGCTGAAAAAAATTATGTACTCACCTTAATTGCACTTCAACATAAATTTCGAAACATTATTCAAAACTCACCATTTTTTGCTTCATATTTTATTACATCAATGGTAATTTACAGAAATAAAAAAAAACTCAACTTACCAGATCAAAAATAAATCTTCCAATACCAGCTAATTTCTGAATATAAGGGAATCCTCCAATATATTGAATTCTTGAGAGTGAAATAGCTAAAACAGATTAGTTAATAAGTTTCACAAACTTTCTGCCAGAAAAAGGCAATCTCAACGATAAGTTCAGAGAAATTCCTTGAGTATGATAAAAAAAAGTGTCACACCTACTATCTTTAATAACAGTCAATGAGATATCATCACAAAATAACATGTACAGCCAATAGTTTTTGTGGAAAATGTTTTCCAGTACAGCTGAAAATGCATTGCTACTAGTAGTTTTTTTTTTTTTTTTTTTTTTTTTTTTTTTTACTTACAACTTGCATGAAACAATATTTTAATGTCAATGAATCTCCATAGTTCAAATCAAATGCTATTTGTGATTAAGATGATGACTTTTCAATATGAAGAAAACATCACAAAATGTTGCATAACACAATTACTAATTCTACTCATAAGAATGCAAGCATTATGAATACGGAACATTGACTTTCCATATAACAAGTCAAAAACAGCTACCTACATCTTGATTTTATAACTGTTTTAAGCTTCAATGGTGTATTTTAATATTAATAAGTTTAAAAAAAAACTATGATTAAAAAAGCAAATTAAAAATACATTTTGAAAAAGCAACGCACAAATAATAATTGCAAAGGATACAAACAAAACAAAATTAAAATTGAGAAGTAAACTTTATAAAATAAGACTATTCTTATCAAAAAGGAATATATTTTAGGACCTGCCAAAAACACAAAACTTGAATAGACAGTGAAGTATTTTAATTTACGAATCTGAGAAATTTTAAATTGTACTATTTTTCATTTCTAAACTAACAGATCTCTTCCAAAAATTAAAGCATTAAAATCTTGCAAAAATTAAAATTAAATACCAAAGAAATTTAAATATTAATTTTTGCTTTTATGTCTGCCTCTGTTTAATGACCTTCTTAAAGAAGGGGGGGGATTTTACTTAATATTTTTTTTGAAATTTGTAAATAAAATTAAAATTACAACTTAGCAGTAATAAAAACTTACAAATAAAAATACAACAAAAAATAACTAGAAATATAAAAAAAAAACTCTAAGTAGATAAATGATTAAATCAATAGATAAAAATAGATTTGTTTAGTTGGGCTTTGATTTGAACGCTATGCTGATCCAAGTTTTAGTTAAATTTGCACCAATACCTGAAATTTTCCCTTCAAATACATTGGGATATCTTTGCATTAAATTTTCAACATACCTAGCATTGATTTGAGGATCAACTTTTTGAAGATAAGCACAGATGTATTGAACTGTTGCGCCATGAGGATGAACATTAAGGAATGCTGTAATTAAAGTAACAAAACGCATGTCTTCTTCATCAATATTCAAAGAACTGCTTTGAGTTCCCTCTCTAACATTATCAGGCTCACTTGGAGTTTCTACTCTCTCTTGCTCAGGGTTAGAAGCTTCATATTCCTCCTTTTTCTGACGCAACTTGTTGAGCTCTGCTTGTTTAGCTTTTATTTTCTCTTGTTTTTCAAAATAAAGTGTATTATGGATACAAGCATTTTTTTCTTTTTTTGCACGAAGAGCTGCATTCTCTTCTGCGGAAGCTTGCAACTGTTTTTTAACAGCCTCTATTTCTGCTTTCATTTTTTCAATATCTTCTTTCATTACTCTATCTGTACCTTCTGAGGAACATGAAGGTGTGTCAGTTGCACAGTCATCATCACTCAATTCCATTTCATCTTCAACCCGTTCTTCAACAACTTCTTTAGAGTGAGCTTCTATAACATCAACAGCAGATTGTTTCATTGATTCAATACTTTTCTTTTGTGTTTTATTAAAAGTATCCCAAATATGTGGAAGTTTAATTAAATCAAACAATTTATTTATTTCATTAAATTGCAATGAAATTCCACTCATTCTTTCTTGCAGCAAACGTTTCCCTTTATTGAGCTCTTCATCAAGTTTATTTTTTTCATTTATTAATCTTTTGACATGACTGTTAGTACACTGAATCATGGAGTAAAAGCTACCACATGTTCTTCTGTTGCATTCTCCTCTATCCAACCATGTTACTAAAACATGTATAGCATCTTTAAAGGTCTCTTCATTTTTTAGCTTATCACACAATAAATTAGCCTCATGTTCAGAATAATGAACAACTGGAGGAGGTGTTGGAGGGCGAGTTGCTTCCAGTTCTTGACGCTCACGATGTCGAATTTCTCTTTCCTTAGCACGTTGTAAGCATTTCCACTCATACTCATCATCTCTAGCAATAGCAAAATCCACATGAATGCGTGAAGAATTTGCACTATCATCTTTATTTTCAATTTTTAGCTTGTATCCTGATAACAACATAGCTTTATCAACAGTCTCCATTGCAGCAAATCTTATATGGCAGAAATTTTTTTTGCTCATTCGAACAGTAGCGATTTCACCACAACGTGAAAAAATTTCACGGATTATTTCCTCAGTTATGTTTTCAGGCAAACAACCCACAAATACAGTTTTGCAACCAGGAGCTCTTTCTCGTCTCCTAATTTGTGTACCGGGATGAGGAGGAATTAAAGTACATGTTGGTAAACTTATAATTTCATTTACAGGAGCAATAGGGACATTATCAGGATTATACATAGGATAATGACCCCAGGTGGCCATTCCCATCATATTATACATCTCATTGGCCATTGGCATATAAGGATTAAATCCATTCATGTTTCCACTACTGTTGGGAGTCATATCCATTCCTGTTGAAACAGGTAAAGGAGTAGCATTAACTTGCATATTATTTTGAGGAATGCACATGGGATCTACTTGATTACATGACCATTGTGCATTCATGGCACCATACATATTAAATGGAGACATCATTGGGTAACTTTGTTGATTAGAATCCATGTTAAAGTTATCTGGGGCACTGTATGCATAATTAGCATATGGATTCATTTGTGGCATTTGGGGAACAGATGCAACTTGTTGGCAAAAAGCTTTTTGTTGATGTGGGAATTGTTCTTCAGGTAAAATATTCGATTGATTTTCATTCTCAGCATTAGTAAGATCTGCATCCTCAGCTTTGATCTTCTTTTGGTCGACTACATTACTTTGGTCACTATCAGGACTGTGACTTCGCTTCCTTATTTCAATACGTTTAGAATCACGAAATGTCTTATCATCGAATTGATTATAACCAGAAGTACTAGGTTTGCTGTCATCGTCTGGATACTTCACACTTGGTTTATTTTTAAAATCATTAGTTTGCTTATTATTTTTATCCATGGCGGAAATTATAACAAGCAAGAAAATGGCGGTATTTTATTAATGTTAGCAGAGCGCCATTTTGGAAGCGTTATTGATAAATCATTATAGACTGTGAAACGAACAAATTTACGAAAATTTCTTGCCAATTAATTTTCATTAGTAATTGAAAACTTCTATAAAGAATAGAAAAATGAAATCATACCAATCAAATACAAGAACAATTTCAAGTACTAGAAACGATCAACTTTATTATAACTTTCAGTATGGTTATACTTAGCATCTGGCAATACGGCCAATTGCAGAAATCTGTATAAATAAAATCTTATCTAATTTTCTGTAGTTCATCGATATCGTCTGGAAATGAACTGTGAATGGCAGCACGGAATACAGTAAAATTCATAAGAAGTCAGTTTTGGACTAACTTAAAATAAAAGCAGAGTTTTCTTTAAAAATTTTAAATATCTTCTTTATAAATCTATTTCTTATCTGGATTAGTATCGTTTTCATTCGCCTATATCTCCAATGAGAAGAAACGTTGTTTAAGTCGCAAAACTCTTCCATATTGGGTTTTAGGCCTTACGTTACGAATTTCATCGTCACGACTGGGAAATAATGCTACAATGTTTACTAATAGCCAAATCAGACGTCCCCCACCAAAACTCCTCACTAATCTGCGGTAGGAGGAATACATTTTCGGAGAATTTGTTTCCTTTAATATTTCGATTGACCATTGGAAGCGCCACGAAAATTCGTTTCATTATCACAATAAATTATTCGTGACCAACCGCGATAAGCGAGGAAATGTCTAAATGATTATTTGCATCGCATTTTTCATAAATTGCATCAGAAGAGTGAGAACTAATAAGTTTGAGTTGAATGACACGGTATACGACACAAGTAAACAGTGCTATCCAAAATTTCCCTCCGTCTTTCAAAATAGAGGCCGATTAAATTGAATACCAACAATTTCAAATGGCGTACAATCCGTTATCCTGTCCGGCAGCAAAGGTGTTGGTTTGCTCGACATAATCTTTTTGTTTTGAAACTTTTGCTAACACAGTTATTATAAACATTTTTATGGCTCTTCTAACTGTGATGATCCAACAGTTTTTCTGTAACAGGCATTGCATCATTTGAATAACCATGCAGCTATTAAATGCCAAGAGAGTGCTTCTTTTGATAAATTTTAACTACTTTAACTTTTTTCTCTTCAAATCTACATATTCAATTTAGTTGAGAGTTTCTCCAACAGGCCAGTTTTCAGAATACCAGACACAAAGAGCCTTCCCACCATTTAGAAAAACCATCTGTTTCCCACGACAGCTCCGTGATAATACGCCAGGAATATTCATATTTCCTAAATATGTTTCCACACCTGACTTTTTGTCAATTCATGAATCTCTTTAACACGGTTTTGAACAAAAAAAAGAAAAAAAAAGAAAGAAAGAAGAAAACGAATTCCTTGTTCTTTTATACCCCAAAGAGCTGTAGTACAATCAGACCAAAAGGTAATTGCTGCATCTGGCAAATGTAAAGCATTAATAATAGAATTCGCTAGTCTAGAGAACCTATTCTGCAAGACATTAATTCTAAAATATGAGTACTTAAAGGTTTCAAGGACGTTACTCGAGATTTTGTTCATAAGGGAATCACTTTAACTTAATCAAGTACCACTCAAACAAAGATCACATTGTGTATGATGGCTTGCAAGCATCTAAAAAAACATATAATTCAGTAGTTCTATTTACCGAGACAAAGATACATATTTTAAAATTGATCTCTGGAAAATAAGCGGTAAAATCTATTTATTCTCAATCGTAGGGAAAATCTACAAATCCGTTTTACAAAAAATGCTTTAAACGCGCCAAGTAAATTGTTTTAAATCAAAGTTTCGTTTTCAAAGTGAGGAGGCCTAAACGGGTTCATTAATCTTGCGCTTACGTAACTACTCTGAGTACCCGTGTCTATTAGGCCAGGCGCAATGAAGATTTCTTGGGTGAAAAACTTGCTCAGTTAATCCTTCATGAATTCGCGAAGAAATAATGACATCATTGTTCAATTGAACCAATAAAACGATTTGCATCATATCGAATTATTATTTACATTTTGACTGATGGGCAACATCAGTTTGTGAAATTATGACTGTTTATTTATGGAGATCTGATATATATATATATATATATATATATATATATATATATATATATATATATATATATATATATATATATATATATATATATATATATATATATATATATATATATATGAAACTCAGAATGTGTAATTTCTTGAAATTTTTTTATATTTAGATAATTTTTTTGAAAACTAACATTATCCAACAAAGCAAGTGTATGTTTCATAAGTTATATTTATATTTCGTTATATTTTTGAAATAAATATTTAAAATAATTTCTTATAATAACTACAAATCTTTAAATAAAAATAACTATGTCTTTAAATAAATGACAAGCAAATTATCAACACAATTCAAATAGTATTAAAATATTTTTCATTTAAATTATTTTATGAAAAATAAAAATATATAATAATGCATTCCTGAATCTTTAAAAATCTAAACTAATTCTGCAATGATAATTATTTTTCATTAAATTTCTTTATATATATATATATATATATATATATATATATATATATATATATATATATATATATATATATATATATATATATATATACTAGCTGACCCAGCCACGCGTTGCAGTGACTGAGTAATTATAATACATTGAATCAATTTTTTACTAATTCTTTGGTACAATCAAATTAATATTTTCTAAAAAAATTTAAAATTGGTTCATTGATATGAGATTAAAAATAAAACGTTTCGCCAAAATTTAAAAGTAATAGGTAAAGTATCGAAATTTTGAAATTAAATCAACATATACTTTCTGAATTTACATTGTATTCATCTTATATTAAATTATAGTTTCTAATCAGTGACTCACTTACAAAATATTCAATATAAATTAAAAACATATAAAAATTAATTGTTATAAATGAGGTATATAACATTGACATCGAACTATTATTTTTTCAATTTTAAATTATTAAAACAAAAAATTATCTAAGTACTACTTTGTGTACAACATTCCTAGTTAACCTGTCTTTTGCTAACACGCAGAGATTTGATGGTTTTCCTACATATGAACAGGCAACATATAGCTGTCCATGTGAGAAACATGTGTTTTCAAATCCAAACCGCAAATAGGACCAAATCCAAACCGCAAATAGACATTGTTTGGCCTTGAGATTTATTTATGGTCATCGCAAAGGCTAAACAAATCGGAAATGGGAGCCTTTTAAACGGCATTGGAGATTTTGACACTATCAGTGGAATACGTGGCAGCTGGACCATATCTCCTTTAAATTTTCCCGTCAAAATTGTTGCTTCGAGAATATTTTCGGTCATTTTTTAAGACTAAACGTGTACCGTTACATAATTGAGGTGGGTTTAAATTACGTAGAAGAATAATTGGTGAACAAATTTTCAATTGAAGATTGTATGGTGGCATTCCTGGCATATCCAGAGAATTCAAAAATTCAGTTGGAAAGTTTACGTCTTCGTTTTCATCAATAACTGTGTCGATTGATTTAAAAGACATCAAATCAACGGGCAACATCTGTTGCATATGGAAGTTAATTTCATTCACATCAACGTTTCTTGCTGCCAAAATAGCACGATTACAGAAACAATTGTGATCTAAATAATTATTCAATATATCCGGAAAGACACTCTCAATTGGTTCATTTCTCGTCTCAACAACAGTGCAGAAATTATCTGGTAATTTTATGTATTGTGTATTTTGATTCAACTCAATTTCACCATTTCCAATATCCAGCAATCAGTTAGAAAATACTAGTGCCGATGAATCATTTTGCAATTTTACTCGCATATTCATAGTCAATCGAAGTGTCTCAACACTTGACCATAAAAACGATTGTTTTAAGCATGCGTTAATCTCATCGGCAAAAGTAGAGTGAGGAATAACTGGTAAAGTCTGCCGGAAATCACCAGACAGTAGTAAAACAGTACCACCAAAAAGTTTATTGTTGCCTTTCAAATCTTGCATAGTTCTATAAATTAATGCAAGTGAATGTTTATGAGTCTTAGTACACTCATCCCAAATTATAATTGCACTCTTTTGCAACACTGTAGCCATTCCGCTTTTTTTAATGTTACACATTGCGTTTGGTTTGTTATGAATGTCTAATGGCAACTTCAATGCTGAATATGTTGTTCGTCCACCATCTAAAAAAGTTGCAGCAAGCCTGACGATGCAATTGCGAAAGCAATTTTCTGCTGGAATCGTATCTTTGCAAGAATTAATGATATCAAGAATGTCTTACCGGTTCCACCTGGTGCGTCAAAGAAAAAATAAAACACCTAGGTCAGCATCAACGGTCAGCATTATCCGGTTATAAATATTTTTTTGTTCCGTTGTTAGTAATGGGTCATTATTCGCAATAATTGTAGCTAAGTCAACGTCATTGTACAGTTTATCTCGTTGCAAATCAGTGTTAATTAATTCGGCAGGTTGGTGAACCAATTTCAGGTGCCGATCAGATGATGGCACTCCATAATGACTAAGTCACAAATTTGAAATTAAAATACATAAATCTTTGATCAACACTAATGCTTCATTATACATCTCTGCTGTGAAATCTAAATTTGGACATTGATTTGTTCTTCTAATTTGATGAATTATATCTTCAGTCATATAATTCTCATTTTCCCACAGAGTCGATGATTGTGTTGGAAAACATGTTGTCAAAATTATTGCAAACAGTTGACGAATATTATTCGATGTGGATGTCAACGCTGCATTAGCAAGTGTCAAGTCCTAATGATTATCTGCTTCCAGTAGTTGCAACTCGCAACATGCATCTTGATATGTATTGAACACTGAACCGTTCACTGTTCGCAAATAAGCTCTATTAGCACGCATACGTGGGGCATTTTTGCTATACTGATTGTTAAGGTTAGATTTTTTCCGCGGCATTATACTGAAATAAAAAAAAATTAAAGGAATTTATCAGTTGAATAAACAAATTAGATCAAAATGTACGGCTGAATAAATTAATAATTATCAAATTTTAAAATAAAAATAAAAATAATAAAAGGCTATCAAGAAATACTTACATGTTTTCGAGGTGGTATGAAAATTAGTAGAGAAAAACAGTTATAAATAAAATTTTATTTTACTATTTATAATATTAAAAATATTCAAACTGAACACTGCACAATAATAACACAAAACAAAATATAATTAAGAAAATGATTCACAAAAAATTGTTATAGGATGATTATACACCATGAAAATATATGTAAATTCTATATTCAACCACGCGCTTGCGCGCGCACGTTAATTTTCGAAGATGGTATAATCTAGAAAAATAAACACGTCGCCATCTACCGAATACCTGTGCAACTTAGATGCTAAACCGCCATCTATTAGGAATTTACAGAACTAACCGATAAATAAACACTAATGCCGTATAATAAATATTGAGATTAATAATTAAGAGATAAAAACTATTCTATCTTTTAAGTTGGACCATATTATAAATGGTTACAAAATTTTATCAAAATCCGTTCAGTAGTTTCGGAGTTTATCGCGAACATACATCGTGACACGAAATATATATGTATATACAAGCTGACCCAGCCACGCGTTGCAGTGGCTGAGTAATTATAATGCATTGAATCAATTTTTTACTAATTCCTTGGTACAATCAAATAAATATTTTCTAAAAAAATTTAAAATAGGTTCATTCATATGAGATTAAAAATAAAACGTTTCACCAAAATTTAAAAGTAATAGGTAAAGTATCGAAATTTTGAAATTAAGCACAAATCAACAAATACGTTCTGAATTTACATTTTATTCATCTTATATTAAATTATAGTTTGTAATCAGTGACTTACTTATAAAATATATTATATAAATTAAAAACATCTAAAAATAAATTGTTATAAATGAGATAGATAACATTGTCATCGAACTATTATTATTTTAATTTTAAATTATATTAAAACTAAAAATTTTTTCCGCGGCATTATACTGAAATAAAAAAAAATTAAAAGAATTTATCATTTGAATAAATAAATTATATCAAAATGTACTGCTGAATAAATTAATAATTATCAAATTATAAAATAAAAATAAAAAATAATAAAAGGCTATCAAGAAATACTTACATATTTTCGAGGTGGTATGAAAATTAGTAGAGAAAAACAGTAATAAATAAAATTTTATTTTACTATTTAAAATATTAAAAATATTCAAACTGAATACTGCACAATAATAACACAATACAAAGTATAATTATGAAAATGATTCACGAAAAATTGTTATAGTATCATTATACATCATGAAAATATATGTAAATTCTATAGTTAACCACGCGCTTGCGCGCGCACGATAATTTTCTCGAAGATGGTATAATCTAGAAAAATAAACACGTCGCCATCTTCCGAATACCTGTGCAACTTAGATGCTAAACCGCCATCTATTAGGAACTTACAGAACTAACCAATAAATAAACACTAATGTCATATAATAAATATTGAGATCAATAATTAAGAGATAAAAACTATTCTATCTTTTAAGTTGGACCATATTATAAATGGTTACAAAATTTTATCAAAATCCGTTCAGTAGTTTCGGAGTTTATCGGGAACATACATCGTGACACGAAATTTTTATATATATAGATATATAAAGAATATGTGTGTGTGTGCATCCTATACTTTTAGCTGTTTAATCAAAAATAAACAGTAGTAGCACATAGAGACTTCAATAATTACTTTCTAAGAGACTTTAATCCTCAATCAAAATATATTTATACATTATTGTATCTTTATATTTAAACTTAATTTGGCTCAGCAATATATAAATGAATTGTTAAGAAATATTACTATAATTCCAAATATTTTTGAATTTTAAGACTTAATATTGAATTTATTTTATTAAATATTTATTACACCTAAGCAACCTCAGCAATATAAAATATGTAGCAAAGTTACTGTTTCAGTTATATATATTAAACACAAGAAGCAATGTTTTCAATAATATTAAATATAGTATATTTATATATAGAATATGTCTTTCTGTGTATCTTATGTAAATTAATTCAAAAATATATTTAAATATAAAAAAATAAAATTTTGAATTTAAATTTATTCTCTTCTTATAAAAAGTCCATGTTTAGTATTATATATATATATATATATATATATATATATATATATATATATATATATATATATATATATATATATATATATATATATATATATATATATATATAATTACAACCCATCTCAGATTTTTCAAATGTTTTGTAAAGCATGACATATTTCCTAGAATAGAACATTTTTTTAATATTTATCAAGAAAGTTCTATCTTTAGAATCCCATAAATGTCTTCGATGATATAATTTCATAAAATTAATATTCTTTATTTTATCATCATTATAAATAATTTAATTTTTAATAAATAATTTAATAAAAAGGTAATATTTAGTATTCAAAAATTAATTTTTGTCCTAAAAATTTGTTAGAAGTTAATCGCAAACATTATTTCGAAGGGAGAAAAAAAGGAAAAACAAAAGAAAGGTAAATAATTTGCTTTGTCGCCGGGATGCCCAGCCAGGTATTTCTAATTTTCTGGAAAACTTAGAATTGAACGCCTATTTTGTGAGTTTTATGACCTCACTTGTTCGCCGGAATTTTGCCGTCGTCAGTTTTCCGGATAATCATTTCTCGTTTGCCCCTGGCCTGGTGCTCTGGTGACCTTGACACCTAATTCGAACAGAAAGAGACTGCACAAGTATGCCTTCGTAAAAATATCTTTCGCATCTGCCCTAGTTAGTAGTAGTAGTTCAGTTATATATATTAGTACTAGTTTTGATATACTAGTTATATATATTAGTTCTCATTTTGAATATATTTTCGTTCATTAATTTTTTTCTTACTTATTACATGTAATATCATAATGTACTTTTACAATAAGAGCATAGTAATTGATTTTTTAAACTACAATATTGATTTAAAAGTTCAGTCTTTAATATACAGCAAAAATATGCACCTTTTATAATAACAATTATACGATTAATCGCAAAAAATACAATTATTAATTTTCTTACCTGTATTGTCCAGACTTGCACGAGTTGATGCTGTTGGCTGATCAGCTAGTTTTAGCAGTTTAATTTTCTTTTTTCGTTGAGTATGAAGGGAAGAAGGCGAATCCTGAAAGTGCTAGTAGTGACATTTTTTCACCAGTTTACTTCCAAACGAAGTAAATCCTCTAAAAGTTCTAGGGATCTTGATTTCGAAGAGTCAAGATTTCGCCTTCTTTTCTATGCAGTCAATACTTCTTCGGGTAAGCGACTTTCTACCAATTGTGTCAAGAGGTCTCCATACTTTTCATCTGTTCTCACAACTCTCCAATGTTTGGTTTACTCTTCAGCTCATCATAAAGAGATGTATATAATCAATAAATTTTCTTAGTGTTCCTGTAATGAGACACCTCCTAACCATAGTTAATAAATCACGAATTCGAACATAAATCAAAGTGTGTAAATAAAATCTTCGCACTCGAAACGCTCTTTTAATAGTTCAATTGCTTTCGAATAGTTATTAGCTGTAATTTAGAAGTTAAGAACTAAAAGCGTTCATATTCGGAACTTCGTCTCCATACATTGCAATAAATATTGTTTTTTGTCTTCATTAGTATTGGTTTTTGTCTTCATTAGTATGTATTTTTTGAAACTGACTTCAAAATGCGAGTATTCTTTTTATTCTATATTAAATTTTTTAATTTCAGTTGTCGGTAATTTGAGCATCTTCGACTCCTTAAAGAAAAGTTCTTGTAATTTTAAATAAATTTGAGAAGAAATTTCAATAAATCTATCCTTGTAATTTTTAAGCTCAGTAAAATACTCATTAAATAATTTTCCAATTTCAAATTGCATCAGTTTCTAAGATACAGCTTGAACAGTCTGACAAACATCCGATCTCTGGAATTTATCGTTAAATCGACATTTCAAAATTGAAAGTGTTTTTAAACCACTAACTTTTTTCGATAATTCTATTTTAATTTTCTTCAAAGTTAAAAAAAAATTGCTGCTCGTAATTCTTTTCTTTGCATATTTAGAGCGTCAAATCCATTTCGAATTTCAAAGAAGTGACAAACAGCGTCGCTAGTTTTCAGGCAGCGGCATTCACTTTCTATCAGATATTTTTTTTCTCCATAAATGCTGATATTTGGTTGCTTGGGAATCATAAATCGTTTCCTTCTGATTTAGATAAGAGCTTTATTTCATTGAAATGGAATTGCTAATTAAGAAACCAAAACATGTTAGAAACTATTTTGCGAAAACGATTCATATGATTTTGCAAGAATTAGAAAAAAAAAATTCTGCATGAAACATTTTTAAAACTAAAAATTTTGTTTTAGAACGTTTATCTAATGAACTAAATAACTTGGACACTCAGATATGGAGTGCAGAATTTTATTCAAATGAAGAGTTCGAAAGTGAATGTGTTAAAAGTTGAGAAATATAAAGAAAAGTTAAATATAATACGAGTGGAAATGGAATTATGTTTTTCAGTTATCAAATGACACATTCTGCTGGCAGTGCATTGCCCAATTTAAATAAAAAGAAACTGAAATTATTTGAAATAGAATTAAAACAATTTGGTGGTGACACTAAAGATAGATACTATTTTGGAGAAAATCCAGAAGGATACGTGAGGATATGGAAATTCAAAACGAAGACAAGATAAACAGTGAAAATGTTATAGAAAGTTAGAAAAATAGATTGGTCAAAGAATTTTTGTGGAACTCCATATTCGGAAATTATTAGGTCTGATTATTAAAATTGTTCCGTCAGAAAAAGAAAACTGAAGTATATCTAAACTGCAAATCAGATTTGTATTTGCTGTATTTGAAGTCAACAAGATGAAATTAAAAGAAAAAAGGCATGCTTCTTCTATTGGGCACAGAACAGCGCAATGCAGGACTAACGTAAAGTTCGCAAGACATTAGGGTATCATGTGTCCAGATTTGCAAACTAATCAAAAGAAAAAATGATATTGAGAAAAATAAAGGAGAAACACCAAACTTTTTACTAGCCAGAGATAGTTTTCCAAAGGAAGTGTTTTTTCAAACAATATGATCCATTCTGATGCCAAAATATTGCAGAAATTAATTAGGGGAAATACATATTAAGGGAGACTCAAGTGGACCTATATCTTTAATTCATGGACTTTTTGGAGGAGTATCAACGAAGAGAGAAATTCACTATTGCTAAAAAGTAAGCGTCAGACTCCTAGAAGGTAATATTTTAAGCAGCTAATTTTGTTGGAACATTTGTGAATCAATAGTCAATTTGCAGCTCGGGACATAGATGGAAAACTTAAAACAGATAAATGTCCATGTGTCTCATATAAGGAGGTATTTGAAAATATAAGTCAATAAGGACTTATATTTTCAAATAGGCGGAAAAATTCGAAGTCATGCGGAAAAATTCGAAAATTAGTGAGAAATTACATTCGAGTAGACTGTCTTGGGAAGGATGAATAATTACATTTTCGAAATAAACTCTTATCTCCATGACAATGGCCACATTGATAGTCATTAATGCACAGCATTGACATAAAAAACTTATAAAAAAATCGATGATGCTAAAGTAAATAAAACTGATACAGAATTAAAAGAAGCAGATTAATAAGACTCTGAAACGGATGGAAAATAGATATGAAGTCAGTTTACCTAGGATCAATGAGAAAGAAGCTTTACCATGTAACAGAGAAATGGTTGAAAAAAGATTGCATCCAAGATAAAGAGCTTCATGTTGAACGATAAATTTGAAACACATAATAATGTCTGAAAACTAGCTCGAATCTGAAATAATGTCAAAAGTACCCAAAGATAAGAAAAAAATTGACAGTCATAACCTTCCTCATAGTATTACTTTTAAATATAACCCTACAACCGTTGTAAAACTGTTTAATTTTTGATGCTTCATGCATATGTTAGTTATTCTAAATACGACAATGAATTTTTGTAATCGTTGTTTCTGACCATTCCTTTAATAAATTGTGTAAATAATTCCTCTAAATAAATTATTCTTAGACATCAGACGTTTCACATGCCAAAATGATTACTGTCTTATGAAGAGGATATGTAATGATTTATATCATACACGTTCCTTAAACATCTTTTAAAATTAATATTTTATTTTTTATAAAATTTATTTAATTTACGCCAAATATTTGATCACTAAATCATTAGCTTTGAACTTGTTTCTCAATACTTAAGAACAATAGAAACAGAAGATCCCAGTACAGTTATTGTTCGAGAAAACAAGAAACAATGTGACAGATTTAGTATTAACCAGGGTGCACCACGAGGAGGCCTGTCACGTTACACCCCATAAATATAATAACATTAGTCAGAAATGTCATTCATACATCATTCATACATTAAAAAAATTTGCAACAAGTGTGTATTCATTATGAAATGCTTGAATTAAAAAAAAACAATTTCAGATCTTTTAGTGAACAGACACACATATTTAATTGATTATAAAAAATTATTTTTTAATGACAAACTATGAAATTTTTAATAATTTTACTGAAATTCAGTTTAATTACAATTAAACACTGATGTTAATAATATTTCTTGTGTTTACTTATTCGCTTATGATTATACTGTTATTTTAAAAGTGTAATCAAAATTCACAACATTTAATTCATTTAGAACTTACAATGTGTATTGATATACTTTTGAACCATCTTGAATACTGATGAGAAATGGTGTTCTTTTCAAACCTATTTCATTATTGTAAATGATTTTCATTTAAATATACATTAATTAAAGTAAATATTAAATAATAACTAAGTTTATAAAATAACAATATAGAATTATTTAGAAATTTCAAACAGAGTAAATGTAAAAAAAAAATAAATAAATAAATAAATAACTAAAATGACCCAACTTGGAATGATTTTTAAGAAATTAGAAAAATATTTTAAAACATAAATATAAATCATAATAAACATAATAAACTAAACAATATAAATCATAAATTTATGAGAAACTAAATAAACACATTTCATATAGAAATGTGGACTCAGAAATACTACGAGAGTTTGAAGTTGAGCCCTTCGTAATTGATTTCAATTAGCTGGATGGAATTGTTATTCTTCATACAAATTCCGAGCAATATGAATCATTGCTACAGTATATTGATGTTTATTTAATTTATGTTATTTAATTTATGTTTATTTAATTTATGTATTGTGTTGTTAAGTTTCATTATCACATATAGTGTTTACAAATAATATTTTCGCATTTAAATAATGTATAATTTTTTTAACATTGCATTCTTTATTTATTACTTTTTTCTTCCCAGATTCAAAACTGAAAATAGATGCAGAAACTTGCTTTGTTTTTGTAATTAGAAAAATTGCTTTTAATTTAATCATAAAATTTTACCTACATGCAAATTTATTGTACATATGTTACTCCAAGCATTTAAAGCATTACTAAAATCAAGGTTAAGTACCAACCCACGCGGTATTTATAATTTAAACTGATTAAATAAGTTGTACAAAAAATAAAAAACGTACTGGTTGGAAAACTAATTTATATAAAAAACATGGATTTAGGAAAGAAAATACAATAACTAGGCCGGCCTATTTTGAGGACTTGAAATATATATTTAATTCATTCCATTTTGGCACTGTTTTCACGATTCAGATCTGTTATAATACAGAAACATCAGGGATTCAGGTTTTTCCCTCGGCATATATGTAACTCGCTTCTGCCATCTCCAACTTCTATCTGTCTTCAATCTTGCCCCCTCTATCTCCCTCCTTGGAACCGTTTTTCTACAAGCTTCCCGTATTTTTCTCTATTTCCCCCTTCGAGGAAGGGGGAAATAGAGAAAAATACGGGATGCAATCTTACGGAAGAATGAAATATAAAAAGAACTTCCTACTAGGGAAAAAAAGGGTAATTCCAGTTAATTTACAAAAACATATTCAGCCAATGAATACAGCATGTGCAAGAAAAATGCTACAACTACACTAAAAGATAAACACTAAAGTGTATATATATATATATATATATATATATATATATATATATATATATATATATATATATATATATATATATATATATATATATATATATATATATATATATATATATATATATATATATATATATATATACACATATATATATGCTACTTTTTATCAAATATCATGTACAAAAAATCAATGTTGAGATATAATTCTACCTGAACGGTTTTTATGGGATGGTGTATTTTATGGTCACTGAAGGTATGTTATGTTAACTTCAAAATTTTGGGCAATACTCACTGAATTATTGCATTACTTTTAATGGTTCTCTGCCTGAGAACTTTAAGAATATAATACACCTGAAAATAAGATGAAACATTGAGTTTCTTATATAATTGATTTAGGAATAAAAAATTCACTTGAGCCAATTATTTTAAAAGGAAAGTTAAATATACCCTTTTGCATTTAGGTAAAGTTTTTCCAACATTTAGAATGTAAGTAATACATACATACGTACGTACACACACACATATATATGTGCGTGTATACATAATAAGAAAACAGTAGGCTGTAAATATACAGATAATATGAATTTAACTAATAATTATTTTGGAATTTATCGTTTAATAAATTAACAAGAAAATAAAATTATTGCTCTATAGAAATTTGATAAACCCCATAACTCCATATGCTGCTGAAACGTGGGTGATGACTGAAAGTGATAAGGAAATCCTAGAAGTTTTTGAAAGAAAGATATTGCGAAATATTTTCGGAGATGTAAAATGTAAAGAACCACAGAGAAGAAGAACAAATTCGGAACTTAATAAACTATACAAAGAGACAGGCGTAAAATTTATTTCAATCGGAAAACTGAGAATGGCAGAACACTTGATCAGGATGAAAGACGGTCGAACCATCAAAACGATCTGCAGCCCGTGAAAGAACAAGATCGAGGATCCGTAGACTGTCTCGAAACAGATCTGAGGATTCTTAAATTAGAATATCGGAAAAATCTACCAAAGCGGTCTAGAAATCATCTCTGCGGAAGGCCATGGCCCATCCTGAGCTGAGGCAATACGAAGAAAGGAAGAATGAAGTCAATTAAAGACAGGACGAGCAGGTCGTCGAGTGGTTAACACTCTGGCCTTTAGTTCAACAGTTCGTGGGTTCGAATCCCCCTCTTGAGCTTGAATGCTTGTAGTGGTTCCGAATCCACTTCAGTCATAAGTCCCGGTCTAATTGGCCCAATTGGGTAGAAAATGAACAAACATTAAAAACAGAATGGGGTATTTTGATTTCTAGTCACACAACAAGATTTTTAATTTAAAAAAATTTAAAGCACATAATACAATAAAATTTTATAACGAATACAAATGCAGTGGAAATTTCAATACGACATAAAAGTAAGTTTCTTTTCAAGTTGTGTTTGAGGAACTTTTTGAAAAAATACTAGGAACAATGAAAATTCTATTTATTTCAATGTAAAAAAGAATAATTTATGCATGTACTTTTAAATGCATTAATATTATACCCCAACGATAAAATAATTTAAATGAAATGAAAGACTTTTAGGGATAAGCAAATATTTTTATTTTCTAAAATAATTTAATTACTTTTTAGCCATTATTATAAAACATGGAATTCAATTTATTTTAGAAGCACCTACTAAAGAGTTAAAATATTACGACCACCAGTTTAATATCGAGCCCAATTAGATGTTAAAAAAAAACGTGACTCAGTCTCTATAAATTATGATTAGATTTCCCATATATTGTAACTTAATACTAAATATATTATTTAATGTCTGAGAAAGTATTTCATCTAGAAAAAAATATGTAAGAGATATTCGACTTGAATGGGCAACCAAAAAGCGATGAAAAAAGAACTCTTCATCTTTCCTGCGCTGTAAAGAAGGGCCCCAGGAGGACGTGTTAACTACACAAGTGTTGTAAACAAAAAAGATGTTTGTAAGCAATGTTTTCTTACAAACAAAACCGAACCCCGATCTTAAGAGGTTCATAAACTCTAATATCCTCAGAGAGTTATTTCTCACGGAAATAATTGCCAGTACTTATCCGTTCTTATAACTTTATTCCTATGAATAGTACTAAGCACTTTTATTTAGCTTTATTATTCTAACACAGAAATATGAAAAAAAAAGATTTATTTAACTATAATTTTCATTCTATAATAGAAGGCACTCGTGTAGGTGCGGCAATAGTGCATATTGTAATCCCTCATTAAATTATTTCCTTTACATCGGTGGTGGGCATTACAGGGACCGTGATGGACCAGTGGACCCCAAAGACATTTTGGAATAATCGTCAAAGTTAATTTTTATGATCCGCATGCCTAAAGATGTACTTGTTAACTCTCGATCTTTACAGAAGATAATCAAGACATAAAAAATTAAAAGTATCTAGTGAACTAGAAAAGTCTACATACTCCTTCTTTATATTTTAATTTAATAAATGTATATTATTTTTAGATACCGAAGGCCAGTAAGTCATGATTGAAGTATTGGAACTTGTCATCATTTCCTGTAACTAAGATTTTCATTCATGTAGTTAGCAGAGTAAGTTTATTCCATATACATTATATATATATAAAAATAAATAAAAAAATTCTTAGAACTAATTTATAAGAAAAATCTTTCGTCAGGAATATCCATATTAATAGATTCGAAATAATTATATAAACAGACATGTGTTCCGGCATACGCATTAATGCTAATACAGCAAAACCTCATTCTCGTAAAATAAGATCGGCGATAAATAGTGACAAACACAAATGACTTATGATTAGAAGCACTTCTATTTTGATTCCCACTGTATATTCTGAATATAGAGGAAAAAAGGGGTATATAATTCAATTAGTTTTTAAAATATATCCAGCGAGTGAATACAACACAAACAGCCAAATACTGTTACAAGAACTGAATGATTTTTGGTAACTTTAGCAACAAATCTTAAGCCTGGAGCCCAAGAAACTGAGACATCTATCATCTGTTTCAGAGAAATATAGGATCTCTTATGGTATAGGAGTACCTTAAATAAGGAGAAACTCACAGAGACCCTTATGGACTTCTCTTCCAGACATAATCTGATAGTGTAAAACAACGCAAACAGCAACTTCAGCTTCTCTAGCACCATCGGAGACAGTTGTATTGAGATCCTCCTTTCTAAGAATCTTAATGGGGATTAAATTAGTAAATGTACAATCAGTGGCCATAACTTGATAACCTGCGAATTTGGACTCGACAGAGTCCCCAAAAAAGAAACACTGGAGGTGGAACTCTCGTTCATAAGATTGGAATAACTTTGTCAAAAGCATTCCGAGCCTCTCTGAGGAATTCCTTATTGAGCAGAACTAAGACATTAAAGAACTAGTCCGTAGAATTGAGAAAAGGCAGTGTGAACTCTGTCACATACACAAAAAGAAAAATGGAAATAAATATACATGCAGTAGCTACTGGTGGATGCAAAATCTGATGATAAAAAGCATCAAAATCTGAGAGATTCAAAAGATACCAGAAAAGAAGCCAGATATCAGAAATAAGAAACTAGCGTTTAAAATGGCTATTTCTCTAAGTGTAGGAAGCACATACTGGACCGCAACCAAGAAAGGGTATTCAGAGACTATCTCAGTACAGTAACAAAATCCAACACCTTCAAAGGACAGTACAAGGTGATCAGGAAAAAACTGAATCGACCCTCAGTCACGAGTTATGATTCAACTTGACAATGGAGGTTACACAAGGGATGCTAACGAATCCATAAACGCCATCCTCAAATTCCACTTACCCTTCCCAGACAGCAAAGTAAATGATGTCACCTACAATCTCCATCCCGACGCGATGGGATTCACTGAATTCGAAGTGAAACAGGAGCTGAGAGAAATGAATCTGAATAAGGATACCGATATCTGCTTCCATGTTAACGCTGGGCTGTACTAAAGTAACAAACCTCGTTCAAGATTCTTAACAACCAGATCAACGAGTATTTCCCAGATCGTGGAAGATAGCTGAAGTCATCCTCATCAAAGCATCATCAGGCAAAATATTGAGACATCTACAGGCCATTCTGGGGCAAAATCTTATATAAACAAATTATGAGACGACTATACCACAGCTTCATTAGCAATCTTCAACAATTACCAATCTGGTTTTCTGAAAGGTAGAAGTAGAAACGATGCCCTTTGGGAAATGACGAACAGAATTATAAGAAATAAGAACTTCACGCGCCTGGTTTCCTTGCAGGGTTCGTACAGATTTCCAAGAATCAAATTCCAAGAGTTTTCCAGGAGTCAAATCAAAAATTTCCAGGAGGTATCGACATTCACGTTAAATAATTTTTTATTTTATTTTAAAACCAAATATGCATATAATTATGTACATGCGATATTTTTTAAACATTTCTTTAAATAAAAATAAATAATTGCAAACATTAATGAGACTATTTTTTATTTGAGTTAAAATTATTAATAATTACTTCAAAAGCTTTCAATGAATTTACAGCTATAACAGAAAATTTTTTATTTAAATAATCAACATTCTATATAATACTGGATTATACATTGTATAAAATAATAAGTAATTTTAGAGTTTTTAGACATTTCCAATAGATTCAAATAGCAAAGATTCTTTAAAAAATTTTGCATCAAACTTATCAACAAAGTATGAAAATCTCTAGTAATAAACGGCAACATTGGTTTATCAGTTTGATAAAGTGTCAGAAAAGGTTCTACTTCCTGAGCAATAAATGTAAAAAAAATTGTGTTTAGCAGGTAAAAGTACATCTTTTGGACACTTCTGCACAATATCATAACTTTTGGTAGCGGAATTAAGAAATGTTTTGATTTGAAAAAATGACATATATGTTTTAATATACGATAACATTTCAAGCACTCTAATGAAAACACTTATATTTTCTAACCATCGATGTTTGCAAAACTTTAAAGAAAATTTTATGCCTGGGTCAAGGCTATTAAAGTCTTCCCTACGAGCGTGTGAGTCCTTAAATAGTCTGTAAACTGCACTTACTGTTACCTCAACTTCTGGAAACGAGGAACATCCATGTCTGTAAGTGTTGTGTAGAATGTGTAGGCTGCAGAGCTTCCAACATTTACAACATTTGAATGATGTTCACTTTTTAAAAAAATCAGCCATTTTAGTCAAAACAGACCAGTTCACATTTGGACCATCCATTGACAACTGGATTGTCAGATCTTTACTGGATAACAGAGCCAACTCGACGATAGTGGACGGAAGAATCCTTTCAATATTGGAGTCCAGCAGAATTGCAATCTGGCACCCTTTTTCTGGCTTCTTATCGCCAACGAGCTCTTAATTAAGAACTTCGATCTCATTGTCAGACTTTCGCCAATAATGTGGCTATTCTCCTTCACTTCAAATCATACTTCAAGTTTACCAAAATGGCTATGAAACCCCTGAAAGAGATTGATGAATGGACTAAAAATTTTGGATTCCAATTAAGTCTCAACATGCATACGTACACAATCTTTGTCTTACACAAATCTCTAAAAAATTCAGTATATCAATTTTAGGTCTTAGAATCGCATATAGAAATGAATTGAAATAATCAGTTTGGATTAATCCAGGATCACAAACTGAGTTTGGTCATTAACCTGATGTTAAAAAAGAGTTGGGAACATACAGAACAATCTCGCTAAAATCGCAAATTACATGGAGTTTAATAACAGCAATAATCAAACTAATATACACCAGTGTTGCAGAGAGCATCATATTCTATGGGTGCCAAGAGTGGGGTGTGCGTGTGTGTTAGCGATATTCCAGAACGACATGCTATTCCAGAGAATTCAAATCAGATCAACGATCTGACAATAGTATTTGAAGCTCTGAGACTACCACCACACTTCAAATCATGAGATGTTTCAGAAAATGGAATCCCAAGCTTCCCCATCTATACTGATTCTAAGTCAGTGTTGGTTGTGTTGATTGTAACTGACATCAAAAGTGACACTCTCCATGACATTTTAGAGCCCTACAAACCAAACACAACCGTATTCACATTCCACTAAGTTAAACCAAATTTTGGCATTCAGCACAACAAACAGGCGGACATAGCTGTTAAAAAAGCAACAGAACTAGAATACATTGAAGTTACAGTTAAAATCAGCAGGCAATAATTCATCATAATGACGGCGGAATCCGAATTTAAGAATTGCAACTGTTATGATAGAACTCAATCAAGACCAGAAGATTCCACTATCTATTTCCAATGGACTTCAGGAAACAAATTATGGCTGACTTCTACGTCAATCAGGTTCTCACCGGACATGATACCTTCGGAACCTACAGAAGATTTCATGGAAAGACAGACACCTGCCCACATAACAAATTAGTCCAAAAACCGGATCACTTAGTATTCCATTGGCAGAAATACGAGGATAGCAGATCAAGGTTCAAGAATGTCAATATCCTTCTACTCTTGAATTATAAGGAATTTATGTCTGGCATCAAAGAGATCCTGTTAGAAGAAATGCAATTTCCAATGGCCAACATTTAATTTGTTATACCTGCCTCTCCTATTATAGCTATTATTATAAAAATACCGCATATATTATTATTATATAATCATTTCAATAAAGGCCAAGATGGTCCCCAAATCTTATATAGTCAGAAAGAGCCTCAAAGAAACGCTAAGTACTGCTCCTAAATTCAGCTTTATCCTGGGGTGGGGGCACGACTATCATAAGTGGCTTGGATTACTCCTCCACTTTTTTAGGAGATCCTATTTGGTCCTCTTGGACTCACACGATGAAGTATGTACCTTTGGTTTTGCCGAAACTACTTCCTTCCAGGACTGTTAACGACGTTCTTCCACCATCCACATACCTTCGGGTGGATCGGTGTTTAATTTCAAATGTTACCATTTTTTTTAATCAAGTATATTTCTAAAACTGTAAAATTTCAAGAATTTAAAGAATACGAATGTATTTGATTTTTTAAAATTCCCTTATGTGTGCATAATTTCAGAAACAGCATTTTTGACAAAACTCCGTGATAAATTATGAGACATGAAATTCAGAAATGAGAGACTAAAATTTGTATTTAAAAGATGACGAAAGCACAGATGCGTAAAAATGAATACAATAGATACAGTAAGGAATCAAACAGAAAAAAGGCTTTATTAAACTCCTAGTATCGTTACATAAAATCGTATGTCCAAGATAAAGATAAATGCATGTTCCTAAGTATAGAATATGTTCTCTTCTGATTACAATATTTGCATCTCGCCATCTCTTCATATTCATCAACAGATTGTTCAACATTCTTGAGGTAAGAGCACTCATTCCTCAATCAGTATCTGTTTCAGTCGTTGAGTGTTCTCATGAGAATGTAATGGTACTCCAATGTGCATCCTAAAAGCATCCTACACATGTTAAATGGGATTTAAATCCGGAGAGTAAGCTGGCCAATCTGATCGACTGATGTCTTTCTTTTCCAATAGTTGCTAAACATACATATATAGCGGTGCAGGTGGGCCCCGGACTGTACCTTTAGGTTAACGGGTTCGGAATACCCGTTCATTAACAAGTGCCTCATAATTTTGAACCACGGTCAGGTGACGAGGTAACACCTGCGCTGGTACCCTCCTTTACATATCCATGCAACACCAGCGGAAGGACTTTGGACATCAAATATTAACGTGGACACATCCCAACTAAGTGAAGGAAAGAACGGCGTGGTTACCCTCCCAAACACTGTCTGCGGCTAATGGTGCTTCACTTTGCTGATCTTAACGGGAAGCGGCGTAGGCTAATGAGCCATTGGAGCTCAATAATTGCTAGACAGTAGAACTCCAATATGACCATACATTGTCACCAAAAAGACGAAGTAATTTCTTCAGAATAGCAATCCCCTTTACAGAAGCTCAATCCATTTAACGTAAGTCCTTCCAAGATAACTCCAGAATCAGTAACGGTCTCTTTCCTCGATGTTATTCAGATGAAATCATGTCCCGACTATTCATTAAATTACCAGGCGCCCAGTCACTGAACATCTTTAATCCATAAAGACAACACGACTCCATTGACGAGGTGTTCATTTTTGTCCACTCTGCTCTACTCTAAACGGTGGCGCCGATAGCCAATTTTCTAAAGGATGCAACATTCAGAACGACGAGCGAATAGGTCATCCTTGTAAAGGCCACTGAGAAGTTTAAACTGCGAAATTTACTTCCCGTTCGCTACACACAATTGCTGAATAATGGCGCTTGCTGACTGTGATTTTGGGCTTCTTTTTTATCGTATGATAGATGCTATATCAGTCATCCATCTATTGCAATTACTCTCTTGAGACAGCCACCACCAATTTCTATAATAGCTGTATGTATGGTTTGGAAGAATTCCAAGCACACTTTCATGTGCTTGTTGATTTGAAAACTTCGACATGTGTTTGATTCATAACTCTTTAGCTACACTGGTTACATAACGCTTTTCTTCTAGCTTTCTGAACATTCATAAACGTGTGAAGTCACCCAAGTTATTTCTTTCAGCCATTTCACGAATGAACTCACTTGAATATGCAGCGATTATACTTAATTGCGTCTCCGTTCTAGAATTTATTCGTCAAGAGCTGTGCGCCACGACCGCAAGCATTTTGCTTAAACTCGTATTGCCTGACGCGTTTTATATTCTAGACATTTGCATACATAAAACCTGTCTACTAAATTGCGTGTTCATTGTACTGATCAACATAACACTTTTTGTGCAATTTGTTGATTATCTATTTAATACTTTCATTGTTACTTAAGTTTTACGCATCAGTGCGTGATATATAAATACATGCGTGTGTGCGGCGTATATTTAATAAACTAGGGTGGAAGATGATCAAAAACAAACCATGCAAAATGGTCATAAACCTTCCGAGCACGTAGAACTTTGAATTCCTGAGATCACAACCATAACTATATGATAACATTTGTTATCAGCTGTTGTCAATGATATAGCGATAACAACTGTTGAAAGAAAATAGCTAAAACGATCTACACTCACTTCCAAAAGTTAAGCACGAAGATGTAAAATGAAAAAAAATCAATAACTACAACTTTGATTGACACGAAATTGGGCAGAAAAGTAGCATATATATTTATGCATAAAATAAAATCAAAATATATACCGAAATGAAAAGAATATTAAATTTTTTTCAAGTTATCAGATAATGACATACTGCAGATTTAAACAGAATTATGTATAAAGTGAAAATAAACAGCATAAAATGAAAAAAGGACATTAATTGGGTTTGTGATCCCCCTCATCTGTATACAAAGTTTACACCTTGTGACCATGCTTTCAATTAGGTGATCAACCACCGCTGAATTAAGCAATAGCTATTCTTCTTGTAGAGGCGTTTCTAGCTCAATAAAAGTGGCTGGAGGTGGGAAACGTGAAGATACAGCAGGCCGAGAGCATCCCAAAGATCTTCAATGGGATTATAATAGGGAGAATATGCTGGCCACGCCATACGCCCAATCCCTTCACTCACCAGTTAGTCATCGACGATATCAGCTCTATGGTAACATGCGTTATTGTCCATTAAAACAAAAGTAGGGCCCAACTTTGCTGCAGCGTACAATCTCACAATGGGTTCTAGGACTTCATCTCGATACTGGACAGCCGTCACATAACCCATTTTAAAGATGTGCAGGACAGTGAGGTATCCTAATGAAATCCCTGCCCACACCATAATGCTTCCGACTCAGAATGCGTGTTTCTTGTTCATGCCATATCCTTATACGCTTGTCATCTGGCTCCAGAGAAAATCTTGACTCATCAGTAATGACATTGCTCTAGTCAGACACAGTTCAATTGACATGTTCCCAGCACCACTTAAATCGTGCCCCTCTTGATTGAATGGATAGACAAACACAAACTCGAGGTACCCGGGCGTACAGCCCACTCATATGTAATCTTCAGCGTACAGTAGCTGCAGATATCACCTTATTAATGGTAACCATAGATGTCACACGTGTGGCGGTCGCTCTGCCATTCCACTTGGCTATAATCGCAATATATTGATCTTCCGCGTGGTTTGCTACCCGTGGAAGACCGGTTACGGGCTTTCGGACAATTGTTTGTGTGGTTTGAAATTTTTTCCATAAACGTGAAATTACAGAATGATGAACGCCGAAGAAAAGACTAGCATTTGAGATCGACTGTCCTGCTTCAATGAGCCTCATAGCACGCCAGCGTTTAGAATCTTCCATTCGTCTTCTGGAAGTCATAAAAACACGTGTCTTGAAAACAAATTGTGTACGAAAGTTTTAAACATCTCTCTATCAGCACTTACAATCAACTTCTGTAGGGCTTCATAAAGCTGGTATGTTAGAAAACTGCCCTTTTTGCATATTTCTTGACATGAAAGCGCGATTGGCTGTTACCTAACGTATTTGCATCTTCCATCTACCTCTGCAGCGATTTGCATCCTCTTCAATTCTGATTGGCTTCCGGAAATTAGTATTTTCTTCTCCGTGCTTAACTTATGGAAGTGAGGTATAACATTTAAAAAATCGTCAACTGACAACTTCGCTTTTAAAGGAAACATCTCGTTTTAATAGGAATTTAAAGAATTTTTGGTTTTTCCACCTTGAAATAATTTATTTAACTCTATCCAAAACGTTGTTTTGCGTCACGAATTGAAGTTTAAGTACAGATCAGCTAAAAACAAATAAAACATCGATAAAGTATATTTTCTTTAGTTCAGTAATTATTGAAGTCATGACTCCTTTCATCCATATTCCAAAGCATTCTCAATTAACGATGTATAAACATGCACAAAAACAATACTTTACAAAAAAATCGAAAAAAAAGAAAAAATCTTGTATTTTTTAAAAATTATATACTGTGAAAATATAGAAATAGCTGTTGGGAGTATATAATTTTTCTTTATTTACATTGGTTAAGTTGAGATTACTTCTTGCAAGAAACAAGATTTCCGGAAAAAATATTATCAACGGTTAATGAAATAACAACAAAAAAATCATTAAAAAATTATTTTTAAATTAAATAGAAGATGAAAATTACGCACTACATTCAAATACATATAATGCGTACATCAAAATTTACAGCTAATCATGAATTTATTATTTCAGTAAAATCTCAAACAAACATTAATAAACTCCATTTTTCTATAATTAAAACGTAGATAAGCTAAATCCTTAAGTCTAGATTGAATTCAGAACGGCTGCCGAATTAGAGGGAAACTTATAAATCCAGATATGTCGGTCTCTCGATAACTTCAAATAAAAACTAAGTTTCCTTTCGAAATTTCGATTACGGTGTTTGTAATTGATTTAGAACAAATTAACACTTAATTCAACTCTCTGCAGTTTCCTATCCGGCAAAGTAATTTAAGTGATGTTTTATTGCCATGGCGAATTATTGCCGAAAAAATTTGCATTAGGCAAATACTTAACTTAGAATGAGTCCTGTAGTGGGTTTTCAGACTGCTAACGCACTAAGTTGTTTCCAAGTATAGCTATCAGTCCATGTGTGTTCTACTCTAAATTACAAGAACTATTGTCAAGGCGGAATGGAGCATTGCACTTGTTTGGTAACTACAGAGGGCAGTGATTAAATGTCAAGTGAAGGTATGAAAACTGTTTTACTACTTGAAATAAAGCATCTGTATTAGTCAAGACCACCAGAGCTCATTCATCAGAGGCATGCTGAAAATGCTATTTTCCACGAACTTTCCATGTAAAAACGAATCCATCGACCATCATTAGTTAGAGGATATCTTCAATGGGCAGATTGCGGCTTACTTTATAACAGCAGTAGAGTTGCAAGTCAGTTCGGGTTAGATACTAAAGGTTTTCCTTAAACTGCAAATGAATACGGACTACTTTACCACAAGGTACCTCTAGAGGACACATGCTTTTATTTGGCGATTGTAATGTTGACGTCCTCTGTAAGGGTTTCACAAAGCGACCCGGCTTTGTACTGTAATTTGGTTTCTTAATAAAAACAAGTAGTGGAACACCCACTTGGGTTGGTGGAAATAGTTCGTCTGGTGTATTCTAGTATCGAACAGACTGTCTTCATGAAAATTCACGGCCATTACTATAAGCCAGGAAGCGCATTAACCTGTCCGGACTGAGGCGCTAATGATGGAATGGTTGTTTTTCTGGCCCGGCGGGGGAAATCCAAGTGATGGGTTCTTTTTACACAACGGACATTTTCGGCCTCAAACCCGCTTCGCGAGTAAGCTGTCAGCCAGCTGCGCCCAAATATTGTACGAGATATAATTACCTTGCGATCTTCCATTTGATCACAAACCAGATCCTCAAAATGCTACCTCTCCAGTCCAGTATCTGAAGGATCTGGAGGCGCGTTTGGAGAAACGCATGATTTCGCCCGAGAGAGAAGAAAAATAATGACAGAGCGCACGAAGAACCAGTTTGATATAAAATCCAACGAACAGAGATATATAAGTGATAAATTTTGGTTTTGAAATTTGAAAGGTCGTAAAGGATTGTCGCCCGAATTACAGACTTGTTGGAAAGGAATTTCTGAGGGACTGAACTGGCCGGGCCGTGAAGTCTTTGAGGAGAAGGCAGTATTATGAAAATTATAAAGCACAAATATTTATATGAATGTTTTATTTTTCTGTTTAATTACTTATTTTAATGCGTATTATTGTTAAATTTGTTAATTTACAGTCTGAACATTTATTTTGTGAAAAAAAAGTTTTCAAAGTTAAGAAATAGGTCCGTAAAATCAAAGGCAGCATGACAAAATTTTAGTGTAGTACAATATGATTTAACATTCTCGAAGATTCGAGTCGATAGGACCAATAAGAACTGAGATAATAAGGCTCATTATACGAATGTTCTTGAAACTTATAGACAGGAATTTTCTGGGAACTTCCATGCTTCAGCCAACCAATAAGTCAGTTGCAAGACAGCTGACAGTTAGACGTTGCTGTTTAGTTTCTGCATTATAGAACTATAAGCTTTTTAGCCTGTGCATTTATTTTAAGTTGAAGTGATTGTAAACTATTTGTGATTGAATAACTGCGAAGTGTTTGTTTAGAAGAAACTTATTTATTTCGGCCTCTCATCACATCTCATTTGCCACAAAGATAAACTCGTAACAATTTATAGGAAACTAGGACCACATCAAACTTAAAAGTAACCCTAGTATATTCTTTTTATATCCTTTAGTATCAACATTCCTCCAATGTCGAAACTAGAAAAATAAATTTCAATTTCCGATAAAGGAGAGAATTCTCAAATTAAAAAATATTTAATTTTTAGCAAAACCTTAATAAAAATATTCTTAAAAACAAAATTAATAGAATGCATTTTAAAACGCATCTTCTAACAGAATTTTTAAACGATGGCCATAAGATGTTAATAATTGAGCAAAAATCCTATTCTTCCTTCATTATACGAGCTGGGAAATATTAGATTCAGTGAGCTGAATGTGAATGTACACTATCCGGTTACATTAATGTGACCACCACGTAATTTCGATGTTAAAAACTAATTACTGAAGACAAGTGGTAGAATAGTGCAGTTGAGCATATATAAAGGGTGTGTGAGGATTCGGAAACCACTGCAGTCGTTGGCGTGAATCAGAAACGGAAGAATTTATCCGATATTCAATTTAATTCCTATTCTTTTCGAGAAAATGTTGCGCACATAAAGAATCCATTTTAAAAAACGTAGAGTAGGGCTTAAGTTTTAATAGGATGATTAGCCAATTTCCGATAAGACTTAAAATTTACAAGCAATTTTTTATAATTAAAATGACTTTTTAGAGTTATATATTTTATTATCGAAGATCATCTGACTAAGAAAAAAGTAAAAAACAATATAGATAATTTTGAGGCAGGGCAAAATGGGTCATCATCAAAAGTTTTTTTAACATGATCCGAATCAAGAGCATTAAATCAGAAAGCAAATTAGATGTCCGGTATTTCAGGTGGGTGATGAAAAATTTTTGTTATTAATCCAGCTTTAGAACATATTTCATATCAATATTTGTTAAAGATAAGAGGAAAATCTTAAAGGTGGATTCAATAAAAAAATTTTATTTCAAATTTGCCATTTTCGAAATTTAGTATTGCTGTGTGTAATTTAGTTATGAATAAAAAGAAATATTTGAAGAGGCAAAATTTTAGACTTGATTCAACAAAAACAAATGTAGTTAAAATTCAATATAATTTTGACAAATCTATGATAAATAAAAACTTTTATGAATAATAAAGATAGTAACAAAATAGATATTTCACAGCATTAGTTTTCAAAAAAAATATAAGTTTCATACTTCTCGTTTACGTTAGGGGCTGCGTATCATTATGTACAACCAAAAAAAAAAAATGAATTCAATACATATAATTGTAAAATTGATGTTGTAGAAAATTTTGTTTACATTTTTCTTGCGAAACACGCAGAAATGGCACAAGATAGTGACATTTTGTACAGCAGAGGGAAGCATTTTAATACTAAATTTGGAAAATTTGATATACATTATATTAGGAAGTTTGCACTACTTGTTTTCGTGCTTATATATACACACACACATATATATATATATATATATACACTACTGGCCATTAAAATTGCTACACCAGGAAAGCGGCACACCACACACGTGAAATTTGCATGACAGGTAGAATTTGCTGTGATATGCAAATGATTAGATTTTCAGCGCATTCATACAAAGCAGGCGATAGTAGCGACATCTACAATATGTATAAAACCAGAGATTTGACAGCAGTTTTCTCATACTCAATTTCCGTTTCAACGTTGTTTTCGGTAAAGAAAGTTGTCGTAATGCCTCGTGTAAGAAGAAGAAATGCCTATCAGCACGTGTCTGACTTTGATCGAGGAATGATTATAGCCTACCGGGATTGCGGTTTATCGTACCGCAATATTGCTGCTCGCGTCGGTCAAGATCCCATGACTGTTAGCAGAATATGGAATCGATGTGTTCAGGACAATCATACGGGACGTCCAGCAGGATCTCAGCGAACCCCATCACTAACAGCAGAGAAGATAATATCTTATCCGCATGGCCACAAGGGATCGTACAGCCACGTCATGAACCCTGAGTCGAGAAATGGAGTCATTTGCAAGGCAACAAGTTTTTGCTCGAACAGTTCGACGTCGTTTGCAGCAGCATGGATTGTCTGCACGGCGACCATGGCTTCGGCTACCATTGACGCTGCGTCACAGACAGGAAAATATGTATATATATATACACACATATATATAGGAATGCATGTACAGGCAACTGTTTATCTTTTCGTCGGTTCAGGACATTCCTAATTATTTAAAAATATTTCTTTAATTTGGATTTTGCATTCATTCAAAAATTCTTTTCAGATAGATCGCTTGGGAATAATCGCCAGAAATATTTTAATCACTACATACACGGCTACTTATTCTTTTTGAAAAAACTATTTTTAAAAATTATTCATATAATAAGGATATGTGAAAAGAACCACAAATTCAGTACATTTGTATTGCGTTTGAGAACGAATCCATTATCTTCCTGATTGGATGTAGAAGTACGAGGTTAGTACCAATCGAAATATGGGTATGTGCTAGTTGTCAGGTATGTTATAGTAGTCTAATGCCCTTTTAAATGAAAAAATAGAAAAGAACCACCGAGTAAACAAAGCATTTTGTGATGGTATTCAAGGACACTAGTTGTAGTTGCTACAAAATCTATGGAATGAACATTTGTAGTTGGTATACAAGTTTGTCGATCTCAAGGATTTTCCATTTTTCAAGTTTATACGTGTAAAATTTTCGAAGTGAATGAATCATTTATTCTAGCCCTGTATATATTAGCGTATTTCATCTGTGTTTAGGACTCTTATATTATTTAAATTTTTCAATTTAAGTTTCAAATTTATTTCAAATCTTTTACTTGCAATATGAATCACATTATTACTATATATATTTACGGAGAAAGCTCTTATTGCACAAATTTTTATCACAGAATAAAATTTTAAAGGGTATTCATAAAAAGAGTTTCAAGTGAGTCACAACAGTTTTTATGTGTTATCTTATAAAATAATTGCTATTTTCAAATGATTAAAATTACGTATGATAAAACTTAAGTACACAATAAAAAAATCAATTGCAATTTCAGGCTTATTTTCTAAAATAAAAAACTATGAACGTGATTTCATTTTATGTGATAGGTGAAAGCTTCATTTTAGAAAAACATCAGCGATATGAACGGATTACAGTTGTCGAAGCTAGAATTCGCTGTTAACAAAAGAAATTCCAGCAAAATGTGTTAAAATGAAATAAATTACTTAAATAATTAAATTTTATCTGTTTAATTAAAAACAGTGTAAATCGGGTCTCTTCGAAAAATGAAATTATATGCCTTCTATTAACAGATTAACTTACATAGATTTCCCATACTCCTAAAAATATATATTTAAAAATTTATTTCATTATACCCAAGTCATATTCCCGACATTAAGGATTCAAAGAAAAATTTCAATTGCTTATTTTTGATCTCAAATAATAGAGAACGGCGAATAGATGTACTACATCTAAGGCACAACAAGAATATTTTTCAGAAATTGAATATATTAAACGTCACACTGAACTGATTACAGAACTTTTTGAGAAAGTATGGAGGAAATTCGCTGGATCGGGATTTTAACTGGATAATCACTAGGTTGGGATTTTTGAAAGTATGCATGGAGTAAATTGCGATAAATTATGATTTAAAAAAAGGGGGGAATATAATGAAGAAAAAGAAACTAGTTTTTTTAAAGAGATTTCTCCATTGTGTAATATAGCCAAATAAAATAAAGTTATTATAAATTTTTTCATAACATTCCTCACATAATGTCTCTTTGAGAACTTCATAAATAAAAAATTTCCATGCCGAATAAAATCAACTATTTCTTGTTTTTCATCAATAAAATTAGAATTTTTTTTACTCACTTTAAGGAATTTTGTAGCATTTGATATTTAGTTTTAATATTATAATAAATGTAATTTTAAAACATTTAAATAAGAGTTTGATGAATGAAGCCTTTAATATCTATTTTACTTCCACGTTTATTATGTAGAACTCCTTAAACAACGAAGACATCAATATCTTAAAGTTAATTCCCAGTCAAATTTTGTAAATCAAAGCATTAAATATTTGATACATTGAGCTTACAGAACTGGCCCTCTTAAAATATAAATCATACACATCGTCTTCCTAATCAATTAATCAATGGCTTAAGCGAGAACATTGCATTCATCGAATTTTTACATTAAGCTTTAAGCGCTGTAATATCGAAGTGAATGAATGATAATGAATCGCTCTTTGCATCTGCAATTTTTAAATTAATAAAACAATTTTAAAATTAGTATACGAAACACTGGCTCTAGGTTATACGGTATTGTGAATAAATAATCTTTACAGTAATGACAAATATACAAAACATCTGTGATGTTTGGTTTTTAATAAAATATTTTTGAAAAAGAATTGACATTTAATACTTCTTTGTTTCTGTCAGATATATTATGAACTCGTAGTATGTCTAATACTGAACACGATTAAAAGCATCAATTAAGACTCAATTTAAGAATAAAGTATTTTGTTTAAATAGGAGAGAACTCAATTTACAAAGAAACGTGTGAGAAACAAATATTTGTATGAGGCAATGAGGTAATATTAACTGAATGAGAATAAGGTAATGTAAAATATTAACAAGACCTATAAAACGGAATGAAATAAACGCGCGCGTTAAATATATGGTAATTTAAATTTGATGCTGATAAAGAATTGAATTTTTATCAAACAGTATAATTTACATTTATTTTAAAAACTCATTAAGCCTTACTTTTTAAATGACTCAAGAAAAAAATGTGAAATTCTCAATAAGAAAACAGCTTTTGACACTACAAAATTTTAAATTAACTATAAATAAAAACATTTGTTTAAAAATTGGTTCAGATTCACGATTTTTTCAGAAACAGATTTTTTCTCATAGGTGATATTTATGAATCCCTTTTGGCAATGCATTTATATTAGAGAATCTCTTTCAAAACTTTTATCTTACATGAATTAGTTCACGAAATGTTTAGTTATGTTTATTTATCTCATTCAGTGGATATTTTTTACATACTTTTTACTACACCAAAAACTAACTTAAATTGGATTCTGAACCACTACAAGCGTCCAAGTAATGGCAGGAAAACCGAAGACTTACAAGTTGTTGAACCGCAATCCAGAGCGCTAACAATTCGGCAAGGCTCAGGAATAAATTAGCATATGCTTAGAAATATAAGAAAAGATTATATTTACAAAGCAGTAAAAATATATTACCAGATATCGCATAGATAGTACTTTCAAATTTGAGATGATAATTTATATTAAAAATTATTGCTTGACTAATTCAATCAATGATGTTTCACACACACAAATATTTTTCTTAAAACTGAGTATTTTCCACTCCACAACAAATTTCAGATAGAACCAACATGCCGCTTAAAGTTTTTTTTTTCTTTAACAACAATTACAAAATTACTATGAGTGGATTTATTGATGCAGATTCTGTTTTTCAGTATATGTTCCACGTGAGAGAGAAAAAAAAATTCTAGACTTTATGAGCATTGCTCTAAGATTAAACAAATGCAAGAAGGAAAGCTCCTTTTCCCCCCATTGAAGAAACGTGGAAATTATTGACAATTTCTTTCAAAACTGAAGTACAATTAACCTCAACATTTTATTCATTTTTTAATTTGTAAGAATTTATAAAATAAAAAAATAAGGCTCTAATTTCATGTTATTCTTCCAAAAAACTATACTATATTTATTTTACATTCCTAATTATTAATTTCTATCAAATAATTAATAAGTACTTACACACATTTTATTTTGCTATTAGAAAGATCTACGTTATATAAATAGCAAAATAAACAATACACAATTGATACGATTATGTCAATCACGTGTCGAAACGACAAATTATTTTATGATAAGGAATGACTTCTAAAATCAGATTAACAAGCGAAAACTGACATCTTCCACATTTTTAAATAAAAGTTTAAAACTTTACTAGGAAATATTTATACACTGGTATATTCAGAAATCACAAATCAGCAGTTTCTACCATTTTGTAACAAATGTCTAATTGGCTAACAGAAAATCACATAATTTATTATTTTTTATTATTCTGATTTAAGAAGGAAAGAAATCAGGATATTTTTCTTACAGCAGCACATGGAACACATATTTCAGGACAGTTAAAAAATGTTGCTTAATTTCAGGATAATTTGAAAATCACTAGTAATACCTGGTTTGATAATTAAACTTGTAAGTGCAACATAATGTGATATTGTGCAGTTACTTAGGAAAGAAAAAAGATTTTTTTTACCTCCCTTATTACAGAATTTTTTTGCCAGCTAAACATGTGAAAAAAAAGGAAGGGGAAAAAACTCGAACATAATTTTAGTTTAATAAAAAAATTTTATATTTTTTCTAAACTATTATTAACCAACTAGGGAAAAGCTACCTAATGATTTAGAAAAAACTTTCTTTTCATATTATACTGAATTTGTAAAATGAAAAAAATATTTTAGATAAAAGTAATTCTATTCCCATAAATGAATTGAGAATTGTTACTCTTATATTTAAGAGAACTTTTAAGTCATCTATTCAGAATTTTTCTATTTAATAGCGTGCAGTTTATTTTAAAACAACACATATTCTTAATTGAATACATTTAAGTTTTATACTGTGACAAATTAATTTTATTAAAATGAAATTAAAACATATAAGTTTAATAATTATAAAAATGTTTGTAAATTTTAAAATTATAATTATGAGTTTTATCAGCACATACAAAATGCACAGAAGATAGATTAATAGAAGAGAGTAATATCACAATTATTATAATATAATATTGTGTAATTAATAGAAATTGAAGTGTATTTCTAGCAATCTTGTGATAAAACATCGTATGTCGCTTTTGCCTGTATTATGTGACTTGAGTTCACTTCATGAGATTTTATTTCAGCTAACCAATATTTTTTTCAAAACAATAAACTGAACTTCAAAATTTTTATAGCAATTTTACAAAGTAAATTTTCATTATACAGAATATAAATTCTTTTCTTTGTGAAAAGTACAGTGTACACCTAAAATTAAAATTCTCTTTTTCCACCCAGCAAAACCTTTTAATGTACCAAATTGTGTAAAATTATTATTCACGCAATCATATAAAAATATATTTGTAAGGTATTAATTGGTAACTTTGTAATTGGTTCCTTGGGATAGTGAGAGGTATACTACCAATATATATGTTGTAAAATGAATACCTATTTATGTAGTGAAAAGTGTAAATTAGTGTTTGTGCTTAATAAATACAATGTCTAACAGAAAGTGTTTATATTCATCTATCTAGGTGACAACCATATCCTTAGAAGTTAATATGTATCAACTCAAAATTGTATTTAAGAAATCATAAATATTACAACACTATTTACTGTTGCAAAATGCATGCATAAATTAACATCCTGAATGTTTGCTTTTATTACGAATTAACTCCATAACCATATCAAAAAGTATAAATATTACAAGGCTATAAGGGATACATTAAAAATTTTGCAATATTCATTTATTGAATTATTTCAAAATAATTTCCACCACATTTACTTTACTTTTCTATGTTCTGAAATCAGTCCTTACACCAACTTTATAACGTTTCATCTGGGAGTGAGGCACACTAGTTGCAAGCCCTCAGAAGATTATTATCACAATCAATTATTTTAATTTTAGATTTATTTTCATATGCAGAAACAGTGTAAAGTTACAGAGAGCAAGGCCAGGACTGTAAGTGGGTTGTTCAAGAAGTTTCACAAGTAGTGATCAAATACTCAGTACAGGCTTCGGTTGGTAAGCTGGAGCATTGTTATGGTAAAAATACCAGGTGATGATTATTGATTTTGGATATAGGTGTTTCATGTATTTCGTGACTTTATGCAGGTACGATTTACCATACTATTTAACTGTGGCTGCCTTTTATAACCAAAACAATATGCTCTACAATTCCAGTCAACTTAAGAACCACTCAACAGCTATCATATTTTTCTGAGCAGATTGTTGTTTTCTGAGTATGTTCCCATCACCTAACAACCAAACTCTGTTTAGAGCTTGGTTAGCATATTGTAATAGTATAGCTAAGTCATATCACTTCTCATAATGCTCTTTGTTAATATACTGAAACTATCTCTTATTAAACATTTTCAGCATCTTTCAGTACTAAGTTACATAACAAATCATGCTCTTACATCAGATTATGTGGCACCCAGAGATGACAAAGTTTCTTTAAGTGTAAATGGTCACCAAAAGAGGAATGAATTGCAGGTGCCTGAAAATGTTAAATTTTTTCCCTGCTAATATGTCACTAGATGATCTTTGCTAATAAAATCCACACAATATGAAGTCAAAGGCTACTATGGAGACTTGGACATTTCTGAACATGCTATAACCTGCAGCCACCTGAGATTTTTTAGTCATATTGTAAAACTTTTAAAACACCGTTTGCACTAATAAAACATAAGATGCATGAATAAATAAACAGCTTAAATGTTTATTTATAATGCATTAACCTTTTCCTTTGCATTCTACTGCAATTCATCGTAATTATTACTAGCATGCAAAATAACAAAATAGCCTAAGTATCATCTGTACAACTTAAGAGTAAATATAAATGCATACTTTGTTTTTTGTTGACCCTATTTTGCTGTATAGATGTCCAAAATTATATTAAAAAGCATAAATATTACAATACTTAACAGATAGCTTGGTACAATGCATGAATGAACATTGTTTATTGTGCATTTCTTTCTACATTATGTTGTAATTTAACTTGTATCAGCATGCAAAGTAAAAATAATTTATGCATTTTAACATTAAAGTAACTAGTAGCAAAAACCTAATTCCAAGGATAAATATTTTACTACACACCTAACTAGATCTCTACAATTAACAAGTGTACTTAAATACAGGAAAAAGCGAATGAAATATTATAAATAAATATACTAATTTAAATTAAAAATTAACTGATTTCAAATCATTTTCTAAAAAGTTCATGAAGTATTTAAACAATTCTAATTTTTTTATATTATTTAAGAATACTTAACAAATGCATGAATAGTACCATGGAAATAATTAAAAATTAAAAAAAATTTTTTTATAAGCATATATTTATAAAAAAATGAGCTCTTTCTAAAATAGAGCAAAACAATTGATTTCAAAGACAAAGTTTGAAATTACTAAATTTATAATAGATGAACTAAAAAACAATAAAAAATAATCTGAAACTAGCTACATGAAAATAATGTTCGAGCATTTTTAAAATCATTCAAAGTACATAATTACAATCGTAATTTGAAGCAATTTATAGGTCATAGACTATGATACTTTATAAAATTGAGATATACTATTAAAATAATAGGCAAAAATATCTCTTAAGTATTCAATATATGGAATCAATCAAATACATTGAATTTGAAATGAGAGCACTATGATTTAATACTTAGGCCATAAATCTTTTCAGTAGCAGATTATAAAAATACTGATTGCTTCCAAAAATAAAGCTGATTTGGTTTGTTAGTAGCTCAAAAGTCAATCTTTGCTCATGAGGACTAATTAGACTAAGATCTACAGTTTAAAGTGAGTTCCGAACAACAAAAAAAAACAAAAGTCCAAGGTTGAATTTCTATAACCTATTTCCAGAAATACAAAAAATTACAACCTATTTTCATAAAAATCAATTTAAAAACCAGGCACTGAAATTTCAAGCATATTATTTAAAGAAAAATGTATAAACATCTTAGTAATGATCTACAATAAAAGCTGCAGGTAATAAAAATAAAAAGCCGGCTGCAAAGGAGAATAAACAATGAACATTGAAAAACACAAGCATATATAAATTTGCTGAGTCAAATGAGTTGCAATTAAAACAAAAATAAATGAATCAACTTGCCAATGTAAATTTTTATAAGCTAAGAATATAATCATTTTACCACTGTAGTAATTTAAATAGATAAAATAGGAAGATACATAAAATTTTTAAGAAAAAATTTGTCAAATATAAGACCACAATTTATATTAGATTATATACATTCACACAAATTATTAACATTTACTAATATGGACTTTAAAACCTTACGCATTAATCATTTATATTTCAGCAAATTTAATTCAAAAACATAATAGATTATTGCAATGACAGCTAATAAATATATTCCGAACTCCTTTTCTCGTTTATGGAGCAAAGATTTGAATTTTCTAAATAACAAATGATAATAAGAGTTAAGCATACCCAGAACATAAATTACAGACATTTTTGAATTATTGGTAAAATATTGCCAGCAAAAGAAAATGCTTTATAATTAAAAGAAATGTTTGCATGATGAAAGCAAAGACTACCACAATTTGGAGGCTATTTTACTAAGGCAAATTATTTGAAAACTGATTAGAATCTTGCTCCAAAGATTATAAAAATATTTTAAATATAATGCAATTATTTATCGATTCTAACAATATTGGCAATATTAATTTTACATGTGAATGTCTCATTGAAACTTCAAAATGGGTCATAAATAAAAGTTACTCATCAAAAGCATTACAAAAACCCAATGATTAAATTTGGCAACTATGGTGAACCTCATAAAAAGTTTTATTAAAATTTAAAATATTTAAATAAAAATAAATAACTATTTAAACTTAAGTTAAAGATTTGTAATAAATAATTTCTTCATAAATATAAAAATTTTAAATATTATTAAATATACAAATTAAATTATCCTAATTTAAAATTAATATATTATTTCAGTTATTTCAAATAAGATTAAGAATTCAAAAATTTATGTACACATTTATTAAATTTTTAAAATAGTAATTTATTTATAATTTAAAATTAATAGTTTCATATATATTACAAGAATATTGTACGCACCACTTTATTTGCAGTCATCATAGCAAGTTGCTCCACACTTCACTGTCACAAATGCACAAAGATCCAACGTTTCTGTAACTTCTTAAGACAATTTACATTTAGCACAATTGTATTAATTACTTACCTTTGAGCAGAATACCTAAAGTTTTTATAAAGATTATTTATATTTATCCAGAAAAAAAATTTAAGCCTTTGAAGTTCATTAAGACAGAAAAAAATTGCATTAAAATCTAACAATTAAAGTTTTATAACTATATGTTAATTAAGTTTGTAGAAATGTTAGAAAAAGAATACGATTTTAAGAATAAAAATTAACACAACACACTAGAAGGTACATCTGTAGTTTGAATAGTTTTTTAAATGCATTATATGTTGTTTGAGATTAATTTTATTGCAGAATATGAGCTCCACAGTACTTCAAATGATAAAAATAAGTCACTAAGGCTTCTCTATTATATTTAATCTTGAACCATGCATTGAAAAGAGGATACAAATGTATAGCTAGGTATCTAAGAGAAAAGCACTCATTTCTGAATGAAATCCAAAAATTTATATGCAGTGTATCCCGAAAGAAGAGACTGGACGCCTGAGGATTGGAAAGGGTAATGTGTTCAGGTGAACCATAATATCTTATTTTCCACAAATAGAAGATGTAGAATTCAATCACAACTCCACAATGTCATGAATCAATCTTGCCCTACTTGCACAGTGCAAAAGTCTGGTAGAAGCATCACCGCACATATTCATGTGGCATGGAAATGGTGACCTAGTGTTTCGCCAAGGTAAACCAACAACATTACCAGCCTAGACACATTGACACTTGCATTTTTACTGTGATGCTGACAGCTATTTTATGATCAGTGATTAACTACACATTGAGCTGAAAATGTTCAAAATTGATTTACTAAATATCAGTTTGACTTTGAACACTTTCTCCCACTACTCTAAAGCATACACCTCATAGGAAATATGTGGTATATAGTAAAAAGATGTACCTGACAGTACTCTTTTCTTCCTTCTAATTTACATGATCTAATGCAAAGATACAAAAAATAGAAAATGTACACTACTAGATAAATTTTTATATTCAAATAATTCTAAAATATTAAACAAACGAACATATAACACAAGTATAAATTTTTACAAAATGCAACCTATACCAGCTCGATCAATTCAAACAAACAAAATGTGAGACGAAAGCAGTATTATTTAATGCTTAGGCTATGATTATTTTCAGTTGTTAACATTAAAAATACTTTGATTGCTTCCAAAAACAAATTATATAAAAAACAGTATAGCTAATGTATTTTATTCCCTGAATATAAACTCTGGAAGTATGTAGGATCAATGTTCAAACAAGCAAAAGCTGTTATCGGTGCCAAAAGTGGTCAAATAAAATATTGTTTTTGTCGCTCAACAGTCATTTTTTGCACACGAAGGCTAATTAGACCGAGACCTACAGTTTAAAGTGGATTCTGAACCACTACAAACATTCATGACCAAGGTAGGATTTGAACCCACGGACTGTTGAACCAAAGGCAAGAGCACTAACCATTCAGCTACACCAATAAAATATTGATTATGGTTCCTAATTTATTATCAATGAGTGTAAATCCTTATTTAAACAGAAGTTTAATATCTCTTATTGCAAGGAATGATTTTCCTTTAAATATAAAACTTAATCTTAATTATTAAATTTGCAAAAAGTAATTTCATCATAACTTATTAATAATTACATATTTCAAATACATTACAAGAATTTAGTACATACCTCTTTATATCCAGTCATCATAGCGAGTTGTTCCACATTTCATAGCGACAAATATACAAAGATGCAACGTTTCTGTAATTGTCAGCTGACATTTAATAAAATTTTATGAATTAACTTACCTCTGACCAGAATGTCTCTAGAGTTTGCCAAAAGATTATTATATTTATCATAGAAAAAAATTTGTGCCTTTGAAGTTCATTAACACAATAAAGAAACAGCAACAAAATTTCAAAATGGAAGTTTTATAACTATATATTAAATAAATTTGTCGAAATACAAGAAAAAGAATAAGAATTACAGTTAACACAATACACAAGAAGGCACAACTGCAGATTGAACAGTTCTCCAAGTGCATTATTGGTGTTGTCTCAGATGAATTTTATTTCAAAATAGAAGCTCTGTAGTGCTTCAAGCGATAAAACTCAGTTACTTCAGTGATAAAACTCAGTTTTTCTATATACATTTCACCTCAAAATATGCACTAAGCAGAGAAGAGAATAAGAATGTAGAGCAAGGTGCAAACAAGAAAAGCACTCATTTCTGAATGAAATCCAAAAATTTATTTGCAGTGTATACAAAAAGAAGACTGGTCATCTGAGGATTGGAAAGAGTAATGTGCTCAGATGAGCCATAATACTGCTTATTTTCCACTAATAGAAGATGTAGAATTTGGTCACAATTCCACAAAACCATGAATCAATCTTGCCCTACTTGCACAGTGCAAAAGTCTGATGGAAACATCATAGCACATATTCATGTGGCACGGAATAGTGCCCTGGTGCTTCTCAAGGGTAAACAAACAATACCAACCTAGACATATTGACACTTGCATTTTTATTATGATGGCGACAGATATTATATGAACAGTGACTAAACTACATATTGAGCCAAAAATATTCAAAATGGAAATATGCAGCATATTGTAAAAAGACGTATTTGACAGTATTCTCGTCTTTCCTCTAATTTACAAGATCTAATGGAAGGATAAAAAATAGGAAATGTGCACTACTTTCATAAATTTTTATATTGAAACAATTCTAACATATTAAACAAATGAACACAAAACATAAGTTCCTAATTCATTAATCTATGAGTGTAAATATTTATTTAAACAGAAGTTTAAGATTTCTAATTGTAAGCAATGAGTTTTCTTGAAATATGAAACTTGGCTTATTAATTATTCAATTTGTAAAAAGTAATTTCATCATAACTTAATATAATTATGTATTTCAAATACATTACAAGAATATAGTATGTACCTTTTTATTTGTAGTGATCATTGCAAGTTGTTCCATACTTCAGAGACACAAACTACTTAAAGATGTTACATTTTTGTAATTTCTTAAGTGAACTGACATTACTTTGATAGCATATGTATAAAGATTATAAAATGTGCTTTTATTACAAATTAATGATTTAGTTATAAAAAATTTAAATGCCAATTTATGAAACTAAGTTCATTAAAATGAACAAAATTTCATTGAAATTTTAACAACTAAAAGTCTCAAAATTATATACAAATTAATTTTGTAAGAACATAAAACAAAGAAAAGGATAAACAATATTTATGGTATTACAGATTTGTTGATTATAAAGTAAAATGAAAAAGTCAATATTTAAAGAACTAATTTAGTTAATCAATCTCATAAGGACCAACCTCATATAAATCTTTAAATTAAATTTTTAAATATTTGAATAAGCATAAATATTTATTGAAAATAAAGTCAGGCATTTAATTGTTATGATTTCCTTCCTAATATGAAATTTATTTTAGTCATTATCAAATAAAAAAAAATAATTTTAGTCTAAATTAAAATTAATATAATATTTCATCTATTTAAAATAAATTACAAGGATTTAAACACACACCTCCTTATTCATACATATAACAACAAATTTTTCTATATTTTCTAGCAACACAAATGCAAAAATATGCTAGATTTTTATAACTTCTTAGGTCAGCTGACATTTAGCACATTCCTATGAATTTACTTACCATCATCCTATATAGCTATATGTACAAACAGTATAATTTACAATTCTCATTGACAAATTTTTAATTTTTCACAATTAGAGTAATTATTAAGTTAAGATCATTAAGAAAACATATGTTATTAATAATTAACAAAAACAAAGTTGCTTCAATCTCGCAAGTATGCTACACAAATCTGTATTATAAATTAATTTTGTAAAAACAAGAGACAAAATTGGGATAAAATAAATAAAGGCCTTATTATTTATCATTATACATAATTTTAATTATATTTCAAGAAATTAAATTAGAAAAAAAATTAATGTTTTCTTCAAATATTTGCTAGCACTTAAAAATTAAATTTATATGTTAACACTTTCATAGAAAAAGTTCTAAATTGTCAATTAGTCTTCAGAAGTCAACAGAAATAAAGTTAATTAGATTTTATTCCATTAGAAAATGATTTCTGCAGCAGACTTTAATCTCAATTAAAAAGCAAAATTTCCTAAAGCAAACACAAGGAATAATTTTAATAATGTATGCTCACTACCAAAATTAAAATGTGGCATAGAATACTTTCTATAATCTTAAATGAAAGTAAATGTTACAATAAATAGTAATGCTCTCAAAAGTCTTACAAAAACAAAATGTTTCGCCAAAAAGTTTGTCCATATTTAAGAAATAATTTTGACTGGTAAGAAAATGAAAGCACTTTTTAAGCACCTTGATTCCTGAAACAGCAATTTTATCATAATGTTTAAATTCAAATGCATAAATAGAAACAAAATTTATATACATTTAATAATCTATAGAAAAATAACTATTGTATAACATTTGATTTAACTTTAAAGCATTAAAATTAAGATTACCTGTAAATTTAAATTTCCAGTTTGATAGTTCCTTTACAGTTACTCTTTCAAAATGAGGATGAAAGTTAAACTGGGGTTTATATTAATCTAGTTTAAAAAAGTGCATTCAAAAGAATGGAACTAAGACTAGTTCATTCCCCCCAATTTGTTTCTCAATGATGTTCAATAGAAGGCTAATCAGACTGAGATAAACAATGAGAATCAGGACAAAGATTGATGCTGATGTTATGAATACCGAACTGAGTTTTCAGCTTTTTAATCTGATATGCATACACACTTTAATAAGTTCCTTCAAGCACGAAAAACATGGATACTGATTAATGTTTTCTAATCTAATAAATCTAGACGAGCACCAAAGATCTATTTTACAATGCAATTATTAATTTGTTAAAAAATGTAAGTTAACAAAGTAGATTTTTTTCACTACCATGATGATTAAGCATAAAAAATAATGAATCTTAAAATATAAATAATATTAACTCTATCTTGATTCCTCTCTACTAATAATCATTACACAAAACTACACTAAAAATTTGTAAGGATTAGTGACTAAAAATGCTAAAATCAATTAGTATTTTATTTCAGGGATAAATTAACAGAAACATGAATAGCTAGTTGCATAACAAGTAAGAAACTTATGCAACTTTCAAAATCCTTTGACAAAATACTTGCACTAATTGAAAGAAATATTAATTAAAAAAATACATTTATAAATTGTAATTTGAAATTTTATAAATATTTTTCCTTTAAGTAAATAATGTCAAACTGTCATAATAAAGCTTCAATGCAATTAAAGTAATGTATCATTTCAAGTAGATGATCAAAATCTAAAGAAATAGTAGGGCCAGTCAATATATAGACCTCAAAAGACAATAATAAAATAAAAAAATTTCACATTGAAAAGCAGTGAGTATTGTACAAAATTATTATCAGCAAATTTTAAAAATATGCAAAAATAATAACACCTAGACAAAATTCAAGGAATATAAATATTATTTATTTTTATAAATATAGTTTCCACTAAAAAATGTCTAGCATAAATATATTGAGAAGTCAATATCAAAACAAAAATTAAGGATCTAGTTTTAAACCAGTTAATGAATATGGTAAACATTTAAGTAAAAAAAAAATATATATATATATACATGTGTGTGTGTGTGTGTGTGCGTGTGTGCGTGTGTGTGTATTTGAATATTAATAATAATCTATACTTAAGACAACAAATTATAAACCAATATCATGCTGCACTTATAGTAGTAAACATTAAAAATGTAATACTACTAAGGGTAAAATAATTAAAATGTCTTTTACACTTACCTGCTTATTACATGTCAAATATATAACTTATCAAATGTTTCATAACTTTACCAGCTTAATATATAACTTACTTTATTCATGATATACTGTTGCAATAGTTTGTGTTCTAGAAACATAAAACTCTAATGCTTTTTATTAACAGTTGCAGTTATTTTACATTAAAAATTTTTGAATATTTTAAATTTTACTGTATTTTAGACAATAACTTTTAGCATACTCCAGACAGTTGGTGAGTAATACATAGAACAGTTTTTGTAAACAGAAGAGTTTTAATGAAAATAAAAATGACACTCAATTACATAAAAGCTAAGCAAATTTTATTGTTAATAAAATTGACTTAATTCTGTAGGTAATTATAATAGTAAAAAATTCAAATTCAATTGTTTGATAAAATATCAATGTTTTCGATGTTTTAAAAGAAATATAATATGTAAAATATTTTGTGAACTGAAATAATATTTGTATTATTTTCTTCCTATACCAATGAATTTTCCTTACATGTGATTCATTAAACAATGATGTTTTTTCAACTTACTGCTAAAAAGATAATGAAAGAAGTCTATGAGTTTGTTTCATTAATAGGACTTCACATATGAAATAAAACACACAGAAGCAAGGACTCCACTCAGAAGTGAGAGCACCCATATTAACAATTTATTTTCAATTCAAGAATAATTTTAAACAAAAATTTTTAACTTAAAAAGAAATATGAGATTTTCATTTTCTCTTTTCTTATTAACACAATACAATTCCTAAGCTTATATGAATGTACCAGATAAAATTAAGAATAAAAAGCTATCGAACACATAATTTAACAAAATTAGGGGGTAAATATTTATAAAAATACAAAACACAACTTGATTAAAGATAGATTTTTTCATAAAAATTAATAATTTATAATACCAAATATAAAAAATAAAGCACAAGTAAAACATTTAAAAAAAGGTTGAAGTTATTATTTAAGTAAAATAGAGGTGAAAAATAAATTCATAGATAATGGTCGATAAGTAAGCAATAAAAGTAAAAGTTATATACCATAATACGTTAAAAAAAAAACATGAAATGAATTTTAATTTTCTAGAAATTAATCATGAATAAAAGAAATTTATTATGGAAGTTGGCACTCATGAATTAAATTGAACAATACAACAGCTTTGAGAAGAAAGGTTCATTCATTTTTTTCCCTATTAAAAAGAAAAAGGAAAAGAAATTAATAAGTGTTACAACAAAATAATTTATACAATTCAAATAATTTAAGTCACTGAAGAACTAATAATTTTAAGTGTTTGATAAAATAATGAAGATCAAATCAAGAAAATATAAGTAAGTTAAATTTTTTCATATCAAATTTATTTTCACTTCATTTATCTTACAAAAAAATTATTCAAAGAGAATATATATAAAGATGAACATTGATACAGTAAACATAAAAGTTCATGCAGCAATAAGGAAATAAAATTAATTTTATAAAATATATTAGAGAATAAAATATATCAGAGATTAGCATTATTTTATTTTGAAGAAAAAATTTATTCTTTTAAACAATTATATGCTTAAATAAATATACCATATTTTTCATTACCATTATATAATATGAATAAAATTATCAAATATTTATTTTGTATTAGTATTATTATTATTAGGTATTTCAATAAAGTAAAAAATTTAACAATATATTTAAATATTTTCATATAGATTAACTTAGAATTAATATTAAGGATTTATTAAGTGATAAAAATATCAATAACGATATCAATCAATAATATATTCAATCAATCAACAAAATATTTTTGTTAATTTCATTTTAAAACATAAATTGATTAAAAAGTTATTATAGGTTTAAATTATAAAATGAAATTATTCAAGAGCCACTGTCAAATTTTAATCTAACATGAAGTTTAAATTTTAAATATAAAATTAGAGTTAACTTTTTCATAAAAAAACTAATATTTAAAATATATCTTTCCTTTTTGGAAATAGAAAAGTGAAGAAATAGAATTTCTTAATAATTTTATATTACTTGACATATAAAGCTATAATTTTTTATTATATTCCTGAAAATCAAAACATCAACTGTGACAAATGAAGCAAAATGAGAGGTGAAATAAAATTTCTACCAACATGAATGATTTTCATTAGTCATTGTGAATTGATCATTATTTAAAATGCATGATTTGGTTTCTTTGTTGCTCAATGGTAACTTTTTCCACACAAGGTTATCAAACTGATATGTACAGTTTAAAGGGGATTTTGAAACACTAAGAACTCCCAACTCTAGTTAGGATTCAAACAGAATGCTAGAATGCTAGTGGCATAAATAGTAATAAGTTAAATATAATAATATTAATAAATATTAAATATTAGAAATAAAAAATTCATTAATGAACAAATACATAAACATAATATCTTGCAAATTTAAAATATCTTGCAAACTTAATATTAGGAAATACATTGAAGTAACAAAAATTATAGGGTAATAATATACATCTGTCCAGATAGAGATAATAACACATAAGAAAAATCTGTAAGTAGGTAGTAAATGATAGAATATTCATGTAAAAGTTTGCATCTGCCTAAAGAAGTAAACTTATAAATAAAAATGAAGAAATTGCATTTGCTTAGATGCAACATTATTTTTAAGACTACAGCAGAATAATCAACTTTTTATAATTTACAGTATCAAGACAAAGCTGAAAATGTATAATCTCTGAAACTACTAGCTATTCCCATTGACAATGGAGTTAAAGAAATATCAAATAACAGCTATAAATAAGATGTGCTTAACTGATCAGCTAAATGGACAGTGGAATGAAAATAACAGGGAACTTTAGATGAATGGGAAAACATTTCTAGTCCAAATGATCCCTGATTCTAATTGCTAATGGTAGAGCTTAAATGTAGCACAGGTGATATGAAATCATGAAACTAAGTTGTTCACGAGACTTTGAGCAATTCGTAATAGTCTCATAATTATGAGAATTATAAAATGCCAAATTTATGGGGATATAAAACAGTAAATATTTTGTAATAATATTCCGTAAAAAAGTAGTAACACAAGATCAATATAAATCTTATTTTTCATTTCTTTTCTCTTTTTTAATTTTTTCTAAGGGCAATAAATATACCTCATTTTATCATCTTCAAAAGATTAAATGATAATTTTGAATGGAAAATTAATAAACCTTTTGAAAAGAGAGATAAAATTGAGTATTAACTAAAAATATTATTTGAAATCTTGCCCAAATATCTGAAAATATTTCATTGGCTAAAAAAATATTTGAAAAAAATTGAAAATAAATAAAGTCAGAAGGATTTTTCTCAGAAATTTAAACTATACACTACAAAGAAAATATTCTACAGTCTGAAGTGTGATGAAAAATCAATAAATTTTTAGGTAAATTAAAAAAGCGGCATTTATCCATTATTTATTCTCCATCACTCCCTATGCAAGTAAGAATGAGTAATCACTTTGTCAAATGTGTGGTTTAGAAATAAAAATACAGCATTTTTTGAAAAATTTAAATCACACATAAGATTTTTAAAAGATCAATATTATTTCAGAGATTTAAGTTAATAACCATTACAAATTCCTTTTTTTAAATTTATTTAATTTTAAAATAATCAGTTTTTGATATCATAATAATTGAAATGTTAAAATAAGATAACTAAATGTTAGAATAACAGAATAATTAATACTAAAATAAGTAATCAATTTAATCATTACCCAATTCCACAAATTGATTTACAAATAAATTCTGCTTTATGTAGAATATCAAATATAAACCAAGATGAAAATATAATCTATAATATATAGAGGAATACTAAACTATAAAAAGATCAACTTGACAATTATTAATACTGCAATTTGTTATTTAACACTAAAAAATTTGCTCGTATCAATTGGACAACGGTGCTTATTTAATTTCTGCAGGTAATTTGAAATTTTTTTATAACTTTTAATCATCTTCCATGATTATACAGAAAATGATTCAATGTTCAATTAGGAGAGATTTTGCAACTAAATATACCTAGAACATCTTCTGGTGCCTTTTTCTGACACCGAGGCAATTTATCATAATAAATATCTGTCATTCAACAAAAGGTTGCTTTATTAATGGTATCTTCTTAAGGAACTAACTCTTCAAAGTACTATTGTACATTTGTTTGACCTTGAATGCTGTGTTATTGGGTTTACAATGCAAAGGAATCCATTATATTTAAATTGTTGTCAAAGTATTTTGTTACGCACCATTAGCGCCTTAACATTCAAAATTCCATTCAGTTTTCAAACCTTGTGCAGAGCAGACACCCTGAAATAATGATTTGTAGAAAAAGTGATGAAATTCCAATTTGTGGTGAGAACTTTTTGAGAATGAATAAGATGGTGGTAAGTAGTCTTATTCTAATTGAATATCACTGTATCCATTGCAAATGAGGATATACAAAACATATACATAAAAATGATAAATATTGATTAAAAAATCTGCATTCTCACAGAAATTATGATTTTACTTATCATGCTAATATTTATGATTGTTTTATTTCACTTTAAAGGATTAAGTTATTTACTTTGTTACACATTTTTAGAATATAAAGAGTAATAATATATGATAATTACAAGAAATATTAAAACTAAATCCTACTGAACAATAAACTTGCAACCATTTAGTTATTATTTTATATCTTTTATATCACTATGTTGAAATGACATCAACAGACACTTAAGGGTAATCAAAATCCTGAATGCCATAGTGTTAATTCTCTTAGAAATATAAAATTAAGAAATAGAAAAAGAAATAAAACATAAATAACATAATTTACTCACCACATTAGTCTTGCAAAACTAAGTCTTAATATCTTTTCAAAACTTAAAAAGTTCCCATTTCAGCTATAAAATTCCGCATCTTTCAATAAAATGCATTTAAATACTTTTAAGTAATTGTTAAATTATCATTACTACAATAAACAATTATTAATATAACTTCACAACATACACAATTAAAATAATTATAAATTAAAATATTTTTAGTTTAAAAATCAATTTATCAAAAATAATATAATTCACATTAATCCTCTTGGGTGAAAAGAAATTATTATATAGTTGTGTATGTTTGCTTAGATCTGTTAACTAGATAATTAGGAATTTTAAGCATAAAACAAAAAAGATGTTAAATTTAATTTAGATAAAGCTATTTTTCAAACAATACTTCAAAAATAAAAAATTATAAAACTAACATTTATAAATTAGTCCATAAATAAAATGATAAAAGGCAAGGTTCAAGTTTATGATAAAAAGAGTAAGCAAGTAATATCTTGCAATAACCTTTAGATTCATTTCTAATAATTAGATAAATCAGGAAAAATTATAGAATGCTTATGAGAATGGTCATACACAATTATAACTATCACTGAAACTGGCAGGTTTATTTTTTCAAATAATTATGTAATTACATTAACAATTAACACAAAAACACACAGAGGCATACTTGAAAATAGTTGAGTTTGACCCCTTTTACTATTACAAACAATTAATTCTAAAAAAGCTTCTTGTATTAATTTATACAATATTTATCTAACATATAACAGTTAATCAATTTAAAAACAAATCATAATACATTTATTATCACAGAACCTTTATGTTCAATTATAAATATTGTCATAGTCTTTTGCTGCATTCAATTAACAGTTTTTAATCAACTGATTTAGAGACATTTATTTAGCCTTCCTTACAAATTGTCACTTAAAATAATATCTAAGGAAACAAATGGAATATCAAAGTATTATCACAACTGCAGAAAATGTGGTCAAAGAGTACTGAAATTCATATTTCTTTTAAGTACTTTTGATAGAAAACATAGCTCTATAAAATTAGATACAAATCCATAATACTTACAAAAATTCGTCATATTAGGTTGGGAAAAAAGAAATTCATTATTTTTACATGTTTCAGATTCATTTTGAATAAATGGATTATCTTTAGATTCTGGGAAATGTCATGACAGTCAACTTTGACAATTTCTGTGATTTTATTGACATTTTTTAAGACAGCCACCCTGTACGAGATACATCTTTAACATCAATACCTGAAAGGAATTGACAAAAATCAAAATTGCATTTAATTAGCTGTTACGGTATGGGGATCAAACTAAAATTCAGAGGCATGACAGCCCACAGGAAGTCAAGGACTATAATACCCTTATCTGTTTTCCTGATTGTAGGTCTTGGAGTGCATATATCCCGGTTAGCTGATCAGCCTAACACAAAACCACCAGTGTTTAGTTCCCAAGCATGCTTGGTACTCAGTTTTATCGATCCACTAAATAGATGAAAGGCTGAGTCAACCTTGAACAGCCCAAAAACTAAACCACTGACCTGTGGCTTGGGAGCATGAAGAGCTACCACTATGCCACCGAGCCATAAGCACCTTTCACAATTTCAGCCACTTGGTTTGCATTTTTACCATTATCAAAGAAACATTATAAAATATACTAAATTTTCTCAACGTTGCTTTTCATTTTTAACACTTTGTAGTTCATAACTGAATGAACCAAACAAGAAGCAGCAAAAGATCTTATTCAGAGATATATAAACAAAGAGCCTGGTAATAGTTATGGTTGTTATATCCCACCATCATAGGTTGGATACCAAATTTTATTAATATAAAAATATGACAAGCTCATTAATTATAGTAAAGGTCTAGCTGTTTATGGTATATCTAAAAGTCATTCACTAAGTGGAAAGAATAAGGCACCTCATGCATGCATAGATACAATCAAAATAGCTTTTAATATCCATCAAAATTTTTTGGTTTACTCAAATAATCAACAAAATCTTGAAACAGGAAAAGAAATATGATTTTTAAATCTTTTTTTTAATTTAATTGAAAAATGTAGCCTATTTTTTTTATAATACTTTAATTTGCAAAAAAACATAAAATAGGAAATGTAATTATTTGCAGAAAGTCATTTAATTTTTTAACACATATTATACGTACAGGGATGCCATTTTAAAAAATTACCAAGGTAGAAAATTTCAAATCAAATTATTTAATATAATTTTTTATAGTTTTATAATATAATTAATTTGCATAATGACTGCTGAAATTGCAACAAAGGGCCCAGTGACAGATTGTTTTACATGGCCTTCACGCTCACCTGCTCTCACACTAGTGATTTCTACCAGTGGGAGTTCATGAAGGATTGCGTAAATAAGTCTCCATTATCAGCTTACTTACCAGACCTAAAAAAACAAAATTGAGATAACTGTTGTAACAAACAAACACTTAGCAACTTTTGGGAAGAACTGGACCATTGACTTAATGTGTACTGTTTGATAAAGGTGCTCTCATTGATCATTTGTAAATTTGTATGCATGTAACAGTTAGAGTGGTTCTTTCATTTCATGCATTAATTATAATTTTAAGTTTTGTGCAATGAATATTACAAAGTGTTAAAAAAAAACCCTGATATTTACTTAGAAATACCCTGTACAATAAATTTATAATGAATAGAAATAGCTTAATCCTTCAAAAGTATGTATAAAAAAATATGCATCTTATATGCCATCACAAATACTGTATTTAATGCATACAAAATGCATTCGTAAAAAGTCTTTTCAAAATATGTAGTAAATTAAACTTTCTTAAAAGTTCAAAAATTGCTAGAAGGTAATGCAGTTTATGTCTGCAGATCAGCAAGCAAATATTACCCCAATTATTTTATAGAAAACTCAAAAGTAAATTTTTGAAGAACTATGCAGTTTACGAAACCTCGCTATTTTGAAATCTCACCCGCTAATAAGATATTTTCTTCATACAAAACTTTTCCATACTATTTTCTTATAAACACATGGTTGGGTAAATATTGAATAAATAAATTATTCTTGTAGAAATATTAAGTGCATTCCTATACATATTTTTTGCAGTTGATAAATTTTCTCATCATCTAAAACTTTAATCATATTATTTATTATTTTACAATCACTTTATTTATAATTTCATTTATATTTAATTAAAAAATATTAATTTTCTCACAAAAGACTTGCTTAGCCCCACTATGTATCATTACGTATGCTAAATAAGTTCTTCCCCTCTTTAGTTTGGACAAGTTAATTTATTATAAGCTAATCTCTCTGTAAGCTCAATAATTTTTAAAACAAAAGTAAAATAAGAGTGTTTTCACCCAAAAATGCAATGATATGAATTTAGTTACTTGATCATATGCAAGATATTCTTAGATTTCAATGCCATAACCTATCTAACCATGGTAATGAGAGGATGATAAATCTCGCTTTGAAACCTTGTTGAATTTCAGATAAAACTTATCATGTATGGTCACTTTAACTAAATTATTTTTACATAGTAATTGAAAACAAAGTCCATACTTAACTAACAATTTCTTTAAAAATAATTTTTAAATTGTAATCTCAATTTAAAAAATTCTGAAATGATAGAAATCTGTCCCAACGTCAGAAAAATGGCATCCCAGTAAATACATGAGCACAAATAAACTTTAAAAAATTCTTTACCTTCAGTCTTGATGAACTACAGAAAAACTAATAGCTGAAATATCTTACTAGCATATTCTAAGCTCGCAAATCACAGCTGAAATAATAAATGCTTTATATGAGTACATAAACATTTTGAGAAATCTGCAAAGATAAATTTTATTATCATTAAAAATATTTGAGTATAAAAGAATTCAAAGAATAAAATAAAAAGAACTGACATTATTATTATTATCACTTATGCACGTTATTATACAAATGAATAAATTTTCAAGCAACTTATTACAGAAATATAGTTTCTTATTAAATTAAAAAGTCTGACAACTAATAATAAATAAGCAATCTAGTAATTGGAATAAAAATGAATTTAGGGAACTTACATTTCCTTTAAATCAAATACAAAATAAAATTATTAAAATATAATCATAGGTACACAATAAATATTTCATACATAATTGAAAAATGAATGTTCAAGAATTCAGATTTATGCTAATTTAACATATTTCTGTTAATAAGAATAAAAGCATAACTAATGTAATTTTATTCTAGTGAGGTAAGGAATATTGATTTGATTATAATACGTAGTTAAACATTTTAAATATCACAAAATTCTTAAAATATCTAATATATGATATAAAATATGCAATGTAAAAAATATTATAAATTAAACCATGTTACAAAATTGTTTTTAAATGGGAGGCAGAAAGAATAGGAAGGTTTTAAAAAAATGTTGAGAGGAAAATTAGAAAATACTGGCTCAACATGAGCATTATATATAAATAAACTGGACTTCATAATGTATTTTAGGTTTTAAGCAACTATAAAACTAAGAATTTTGTAAACAAACCACAAATTAAAAAAAACAAACAAAGGTGGAAGTTTTCAATTGAAGTAAATTCAAAAACCAAGTTTAAGCTTACATAACAGTATCAAAATAATGCTTAATTGTATTAATATTAATAAAGCAAATTTCCAATTTTAAATTTATCCTTATTATAATTACCATCTTTTGCAATCAATCAATAGATCAAGAACCTAGATATCTAAACATTGGAACTAAATTTTTTAGCATCATAGTATCATACTTAATATGCAGATTTCTAAAAAGTGCATCGTAATGAAGTAAAGTTGAACATGCTAAAAGTCTTGTGACATCATATCCTTGTTTTATTTCTGAGAATCACATACCTGCACCTCTTTTGAACTATTTATAGTTGATGACAAAAAATTGTAGTTACTACCTACTATTTATTAATTTTTTCTTCAAATTAAACACTGGAAGGATTATAAACTAATTCTCAATTTAAATATTTAAAATTAGATTCACCTTAATAATTATTTTTTAACCTTAAGAAGTACAATTTTGACTCTTTAAGAATTAAGACTATATCTACAGTATAAACATTACCTAATAGTAGATATCACTTGTGGTCAAAACACCATGAAAGAAATTCAAAAGTGAAATACCTAGACAATACTAAACGTAAATATTTAAAAACATTTTACCAACACACATGAGGAAACTTAGATTACATCACATCTTACCATCGTTTCTTCTTTATTGACATAAGTGGACAAAAGAGATCTCCTAATATAATTCTTAATATTTTAAATGCAAAATCTTATATATAGAGAGTTTCTCATAAAACAATTAATAATCTAGAAAAACCTAACTAAATCAACAAGATTGCACACATACCTTTCCTTTATTTTTTTTCCTTGTAAAAACATTGTTTTCTATTATATATTGTATTTTATTGCAAAAGCACTTAAATTATTAACCCAAAACGTCAAAGATGCATGAGATTGTAGCCTAAAATTAAGTATGAAGTATATACATCAAAACTTTAAAAAAAGTGGGGAAATGTATAACTTTGAACTTAAATTCAATCATTGGATATCAACTGCATGAAATCTTTAGCTTTCCAATATCAGCTTAATAGGTTTTCTTGTTGTAACTAAGGTCAATCATAATTAACGATCACAATACATTTCAAAATTGTGATTGCACAAAGAACTATTATATACATCAATGTGATGCAGATGCCAGCAGAAAAATTAAGTCCTATTTTCAATCAGAACACAACTGTGATAAATCTCAAAGAATCCAGGATATTACAAATCCAATCCTAGTATTTCTTAATTTTAATTTCTTCAAGTAATTTAATATGCTATTTTCTCTATAGCACTTTTTTAAGTTACTGTAAATGTACCAATTTTCTTATTGAAAAATTTTCTTTTTCTTTTATGTTAGTTCATCGTTCCATTCCTTTCTAGTTATTTCAATATAAGCTGGAATTCACTGTAAGACAACAATTATCCTTTTTAAAATTAGAAGATAAAGATTTCTTCTAAAAGATTTCTGACTCTGCAGCATTATGTGCAAAAATTCTTCAAATAGCTGAAAAGGAGTATTGAAAAGGATTATAGAATAGGAGAAAATATTTTTTTTATGTTCAAATGTCTAAATTTGTCCTACTGCAATTTTAATTGCTTCTAATTCAGTCAAAACTGCTTCAAAAAGGATTAAAACACGTTTAAAATGGAAAAAGTTTGGAATAAATGTCAGTTCTAATTTATCAAACACTTTTTATCTATCAATATGCATGTTTCTTGTTTTCTTCTCTGGACTAACAATGACATTTTTATGATAAATATTCACAAGTTCTACTTTGCTTAACCGCTTCCCTTACGCATTTTTTTGAAAAAAATTGCAAAAAATCATCACATTTTTTTATTTTATTATTAAATACATGGAAACAGAACAAAACAAAATAGGTAGGTTTTAAGTTGAATTTTTTATATTTTACAGGTGTAAAAGCATTTAGTTTTAATATTAGTTCACTATCCCGAGTTATCTCGGGCAAATGGACAAAAGTTAAATATTAGTCTTTGTATGATAGTTTTTGAAACAAGGGACAACACAAAGTGATACCTGACACTCTGTACATTGGTATCTGGTCTCTTTTCTTACTGGCTTACCTCTGCAATCTCTTTTTCGGGAGCACAAAGTACACTGTCTCGTTGGATTTGATTTTTTTTCAGTAGCAGGAATAACATCAGGAAAATGCCTTGAGGTTAACCTGAGTGGTGAAGGGCTAATGCTGGGTCTTCCTGATGTGGCAGAAAACTCGTCACGATGATTTTCTGAAATTAGTTTTTCAATCAGTTCCATTCTAAATTGTTTAGGTGATCGGGAACCTCCTGCTTTACAGTACAAGATGTAGGAATTCCACAAGGCCAAATCCAATAAATGGAAGAAAATCTTCTTATAATACTTTTTCCCTCTTTTTCTGGGTGTAGAATAAGCAGCTAAATGCTGGTCGACTTTATCTACACCCCCCATTTTGTCATTGTAGTCAACTACACATTTAGGCCTGGACTTTGTCTCTCCCTGTTTATTTGTCACATCCTGCATTTCGATTGTATGTATTGTGGAAATTAGACTAACATCCTTTTTATCTTTCCATTTCATTACAGTTACTTTCCCTCTTTGATACCCAATAATTTCTCCTTTTTTCAATTTTTTTGTCTTTAGATCTCGAGGTAACTCTTTTCTATTCAATCGGAGTGTTCCACACACATCAGTCTTCCTTTTGACTAACGTATCTGCCAAACACGGCGAGTTATAAAAATTGTCCATGGTAAGGCAATATCCTTTGTCCAGCAGTGGTTTTATAAGAGTCATCACAACTCGGGCTGACATAGGAAGATCATCGAATGAATTATCGAAATTAGTTCCCTTCCCACTGTATATAATAGCATTCCATACGTACCCACTCTTAGATTCGCATAGTAAGAAACTCTTGATTCCAAATCGCGCTCTCTTCAAAGGGATGTACTGCACCCACCCGAGTCTTCCTTTATAAAGAAGTAAACTTTCATCTATTGTTATATCTCGTTCAGGTATAATCGCACTCTGAAACTTCTCAAGTAAATGTTGCAGAATTGGCCATATCTTATTTAGTTTTGGACAAGGATGTGTATTTGCATCATATGCATCATTGTTGCTGAAGTGCAAGTTTTGCTTTATCTGACAAAATCGTCTATATGACATTGTTTTTGCAAAAAATGGAGTATTCAACAACTGATTTTTACTCCAATAATCTTGCAGATCTGGTTTTTTTATAACACCTTGGAGAATAGTTATTCCCAAAAAAACTCTTATTTCATTTTGAGAAGTAGAACACCATGGTTTTGAATGCAATCTACGAGCACGCTCTTCCGCATATCGATTTGTTTCGGTTGTGATAATGTCGATCAATTCATTATCAAAATATTTATAGAAAAATTCCAAAACATTACTGATATCAATATTGAAATTCATACCTGCGTTGGCAGTAAAAGGAAAACGAGCAGGTGCAGGTGGCAACTTCGTTTTTGAATTGTACTCCATTGACGAGCTGCCAGCAAATCGTCCGAATCCGAATCACTTGAACTGTCGTCTTCAATGAGGCTACTTACAGAAGAATCACTTCCACTATTTTCAATGTCCACCTCTTCATAATCACTATCTGATAAATCATCGCTTTCGCTATCTTTCATCATCGCCATTATTTTACTTTTTTCAACACAACTATCTTTCTTAGTACACAAGCCGTCGTATACTATACAATAGGAAAACACGTGACCAATCCCGCCAAAAGAACCGCGAAATCAACGAAACTTGGCAAACTGCCAGTTAAAGACGAATATTTCCTTCCATTTCCTCCAGGCCGAATAAAACCGTGATAAAACAAATCGTACTGACAAATTCTGTTTCACCCGAGTTTTCTCGGGATAATAATTAACTGCAATATATACGAACCCGAAATAACTCGGGATAATCAGGCAAGCGGTTAAGACAGACCTAGCATAGCCCAAAATAGATCCAGGATAACAAAGAGAACATGAAGCTTCCATAGCTAAAAACAGCTCCAATTAAGCATTACCCACAGACATTATCCAAAGAGCAAATATTTCTTAAAGTCAACATGCTTTAAATGGGTGTAAAAAACCATATTACATTATACTCCATAATATATACACATTATTTTTCTATATATAATCCACACATTATGTGTTAAAAAAGTTTCAATAATAAATGGTTCCAAGACTCGACTGACTTATTTTAACATTAATCAGCACGGTCCAATTACATTCAAGAACAAATGCAGTTCCTTGGAACGATATTATAGTTGTAACTAGCTAACGTCATTTCGCCATTTGTCTTAACCTGAGATATAACGGTCTGGAAACATTCAAATTAGTACATCTTTAAGTGGAAGAGAGAATGTTTAAGTTAAATAGCAAATTTCAAACTAAAAGCTATTGGAAAGGCAAATAAAAAAAATGCTGACAAACGTGTTAATGTAAGGTGAAAAACAAACCCTGCACTGTACAAAAGAAACAATGTATCCAATGCACAGTTGGAAAATAATCCATTTCTTTAATTTAATTATTAATGAAACAAGTAAATTTCAATAGAATCTTTTTGGATCTTGATCGATGTCATGCCTCCATCTCAGTTCACGCTTTGCATTGAGGAGGATACAAACAGATTTTTTTCCAAATAAATATTTTTTCTGTACAATTTATTATATTTTAATCATAGTGTATTTTTTATTTTATTTGGTATCACAATATCAGTAATATTGAAATATTCTCCGAAAAATTGCAGCAAATTATCTGCGCCACTGAGGATTATGCATAACTTTTTTTCTTTTACTTGAAAAAAGGTTTCGCGCATAATATGATGCTGCGGATTATATACAGGAAAACACAGTACATATGTGTACATACTTAAACTTGTACATATGTATGGATATTTAAGATAAAGTTTTTCACACACTTTAAGTTTAAATAAAATTTAGTTTCATAATTTGAAGAACATACAAAAGCATATGAATGATGTGAATTTTAATTTATTATAAGAATTTATATCTGGGAATAATAGAAATGATTTATTTAAACCAATCAACTATCCCTTTATCCATAACTTTTAATATAAAACTTTCAAAATACTAGGCAACATTTTTAAAAAATGCATCAAATTTGAATAAAATTCCTAACTTAAAAAATGACTTTAGCAAAGAACTGAAGAAAATTGAAATAATCATAATACTTTTGTTATTACAAAAATTTATGAAAATTACTTAAGAGTTTATAAGGTAATAACTTTCTAAAGCAGATAAATCAACTAAGAAAAATAATTTCAATATATAGAAATATAAATATAATTGTTTTACAGGATAAAATTAAAATATCTTATTTCAGCTAAAACTCTAACATCTATTGAATAAAATTCCTACATTGTGTGAAAATTATTTCATAAATATGATTAATCTCTAAAATCCTATTCTGTAACTTCAAAGTGATGTGAGGGTGTGCACAGGAGGAATATGGAGCACATATGGAACCTAAATTTGTTTTAGGTTCCTGATAATGTCTAAGTCATGTAGGTTGTTCAGATATAGCTGGCTGATACAGAATGTTAACCCAATTCAACATGTTAGGCTTCATACCAATGGATGAATGACACCAGAGTTATGGTGATGCTAATGGAACCTTTGAAGAAACAGGGAAAGCCTTGTTGTAAGTTTGTCTTCCACCTGTTCAGAGAGGGTAAGTATGTGGTGACTGTAAAATTCCTCCCAGATCACTTTATATATGACTGTAAAAACAAAAATAATAACAATAAAGGATTGGTTGCACCTGCTGGTGTTAATCAGTCAGAGAAATGCTTCAAAAGGAACAGAATCCAGGCACAAGAGAGAGCACCAGCAATCTTGCTGTTGGGGAAAGTGGAGTTTCCACTAAGCAACACAGACCTAGTTGGAGATCTGGGAGTTTTCACAAAATTTTAAAGGTGCAAATTAAGATGGGGAAAAATAGGAGCAGCTGGAGACTTCCCAGAAAGTGGGAGGAATCGCAAGACTTAGGCCTGAAGCTTTAACCCCTTCTCCCAGCAGCACTGGTATAAAGAAGTCCAAGGAGGACCATCTACTAGGAACTTCTACTCAAGCTGTTAAATAATTGTGAATGATGGATTTCCATCCATCAAACTTACTAAGGAGGATGTTAACTCTACACAGGGATGAATGCAGTCTCTATAGGAAATCCTATAGAGACTGTCTAAGGTTTGTGGCTTCAGGTTAGTATCTGGTGCAATGATTTTCCTATATAATGGCATTGAAACCATGGAATTTATTAAAAAAAAGTCTTCCATGGTAAAAAGCATTATTTGGGAATGAAGGACATTCCCTAATTTTTTCTGGATCCCAGTGAACAATCTAAATAGGTAATAGTGGCCTTTAAGACAAAGGACACTCATATCAAAGATCCAACCATCCTTCTGAAATGGCTTAATAAACTCATCCTGGAGTTGAAAGCTTTAGAATGGCATGCTCAACAGAAATATGTAGAGACACATTCTGTTAGATGTATCTTCAAGGTTGATATTGAAGCTGCAGAAGCTATCAAAAAGGCTAATTAGAGTACCAACTCAGATTTAGACTGGGAGATTAAAAATCCTCCGGGACCCAAACAATTGAAAAATGTAAGTAGTGCCAAAACATCATGATACTTACTCTGAAATAATTAATTCGTCTCCTACCACTAGTAAGGAAAGTGAATTATCTATCATTGAAGAACTGGAATTAGATACTGGTCCTGATACAACCCTGCAGAATAGCTCTCCTACAGCAGAGTCTCTTTAAGAGCAAGTTAGACAAGGCTTTGCAAGAACTTCAAGTAAGTGACTCTCCTACTTGTGATCACACAAGCAAAATTGCTCCTTCTTAGCTTCTTTGGATACTACAAGGGTAAGCATCATCAAACTAGTCCAAGTCAGCCTTCATCATAGTCAATCAGTTTCAGCAATTCTTAATTAGATGACTAGAGTGGAGGTTGATGTTACATTAATTCAAGAGCCATGGAATTGTAATGGTTCTGTTTGGGTCTGGCACATGTTCAAGGTTTTAACATCTTTTATGATAAATGTTTCCAGATCATGAGCTTGTGTTGCTGTTGCAACAAACTAAATGCCTTTACCCTGGTTAATCACCTAAATTGGGATAATGTTCCTGTAAAAGTATCTTGTTTATTGCGAGGAATCAAAAATGAAATCATCTTTATATCTCCTTTTCAAAGATAACAATACACTCAATGTGCAAGCTTTTAGTCTCTAAGATTATAATAATTTGAATAAGAAACTCATCATAGGATGTGATACAAATGCTCACCTTAGCATGTTTGTTACAATCACTATGTGGGGAAACTGTGATTGTAACTTTTTTCTCTTTTACTTTCTATTTCTCTTCTCCCTCGTTGTAGTAACCTCACAAGAAGTTGAGAGCTCCCCTTTAGTAGTTATTAACTTCTGTTGGGGACAATATCACCTGCATTTTTGCAGTTAAGTGTGAACTTGAGTCCTTGGAAAGAAAGATCATAGTAAATAGTAAAAAGATCATAAATAAAAACCCCAGAGACGAAAACATTATTTTAGCTTCTGATTCAGGTAAACGGAAGGTGTGTTGTGGCCCGCTTCACATCAAGCTATCTTGCACTAACTGAATGACTCATTAAGAGTGGAGTACACACCAGTTTTGAATTGAGAACATATAATGTCTGATTATGTTGCAATTATCAGCATCCTCTTGTAGGGCTCCATAAAGGATGGTGCTGTCATATCTCAAATCTTAATTTGGAAAAGATAACTTTTTTGGTTGAGAATTAACTTGCTCCAAAGAAGTGAAATTCTTAGTATTTTTTGACATGAACTTAAATTGAATCAAGCATTTTAATTTTTGTATTGAAAGAGCAAAAAAAGGTTTCTGGTCATGTAGAAATGCATTTGGAAGAACTTGAGGCCTAAATCCCAAAGCTATTCATTGGATTTACACTATGATCATTTATCCCATCATTATTTATGACTCAGCGGTCTGGTGGCCTAGGATCAGAAATGAAACAGCTATGGCAGTTTTATCAAAACTTTAGAGATTGCTTTGTGTAACTATATCTCTGGGTAGAACAATTCTCACATCTACACTTGAATTTTTGTTTGGTTTGCATTCTGAAGCAGAAACTATAATTCACATGAAAAGGCTTAAAAATACAGGTCAGTGAAAGAATTACTCCTGATTTTTCTCTTGGAGAAACCTTAATGCAGACATAATTAGTTAAGTATGTGCACTGATTACAAGATTGTTAAATATGCTTTTGATAAGCCTTATACAAATTTGGAATAATTGGAATAAAGTTGTCATCAGTGAAAACTGTACTTACTGATACACTGAATGCTCAGAAATGGATTCCAACACTGGGGCTAGTATTTGCTGCCCAGCTGATAGTACAAAGTTGTCATTCCTCCCTTTGGGAAAACTTACAACTGTACAAGCAGAAATCTTTGCCATTCTCATATGCAGCAGAATATGCTTGGAGAGAAACATTTTCACAAAAAAATAATTATCTGTTCTGTTAGCCACGTTGTATTACTAACTTCACAGAAGTCTACCTCAACTTCTTTTCTTGGCTGAAAATGCTAGCTTACTTGGTGCAAATTAGTTAACAATAATTCCCTTACCTTAATGTTGGTGCATGGGCACTCTACTGTGTCCTGGAAATGAAATAGCTGATGAATTGGAGAGGGATGGAACAGTTTTTGAGCTGGTATAATACCAGTGATCAAAGACACAAGCAAAACTATGAAATCATGCACGTCTCAGTAAAAGGGAAAAAGTTATTAAAAGTAGAAGCTGTTTACAGAGAGCAGGGGACTTTTTACAGGACATTCAACCTTAAGAGGCATCTCACCATAATGGGAATACTACATGATTTTACTTGTAGGGGTTATCAATATATAGAGAAAATTTCATTACATATTCTAAGTGAATATGAAACTTTTATCACACATAAATTTGAATAATTGGGTCAGCATTTAATTGAATATTGGATGCAACAGGTTATCCTTGTTAAATATCTGCTGAATTTTACTTCAGTTGTTGATGTTTTTAAATAAAGGCTTTCTACTTTGGGTATAGTACAACAGACTTATTATCGCAGTGCTAGGCTCTTTCAGAATCCCCTACTCTAAATCTAATCTAAATATAACTAAACAAAATTCAATTAATGTGCTTCATTTAAATTTAAAATAATATTTTTTAAACTTATATATTGTTTTTTCATGAATTAGTGTATATTGATTTTAAAATTTTAATTTTATCTTGCAAAAATGTACAATAATACAGCACACTTATTAACTTTTTTAATTTTAAAAATTAAAATTTTTTATATTATCCAATATTTATTTACATTAGCCTTTTAAAAACAATAAATACTTAACTTCTAAATATATCACTTAAAATAAACTTAAAACAAAAAGTTACATAACTTATGCACCTGAAAATTCAAAATTATCAAATGCAAGAAACACTAAGTTACTTTATTTTTTTAAATTATATCCACCAATTTTTTCTTAGACATAAGGCATTTCACTGTGCAGTATAATATGAAAGTAGAACCTGCAGAAGGAAGAACTATAAAGTCATATTGAGAGTGAACATTATGAAAGTTGGAGAAACTAAAAAGATGTTCTCCAGTCATTAGCATAGTAATTCAGGGAGAGCAGAGAGGAGAGTTGACTAGGCCAATTTTGATCAGATTGACCTGCAGATAATCACGTCTGGTGATAATTCTAAAACACACCACTCCTTCCATCCTAGGGAAGAAAGAAAATTGAGCACTTTTCTGGCAATTGAGTAGACAGACCCAAGATTTACTATCAGCCAACACTGTAAGACTCAAATTTTTTCTGTCGAATTTTGTATTTTGTTCAGGGATAGTAGCAATAGTTCTAAGAACCCTATAAATTACAAAAATTTTGCCATCAAAATTTTTCAGTTTGGCACACACACAAAAAAAAAATAGAAAAATCATCCAATTCAACTTTAAGTAAAGTAAATGGTACAGGTTAAAAAATATTAAAATAACATTTATGATCTAATTAAGAATGTTGCATTTGCATACTAAAATAGGTTTACAGTCAAAAATTTCTGAAAATTTCATAAAAACTTTCCTTTTTTAGAAATTAAATATTTTCTCAAAATTAAAAAAACTTTAACTTATTTATAACAATCAATTTCATAGGGTTTGCAATTACATATATATTACTTGTAAAGAAGTGATAATTTTATTTACGTTACATGAATACATAAAATTAACAATTTATTACAAAATAAAAAATCAAATAACAATTTACGTAGTATCATTTTGCCTTAGAAAAAGGAAATGCCATGTTCTTTTATCCATTAAAAAAAGAAAGCAACTATACTAAATTTTAAAACTCATCAAAAATTCAATAATTTTTAGATATTATAATGAAATAAAATTGTTTTAAAGGCAGGTGAATGACCCATAAATCAATACTCAGGTTCAAGTTTTGAAAAAAATTGTAAAATTGTAAATTTCAAAGTCACAATAAAGTGTCCTTATTCTTTGTGAAAAGAAAATAAGAGAAAGCTATAATCATTGTTTAACTTTAAAAAGCCATTTAAATTGATTAATGCTTAACGTATGGATAATTGATCTTATGATTTTGATAAAAAATATCATAGTTTTTAATGATACATAATTCTTTATAAAATTTTAGCAAAAAATAAGTTTAACATTTTCACATTAGAACACTGCAAAATTTCCCAATTCTTGTTTGACATTTCATCTTTGATTTACTTAACACATCATAAGATACCATGAATAAATTTAAAACTGATTTTACAGAAATAAACAAATATCAAGTAATAGCACTGAAATTCTCAAAAGGTAGGAACTTCAGCAAAGTTTTTCAGTAAGGTGTATAATGTTGAAACATGCATTATACACGTGATTAATTTAAAAAATATATTTTATGCAGTTTTAAATGATTCTCAACAAACAGATGACTGTGTGTGAAAAACTGGAATGAAACTCTTGATATGCTGGCAAGTAATATCAATGTTGTATTGAAAACATTCAATTAAATTATCTAATCTTAAAAGCACAAAAATACCAAATCAAAATCAGAGTATTTGAGCTATTTGGATTATTGAACTTTAAATGCTGTTGACAGAACAGTTTACAAAAATTTAGAAAAATCACAATTTCAAAAAGCAAGTATTACAAAAATCTGTTTGCAAATTCTGAAAAATTATTTTTGAAATAAATTTATAATACCAAACAAACTCTTTTTGATTTTATATAACAGCAAAATATGAATGTCAATTCAGATAATTCTTAGACCTTTTTAACGACAAATAAAATGAGTAAGCAATCTTGCTCAACAATAAAATGTTTTAAGGCTGATCAAAAAAATTTTTTACCCTGGGAGTAAGAGTACATTATTTTTCCATGGACTTACTCCATAACTGAAAAGTTTTGTTATTAAATGATACTTGCAGAGAAAATGCAAAAAAAGAAAAAAATTTGTTATTTAATGGTATTTTGTGAAGAATATATATCTATAAGATCACAGTTTATTTCCTTATTTTCAAAGCATGTAAGTTTAAAATTTTTGATTAGGTTTCTGTAACTGTAATTATCCAAAAATTGGAAAATAAATAAAAAATAAAAATTTAATCAATTTGCTTTAATGAAGATATAAATTAATATTTTTTTCAACTACATTAAAAAAGAGAGAGATTAAATATGTGTACATAAATTTCAATAATTTTTAAAAATGTCAAAAAATGTTTAAAGGATTTAGACATTATTATAGCTTTCATACATATTAAAATTATTTTCATTTAAAAAAAAAAGATTTTAGTTGTTTCACTAAATTTATAAAATGCATATGACACATTTTATTTTCATGTTATTGAAATATATCAACTTTATCCTTGCAATGAAAATATTAAACAAATTAAACATATTCTTCATATATTAACTATATACGCACATAATTCTTATAGATGTATTTTAATCTTTTTAATCGCTAATTTAGAAAATGTTAAATATTTTAAACATGAAATAATAATTGAAAAATTAAATGATTTTTTATGATGTAATAAATTGTACGTATGTTTCATTTGATTGGCAGTGGGCTTTCCTAAAATGTTCTAAACATAATTGAGGGGTAGGTTCAAATTCTCAAAGTACTATTGTTTTTACTTTAGAATACTCATTTAACTCGTCATCCTCTATGTAAGTTATCACATTAGTCTCCCTTTCCCCAAGCAAATTTAACAAAATCTCCGCTTTGTATTTATCCGGGACGTTTTTTGAAATAAAGGCCCTTTCTAAAGATGCAAAAAAATAACTCCAACCTTCAGGTCTTCTAGGAGCTTTAATAGTTAAAGAACGGACACTTTTTATGAGAGAGTCTAAAGATTCAGTCTGATTATTTTCAACATTTTCACCTTCTGAATTTGACTTAGATTCCGCTTTCACGCGAGTAATTTCTAATTACATTTTCATTTTTCCAAGTTTAAATTTTTCTAATTCTAATTGTTGAAGCTCTTCAGATTTTCTCTGTTCGAGCTTAATTTTCTCCAACTCTAGTTGCTGCAACTCATCGGACTTTCGCTCTTCAATTACCATATTTGCCAATTCTACAACGAAATCTTTCTCTTGCACGTACTTCTGGTTTTGTTTTAAAATGCTGCTTAATTCTGAAACAGTTATTTTCTCATTGACATCTTCTCCTAACTCAATAGCAATATCAAATCCTCTTTTTTACGCCTTTAAACATTTTTGATAATTATTAATATTTCAATATATATATAAAGATCTATTCTCAGAACATGTAAATTACTCAGTCACATACCTCAATTACATTGACGATGCTCTGCAGAGGCGTAAATTATCACTCATAGCCATTATATAGATCCATAAGTTGCTTCTTTTCTCCGGTGAGACTATGACCAATGTTATTGGCTCAGTTTTAACTCAATTAACACTCTCTCAAGGACTGTATAAAAACACACACTTGATTTCTCCGACTCTCAATGGCTACTGACAGTTTCTTTTTTATAACTCAAAGGGGGCGCTGCGCTTGCAGGCACCAACAGCTTGTTTACATGCTACATTTTGAAAGAACAATAAATTTAAAAGTAGCAGACGATTTTTCTCATTTCAAATAATAAGCTGTTGCCAAAAATATTTATTTCAAAACATTTACTTTTTTAAAACTCTTAATCAAAATCATTCTAAAAATGTGTTAATACTTTCTGTATATAATTATAATAAGGTACTTACACAATATCAAATATAACTGTATAACAACACTACTACTACTAATATTTATTTATAAAATATAATACAATATACTGTAAATCGAACATTTGTTGCAGCTTTGTGTATTTAAGAACTATTAAACTAAGTTTATTGTCAAGACAGTTACTAGGGAAAATGTATAAGTATCAGAAATGAAAACATAAAATATTTAAAATATTATCACACTTGTAGCAAAATAAAAAATAAAAATTTAAGCTCTGAAGAAAGTTTACCATAGAAAAATTATAAGGCATTTATTCAATGAAATAAATGATAATCTCATGTTACATGAAAGACATAAATTTCCTTATTTTAATTAATAGGAAATTTAAACAGCAAATATTTCAAGATGTTATAATCAATATTCATAAAATTAAGATTTGTTTTGAATGATAAAATTGACATTGTTTTAACTTCTTTCTAATAACATGTTTACATACATAATTAGAATAGGACTAAAATCTAGATTAAAAACAAATTAATAATAATGACCTTATATGAATTAAACTAAGTTTTATCACCTCGGTAATTATTTGTTTCATAAAATATCAGAAATTAAGTTAACATGAAGGAAAATTTCCCAAGAATTCAAAATTTGGTGAAGGAATGAGACTCCATGTTAGTTAAAAAACTAATAAATATTATAATTGGTATGTTTAATACAGTAAATTTCTTATCTTAGAACATATTAGTTGTAAATGCAACTGAATTATCTTAGCTAATAAATCAACTTACAACAGATAAAAGGGCAATTTTTCTGACATTTAAAAAACATGCCAATTATTTTTTGAAGAGGAGCATGCAGAAAACATAAGCACACAAGCCGTCTGCCATTGCTTAACAATGGTTGAAATTAAACCTGGGACTTCGCACTATAAAGAGTATTGTACTAACAACTAGGCCCTAGTGTGCTATATCTGAAACACCTTTAGTATCACATTGTGGACAGCTTACCATTTGAAGGCATTTTAATATCCCAGTAAATTATTTTATGAGATGACTTTTTATAGATAGTGTGCCATATTCATGTGTTTTAAGAGGAACTCAACAACCACCTTGACAAATATGCATGCAAAAAGAAAAAATATCCATTTCCTGTTGTTGAATGGCAGTTGAGATCGAACCCTGGATGTTATGGTCTAAAGAGCACTGTTCAACTTTTAGGTAATTTCTTGGCCCAATGTAATATTAAAAAACTTCGTCAAAATGCTTAAAAATGAAAAAAAAATTATTTCAAAGATGAAATCAGATTATAAGGAATAAAGCCAGAATTTTGCATAAGTTAACAAACTCGTTTACCAGTTATTGGCAATTTATACTTTTATAGTATTATTTGCATAGTGATACACTTTTTAATTTGGTCAACTTATGAAGTTAAAAATAGTGTATTAAACTGAAAACAGAAATTTCAAGTAAATATATATATGTAAATTAAATAAAATGTCAATAAATTGAAAGGAATTTTTATTAATAGATGGATATGTTTTAAAGAAAGAGAAAGTAGTAGCATTTATATAATTAAAAAAAAAATGGTATAAGCAAAAATTTGGCATCACAACAATACAGTGATTTTTAAATTAAAAATTCCATTAATAAATACCAAATTTTAAATAAAAGTATATAAATAATTAACATTAATAAAATATTAATATGAATAAAAGCAGTAAAAATACATAAATAACAAGAATCAAAAAACATTTTAGATTTAAAAAAGATAAGGCAGTTAAATTAGAGAAAAAACACATTTATTACAAAAAATAAGTTTTTTTAACAATCTTTTGTCATGCAATAATTAATATTTAACTATCAATTAGTACTAAAATGTCTGAAATTTAATGTTTCATAAATTTTTGAAAATATTTCATTACTATATAAGTGGCAATAAAATTTAAAACCAAATAGAATTGTAAATAAAAAAGCATTAAGATCAATCTAGTAAGCAAATTTGCTAAAAAATGAGTATCTATTAATTTTATAAAGTTAATTTAATACTTGTTCATATTATATATACACAAACAAAATACTGTAATTTTACATGTAAAAAATTTTACATATCTAGGTAAAGGCTAAAAAAGGAAAAAATTATAAGAAACTAACTACGTTGCTAAAAGTTACTTTATTTAATTAAAGTTACACCTATCAACTACTTTCTTGCAAAAATATTGGAAAAAAAATTTTTTTTAATTATTTAAAAGATGCTTAAAACAATATTCTGAAAAGGTTTTATGGATTGAACCACATTTTTGACATTTATTTCAAATTAAATTAAAGAATTTAATATCGGTTTATAGTAGTTTTAAGAAGGTAAATTAAATATTAGATAAAGGTAGTGCAGATATAGATAATTTAAAAGAAATGTGAATAGGCAGAATGTTTCTTAAAGAAAAAATTGCTTAGATACACTAGGTAGGTCTAAACATTATTAATTACAATGATATACTAATAATTTAGAAAAGCTAAGCGTGAAGACAAAAACTGAAATTTTTTCACAATGCCATATAATATATCTAATATCTTCTATAAAAATCAAAATCAACTTTTTATTGTAAATCAAGAACCAGGAATTAATTTCATGAAGAACAAACAAAGGTGCATAACACATATATTGGCAATGCCATTCAAATTAATTTTCTTCTCTGATCTAATAAAACAAGAGAAAGGAACAGTAAACTGTTTATATTTAAGTGTCATAAATACCAGTCATAAACATGTAATAAGGGATTTTTAAAACAGTCATGATAAAGTCATTAAATATTCTAATTATATTATATAAAATCCAAAAACTATGACATTCTACTTTTGAGTGAATGAAAAAACAATACATAATTATTATGAACAAAACCTTTTAAAGAAATCTATAATTTAACATTTTGCAAGTAAAATGTTTTTAAAGGCAAGAATCAAATAAAGAATTTTATTTTAATAGAAAAATAGTTTATTCATACATTAAATTCTACAGTATTATTTTAATTGTTTTAAACTAAAATATAAATAATTTTCAAATTCTACAATTCTTCACAAACACACACATTCTCAAATTGATAAATCATTCCATACAAATGTAATGAAATCATTTTATTTTGCTTCAAGTTTTACTAGATAAATATGATGGTAAAGAGCAAAAATTTAAATAATTCTGAATCAATATATCTCTAAATACAAAATGTCTCTTAGCTTCATAATAGACTTTTTTAAACAGTAATTCTAAGTAAAATGCTACACTTTAATACAGATATTTCATTAACTTGTCTAGTTTAATATTGTTACAAATTTGTAAATAATGATTATATTTGTCTTAAAATATCTCAGACAGATCAGAAATTCTCACATTTTGGGCAAAAATTGCGGTATTTAGACGTGTTGTAGTTTAAAAGCGGATTTCCTAATGATTTGGCGACTTGGCGACAGTTGGCGAGATTCTTGGCGACTTGGCGACGGTTGGCGAGATTTTTGGCGACTTGGCGAGAAATCGATACTTCTGGAAACATCCATCACCTAAGCTCTAGGACCAATATTTTTCGAGATAGCCTAGAAGCTTCCAGAGCCTTGGCGAAATTGGTAGATTTCTCCGCCAAGTCAGGTATAAATACCGCAGCCCGACATGGAATAGTAGTATAGTTTTGTGAAGACAGTCAGTGAGTGAAGACGATTAGTTGTGACTGCTAGTTGTTCTCTGTCTGAGGTATTTGAGACCTGTGATTGGAAGCTATTTCTTATTGTATCTGACGAATTGTAGCTGTATAATTGTGATTGTTACAGCGGGAATTTCGTTTATCTAGTGAAGTTTTTTTACGAATAAAAGTCTTGTTTTCATAAAGTGGTTGCTTTATTCAACTCTCAATCAACACGAACCCGTGAAGCTCGGTACAACTGGTGTCAGAATCGGGATTGAAGAGTTGATGCAGCGTGTCACAAGAAAAATGGATATGGATTTAATGAAAAGTCTTCTCGAAAAATTAGCGGAGCAGATGGCTGAGATGAAAGCTGGACAAGAAGAGATGAAAGCTGGACAAGAAGAGATGAAAGCTAGACAAGAAGAGATGAAAGCTGGACAAGAAGAGATTAAAACCGAGATGATGAAAGAGATGAAAGCTGGACAAGAAGAGATGAAAGCTAGACAAGAAGAGATGAAAGCTGGACAAGAAGAGATTAAAACCGAGGTGATGAAAGAGATAAAATCTGGACAGGAGGAGCTTAAAAAGGAACTTAAGAAGGACATTGTAAGTGTTAAAGAAGAATTCTCCAACATCATTCAGGAGAAGATGATTGCAATGGAAGATAAGGTAACTTCAGTTGAAACTAAAGTTCTGGAGATAGAAGAAAACGTTGAAGAAGCATTAGACAATATGAATAAGAAGATTGAAAGCTTGGAGAAGCAAATATCAAACAAACATGAGGAACCGAACGTGACATTTGTGCCTTCCCTAGCCAATATTAAACTCTCAACATTTGATGGGAAATCATCCTGGCAAGTATACAAGACCCAGTTTATGATGGTAGCGGAAGCTAATGGATGGAATCCCCGAGCCCAAGCTTTTCACCTGGCGGCTTCTTTAAGAGGAGACGCGGCTGACATCCTCGAGACGCTTCCGGAGGAGCAGAGGCACGATTTCCAAGCCCTATCGAGTGCGCTTGAGCTGCGGTTTGGAGATAAGTGCACTAAAGAATATAGCAGACTACAGTTAAAGTCCCGCTATCAAAGAGCGGGTGAAAGTCTACAAGAATTGGCTGCCGATATTCAGCGACTTTCCCATCTAGCATTTTCGGACTGCCCAGCTGAGACACGTGAAGATCTGGCTCTCCATCACTTCATCGATAGTGTGCGGGATCCGGAGATACAGAAAACACTTAGACTCGCCGATGTCAAAGATATCGGATCTGCCCTAGTATACGCACATAAGATAGAGGCTGCCCAGCAGGCCGCGCGTAAAGACCGGCACTCAATCAGAGCCGTCTCTGCTACTGATACGGACTGTAATCTAAGAAAGCAAATTGAAGATCTGCGGCGAAAAGTCCGTAGCTTAGAATTGAGTAAAGGTGGCAGAAACATGAAGATTCAGTGTTGGACTTGCGGTGCAGTCGGACACGTCCATAGAGACTGCCCGAAACGAAAAGATGGTGGAAATGATCTTCCACCACAGCAGGGAAACTAATATGTGGCCATCTCGCGGGGCGGAGATGTCCAGAGAGTCAGAAGCCCCATTTCAAATTGTTTCACATTTCTTCCGTAAGTAGCGGCGACAACGGACTTTTCGTTCTGGGACATGTCAACGAAGTTCCCTGCAGAATGATAATCGATACTGGAGCCAACGTAACTATCATTAGGACAGATATGGCTCGCAAACTTGGTGAGAAACTCATCTGGACGCCGCCCTGCATTACCCTCCAAACTGTGACAGGTGATAAGATTAAAGTGCATGGAAAAGTCAATCTAAACATTGCATTTGGTAATGCCGTGTACCATCATATGGCATATGTCGCTGATATAAATGACGAATTTATTCTCGGATTGGATTTCCTCAAAGAAAACCATTTCAAGTTAGATTTTAAAAATAATGAACTACACTCATGTTCTGAAGACATAGCGATTTTTAAGACGAAATATTCAGATATTAAAACAGTCCATCATATAACTGCAAAGAGTGAAATAACATTACCACCAAGAACTGAGACAATAGTTTCCGGAGCTCTTTCAGAAGATAATAATTTTCATTATGGATTGACTGAATATCCAGATTCCGACAATAGCGTTAAAGGAGTACTAGTGGCTTCTTCCCTCGTCGACCTTTCACGAAATGTAATCCCGGTAAGAGTTGCTAATCTAAGCAATAAGGCAAAACTAATAAAAGAAGGAGAAGTGCTGGCGACTTGCACTCCAGTGACCTGTATTAACCGAAATTGTCAAGCCACACTATCTGAGCCTCCTGACACTCTAATTAATGAACTCCTTCAGAGAGCAGAGTTAGATGATAAACAGAGGAATGCTGCAAGAAATTTATTATTAGAATTCGGAGATCTCTTTTCCAAGAAATCAGATGATGTTGGGCGGACCAAATTGACGCAGCACCGAATCAATACAGGAAATCATCCACCCATTAAACAACATCCGAGAAGATTGCCATTCGCTAAGCAGGAAGAGGTGGATAATCTTCTGATGGAAATGCAGCAGAATGACATTATTGAGCCATCAGAGAGTCCTTGGGCTTCGCCTATTGTTTTAGTTCGGAAGAAAGATGGCTCTACCCGATTCTGCGTTGACTATCGTCGGTTAAACAACATCACTAAAAAAGATAGTTACCCTCTTCCTAGGATTGACGATACACTTGATGCTTTATCCGGAAAACAATGGTTTTCGACTTTGGATCTCAAGAGTGGTTATTGGCAAGTAGAGATACATCCTGAGGATCGAGAAAAGACTGCGTTCACCACAGGACAAGGACTTTGGCAGTTCAAGGTCATGCCATTTGGGCTTTGCAATGCACCTGCAACGTTTGAGCGCCTGATGGAGACAGTATTACGAGGACTTTCCTACGAAGCCTGTTTGGTATATTTGGACGATATCATTATTGTAGGGCGCACATTCGAAGACCATTTAAGAAACATCCGAAAGGTGCTGGAAAAATTAAAAATGGCCAACCTGAAGCTGAATCCTTGCAAATGTAATTTATTCCGACGTGAAGTAAGCTATCTGGGACACATTATCTCTGCTGAAGGTGTAAGAACAGATCCTGAAAAGATCTCCGCAGTTAAGGACTGGAGTCGTCCAAAAGATGTCCACCAATTAAGAAGTTTTCTTGGACTATGCACATATTACAGGAAATTTGTTAAAGGTTTCTCAAGTATTGCCAGACCTCTTCACAAGTTGACAGAAGTTAAACAGAGATTTCTATGGACAGATGAATGTGAGAAAGCTTTTAAACAACTGAAGGAGGCGTTGACATCTTCGCCCGTTCTTGCATATCCCCAGCCCGAAAAATTATTCATTTTAGATACGGATGCCAGCAATGAAAATATCGGAGCTGTTTTGTCGCAGGAAATTGATGATAAAGAATATGTCATTGCTTATTGGAGTAAATGTCTATCGAAACCAGAGCGGAATTATTGTACAACCAGAAAGGAATTGCTGGCAATCGTCAAAGCCATAGAACATTTCCACCATTATCTCTATGGAAGAAAGTTCTTGCTCCGGACAGATCACGCATCCTTAACCTGGCTTTTAAATTTTAAAAATCCAGAAGGACAGGTAGCCAGATGGATTCAACGACTCCAGGAGTTTGACTTTGAAATACGTCATCGCAAAGGAACTCTTCATGGAAATGCTGATGCACTATCAAGGAAACCGTGTAATGAAAGCTGCCGATATTGTTCTAGAATAGAGAAGAACTATCAGTTAGTAAATCCTGCGGTACGCCAAGTTAATGTTTCAACTCCATCAAAACCCGACCCATGGAGTGATAAAGAACTTAGAGAAGCCCAAAAAGAAGACCCAGATATAAATCCAATTTTAGAATTAAAAGAATCTTCCAGTATGAAACCAAGTTGGCAGGATATCTCCACCTACAGTCCTGCTACTAAACAATATTGGGCTCTTTGGGACTCACTCCATATAAGAAATGGTGTCTTATACAGGAAATGGGAGTCCGATGATGGACGTAATTTCAAATGGCAGCTTGTTCTTCCAAAATCAAGAATTTCAGATGTTTTGAAAGAATTGCACAGTAGCTCAACTGGAGGCCACTTCGGAGTAATGAAAACTCTACAGAAAGTTCGAGAACGCTTCTATTGGAGCAAAACGAGACAAGATGTAGAGAAATGGTGCCAATCTTGTGATGACTGTGCGGCACGTAAGGGACCAAAGAAACGTAGCAGAGGAAGGTTGCAGCGGTACAACGTAGGAGCACCTTTTGAGCGAATAGCATTAGACATTTTGGGTCCTTTACCACGATCTTCAAATGGCAACAAATACATACTAGTTGTCATGGACTACTTTACTAAGTGGCCTGAAGCGTTTGCAATCCCCGATCAAGAGGCGACTACAGTAGCCGAGGTTCTAGTGCAGCAATGGGTTTCCAGATTCGGCACACCCTTACAAATTCATTCTGATCAAGGGACAAACTTCACCTCTGTTGTGTTTAAAGGAATGTGTCAAATTCTCGGAATAGACAAGACGCAGACCACGCCACTACACCCACAATCGGATGGCATGGTAGAGAGGTTTAACAGAACCATCTTGAATAACCTCTCCCTTATGGTTTCCAGAAATCAGCAAGATTGGGATTTGAAGCTACCGCTGTTTCTGCTTGCATATCGTAGTGCTGTCCATGAGACTACCGGATATACTCCTTCACAGATGCTCTTTGGTCGCGAACTTCGTCTCCCTTGTGATCTTCAGTTTGGTCGTCCACCGGATACATCTTCATCGCCAGAGGAATACCTTCGAGACCTTCAGGCACGTCTTGAAGATGTCCATAACTTCGCTCGAGACCGAATCAACCTGACGACCGAAAGAATAAAGACAAGGTATGACACAAGAGCGACGGGACATGAATTCCAAGAAGGTGACAAAGTTTGGTTGTGGAACCCGATTCGACGTAAAGGACTTTCTCCAAAGTTGCAAGCCAACTGGGAAGGTCCCTACACAGTCCTAAAAAGACTGAACGACGTCGTGGTTCGTATAAGAAAATCATCTGCTTCAAAACCAAAGGTAGTACATTATGATAGATTAGCTCCTTATCGTAATGTAGAGTAAAAATCAGTAGACCATGGTCTGTTTGTAAATAGTATAGATAATTTTAATCTTTTCTATTTTCTTGTATTTTTAGTTGCTTGTGTATGTAATGTGCTCTGTATCCTCTTGAAATGTAAATTCTTTTATATTAAATTTGGCCTCCTATCAGGGGATTGTACTGCCCGGGACGTGCAGTCCTTGAGAGGGGGCAATGTTACAAATTTGTAAATAATGATTATATTTGTCTTAAAATATCTCAGACAGATCAGAAATTCTCACATTTTGGGCAAAAATTGCGGTATTTAGACGTGTTGTAGTTTAAAAGCGGATTTCCTAATGATTTGGCGACTTGGCGACAGTTGGCGAGATTCTTGGCGACTTGGCGACGGTTGGCGAGATTTTTGGCGACTTGGCGAGAAATCGATACTTCTGGAAACATCCATCACCTAAGCTCTAGGACCAATATTTTTCGAGATAGCCTAGAAGCTTCCAGAGCCTTGGCGAAATTGGTAGATTTCTCCGCCAAGTCAGGTATAAATACCGCAGCCCGACATGGAATAGTAGTATAGTTTTGTGAAGACAGTCAGTGAGTGAAGACGATTAGTTGTGACTGCTAGTTGTTCTCTGTCTGAGGTATTTGAGACCTGTGATTGGAAGCTATTTCTTATTGTATCTGACGAATTGTAGCTGTATAATTGTGATTGTTACAGCGGGAATTTCGTTTATCTAGTGAAGTTTTTTTACGAATAAAAGTCTTGTTTTCATAAAGTGGTTGCTTTATTCAACTCTCAATCAACACGAACCCGTGAAGCTCGGTACAATATATATGCCCTGTAATGACACTATTTTTATACTAGTATATATTGCCTAAAACATTCATTTTTCTAATAGTAAACTCCAGAGATTTAGAAAGAAGTTATAACAAATAAATTTTATCTTCTATTACAATTTTTAAAAACCATGTACTCACCTTAACTGAGCTTCTATCTAAATTTTTCCATGTCATAAAAACACTCACCATTTTATACTTCATATATATGCATATATAAATATATATTTGTAAATATATATTATATCAGTAGAAAAACAAAATAAAACTTACCCAAAATAAATTTATAAATTTTCCAAGATCATTCTGCATATTTCAGGAACTATACAGCATCTGATTCTTGTGGGTAATGAAGCAAGATCTGACTGCAGTTTTATAATTAATTTCACAAACTTTCAGCTAGGAAAAGAATATTTCTGCATATGACTTAACATAATTGTCCAAATGATTCTGATGGAAGAAAAGCTGCTCATAGCTGAAAATGCTTTGATAACTAATAAACAAAGTTTTTTACTTACAGTTTATATTGATAAAATATAAAACAATTCTGGAAATAACATTTCTTAAATCATTGCTGCATGACAACTCTGTTGTAAAACTATATTTATATTTCATAACATAAGTTTTTGTAAACATGAGGCAAAAGTCAAATAATCTGGTAAGTAATATTAGGAATTACAAGAAATCACTGATTATATATCCTAATCAAGCAAATAAATGCTACAAGTCCAAAATGTTTACTTTTTTATAACAAATATGTTGAAAATCAGAAATCTGTATATTATTAGTTACTACATGTAAATAAAAATAAATAGAAAGACCAAAAATATCACTTTAAAATTGTAAAATAAATTTCTTTAAAAACTAAAAAATTAGGAACAATAATTGCAAGGAAAAAATAAGTAAAGAGACTGGTAAATCGTCAAAAAAAACTTTAAAGAACATATTTTTATTAATTTCATATAAAAATATTAAACATTAACTGTGAGGCATCAAAAATTATTATAAGAAATAAACTGATATATTTAGATTGGTATTGATCCATTAATTATTTTTCCATTTATCTCTAACAGAAAATCATAATTTTTACTCCATATTCAAGCAATAGAGCGTTTTGGCAAAGAGAAAAAAAAGTGTGATAAAACTTGGAATTTAATGTAGTATTAAAACTTTGCACAAACAACTGCGCTAAGCAGTTTATTTTGGAAAAAATGCATGCACATATTAGCATCATCGTGTGTGGCCAAATTTTTGTAGAAACTCAAATAGAATTAGGACTTACACTATAACTAGAATTTTTTTTATGAAAAATGTTCTTTAACAAAAGAAAAAAAATCTTCAATTACGAGAAAATTTCTCTTAGAATTTCATTCAACTTAAAAAGCTGTGGTGACACAATATTAAGTACCAAAAAATTAATAAACAACTTATTAGCTATTGTTTCACTCTTTGTATATTTAAAATTCCTCTCTGTTAGAAAAAATTGACTTTAAAAAGAATGTTTTGATTCAGTTCATCATAAATTATTAATAATTCAAAATATAATAACTTTATTGTTATGCTAATTTTAAAAAAGTAAATTGAAAAAAACTAATCTCCATTAAAGTTACAGTTCATAAATTTACTTGACTGAAATGCTAATTTATAAGCTAATATAATAAAAATTGCAACATTGCTATGATCAAAAATTAATCACATAAAAACCTCAAATTATAAATGAAAAAAATTAATTTTTTTCCTTTATTTTTAACAAATATTGCATAAAATACCAAGTTTTATCATATTAGCACTACTGATCCATCTGACTAAAGGCTTCATAACTAGAATATAGAGCAACAAATGCAGGTTCCTATAGAATTCAGAGTTTAAAATAAAAATATCTAAAAAAATTCAGAAAATAAATGTAAAGGAAAATGTAAGGAGTAAGATTTAGAAAATAAATGCAAGAGAATTTTAATCATTAAAAACTTAATAGGCAGCGTATAAAGAAATTAATTTTACACAATACTTATTAATAAGAAAAAATAACTAAAACAACTGGAGAAATAAAAAGCACGATAAAGTTTAAATGTATATCTAATGGAAAGCTATGCAGATCCAAGTTTTGGAAGCTGCATCTCTCTCTTGAAATATATTCGAATGGCTTTTCATTAAATTTTCAACATACCTATCAGTTATGGTAGGATCAATTCTTTGAAGATAAGCACAGATGCATTGACTACTAGCACCACAAGGATGAATATTTAGGAATCCTGCAATTAAAGAAACAAAACGCATATCTTCCTGAGTAATTTGTGGAAAACTAATTTGATTTCCTTTAGACTCATTTTTAATCTCTTCAGGAACTTCTACAATATCTTGGGAATGATCAGCTAAATATTCTTTTCTTTTCTTACGTAATTCATTAAGTTCTGCTTCAGCAGCTTTAAGTTTCTCTTTCATTTCATTAAAACGTGTAGTACGGGCAATATGATTTTTGGTGTTTCTTTCCAGAATATATGCTTGTACCTGCAAAACAGCTTCCAATTTTTTTTTTGCACTATCCCTTTCTTGCTTCATTTTTTCTACATCTTCTTTTGTTATTTTACTTAGACTATCAGAAGAACTAGGAGGATTTTCATGAACACAATCATCATCACTGAAATCCATTTCACATTCAATGCATTCTTCAACCATTTCTTTTGAATGAACTCCCACAATATTAACAACTTTTTGTCTCATTTCAATTAATTGTTTTCTTTGTATTTTATCAAATATATTCCAAATACTTGGTATTTGTAGCAAATCAAACATTTTATTTATTTCATTTAAAAGCATTGAAACAGTACTATTTTTTTCTTGTACCTCACTTTTAGCTCTATCAGATTTCTCATCAAGTTTATTTTTTTCATAAATTAATCTTTTCACTTGAATGTGAATGCTTTGCATCATAGAATAAAAATAACCACATGTTCTTTTAGTACACTCTCCTCTGTTAAGCCAACTGCCTAAAGTATGTAAAGAATCTACAAAGGTATCTTCATTTTTTAATCTTTCAATCAATGAGCAAGCTTCATTCTCTGAATAATAAACAAGAGGTGGAGAAGGAGTGCGCTCTGCTTCTAATTGTTGACGAAGTTCTCGCACTTTGGCACTTTGTAGGCAATCCCACTCATATTGATCATTCTTAGCAAGGGCATAATCAACATGAATGCGGCTACAATTTGCTCTATCATCTTTATTTCCAATCTTTAGAGTGTACCCTGATAAAATCAGAGCTTTCTCAATCACATCCACTGAACAAAATCTTATATGACAGAAATTTTTTTTGCTCATTCGAACAGTCTCAATTTCACCAAACAGACTAAAAATTTCACGCATTATATCATCAGTTTTATTCTCAGGCAAATATCCAACAAAAATAGTTTTGCAGTTGGGAGGTTTGGGATTTCTGCGAATTTTCACATAGGGTGCAGGGGGAGTCAATGAACAATTTGGCAAATTAATTATTTGATTTTCAAGAAATTTATAGCCATCCATTGAATAAGAACTCCAGTTACCAGTTACCACTGTATTATATGCACAATTGACCATAGGTATATAAGGATTAAATCCATAAATACCTCCACTACTATTTGATGTCATATCAAACCCTGCTGATTGTGCCACAGATGTAGAAGTAGCAGCAGTCATTTCATCGTTTGGTTGCGTGTAGACAGGTTCGATTTGATTATATGAGCACTGTGTATTCATAGCTTCATAGGAATTATATATCACTGGATAATTTTGTTGATTCGCATAGATATAAAAATTATCTGGGGCATTGCAGATATAATTAGGATATGAATTCGTTAATGGAATTAGTTTTGTATCGGATGATGATCCTTGCTGAGCTTGTAACTGTTCATTGGTAATATTAGAAGCAAATTCAACCATGTCTCCATTTTCTTTAACCTTTCTTTGGACCATGGAGTTACTATCTTGATTGTTTGGACTATGACTTCGATTACTTTCATTAAGATTACTAAGAGAATTATTTTTAATTTTACAGTCAGAAATGCTAGGTTTGCAATCATTGTGCGCATACTTCACAGTTGGTTTACCCTTCAAATTTATATGTTCATTGGTATCTTCCTTCTCCATAATTGAAAATAACAAAATCCAGTTATAATAGCAATATGCAAAGCGGGAAAAGCGCCATTTTAGGAAACTTCAATAACTAGATATCATTAAGATTCATTGAATTATTAATTAATAATTCTGATTTTACTTCGTTTATGATCAACACAAAGATTTTATCTTTTCAATTTTAAAAAATAAATATTTAAGTTAGATAAAAACTCAAAGGAAATAAAAAACGAACATACATAACAAATCAATATAACAAATTTATTATTTATCATAAGCGTTACCTGTAGGGATGGGAAGAAATACCTGTAACAAGTATTTTGTAATCAGTATTTGAATGTAACAACCTGTAATCAGTACTTTTTCTTCCAAATACTCAGTACTTCCAGTAACAGAGTCAGCGCGAGTTCGAGTATCCTCAGACAGTTGCAGGTACAATTTACTTGACCAGTTTCTAAGACAGAGCGAGTACGTGAGTACGTGCCTGTTACAAAGTAATCAGCAAGTACGTTAGTACGTGCTTGTTACAAAGTAATAAGTGTACTTGATTGAATGTAACAAGTACAGAAGAGCCAATGACAGAGCGAGTACAAGTAACAATGTCATCGATATATCGATACAGACGGACGAATTAGGAGATTGTGTCAGGATTTGGGAAATCTCTTCCCATGATAGGAAGGGTGGGTAGGAGAAGAGAAATGAGATGCTGGTTTAACTAGAAAATAGAAGATTGATTCTTGGGAATTAGAAAATCTCTTTGGGCTGAAGCAACACCCCCTAGAGATGCATGTATTTTAGGAGAGGGTGTTGGCTGGAGAGGGTACATAATGAATTTAAATTGCGAAATGAAGAAAAAAAGCAAGTTCATTTGTTTCGTTTTTGTGAATAAAATGAATGAGTTGGGAAAATCAATAATCGTAGCACATTTATTTAATGGTTATACTTCTGTTTTAAATATGTTACTTTTTAATATAAGAAAAAAGCCTGATATTCTTGTTATATATTATTCCATATTTATTGACTTATTTTTCTTATTATTTTTTTTAACTTTTAATTAATTTTAATTAAATTTTTTAAATCTGATCATTGTTTCCAAAATTACTCTATTGGCTTGAACAAAAAGTGAATGGAATTTTTTTACTATATTTTAGTTTTAAAGATAATTTTTAAAAAAATATTTCTAAAAGTAATTAAATATTTTTTACTTTAACAATTTTTTTCTCTTCAAAAGTATTATTACCATTAAAAATAAGTTAGTTATATAATAACATAAATTGCTGTTCTGAAAATGAGAAAACAAAATTAGGGGAAATTGTTCACGTAAATAAAAATGCATATTTTCAATTCGTATTTAAAATTTAAAATAGTGTGATTGAGGGATGATTTTCGGAAACAGGAAAAGATATTTGAAAATAATTAATAACACTGAATTCTGAGAATTTTCTAGAACTTTTTATATTTCAAATATAGAATTTTACTCTTTAATGTAAGTACCTGTTAAAAAATAAAAAACATTCGCTCGTTATTCATAATGAGCTGCACTTAAGCAAATTAATTAAGATGTGTTATATTAAGTAGTTTTACTGAAAAAGTAAATTTCGTTTAGAGTTTTAATCAGAAAATATGTATTTCTAGCTTATCTCAAAATAATATAACTGGGAATCAAGCATCTAAATTAAAATGTACGCCAGCACATTAGATTGAGAAAAATTACCTTTATTTTTATAAAACCAAGTTTTCAGTTCAGATTTATGTCGGTAAATTCAGTTTAAATCGTAAAAAAAAAAATTACTTTTTGCATAAATTTCTGCACAAAATATAATATAATTCTATTTAAATAATTTAACAGAAATTTATCACAACATAGTTTAAAAAATCATAAAAATGAGAATATTGCCTAATATGCTACAATTTTTCTTGAAAATGTGCCACTGCCACACACACACACACACACACACACATATATATATATATATATATATATATATATATATATATATATATATATATATATATATATATATATATATATATATATATATATATATATATATATATATATATATATATATATATATATATATATATATATATCTTGAAATTAAGTAACGTAAACTCTGCACCCATTTAGATGACATAAAGCAAACATTTGAATATGTATGTAATGTAACCCAAACAACACAATTTCGTCCAGTAGACGTCGATATGACATCCTCAACGCGTTGATTATATTAATATAATCTAAAGATTTGAAAAAAAATTACGAGATATTTGAATGAACTTATGATAAATCAATTTCCATATATACTTTGTTCATAACGTTGAATATTCAAAATATTATAAGATTAAAATTTGCATGATTGCAAATTCTAGGATTTTGTTTACCAAAGTTATTGTAAAATGGGGGAGAAAAAAAGTAAACTGTTTTGTATCAAGTTATATTGAAATACTTACAGTTTTGGTTTATATTACAGATCTTAATAAAAATGTTTTAATAAAACTTCCTTAAAAATTACACCTTATTTCTTTATATTCTTATAGAATCGTTACTCAAAAAACTGTAAATATTAAAATATCAAGAATCATATTTTATATAATAATTTCTTAAGCATATGAAAAATATGCAATATGTTTTAATATAATATTAATTTCAGTTTAAAATATAGTATGAAATTCCTGATAAAGTTCTAAAATATATAAGTACATTAGTGGATAGTAAATAAAACTATCTTATTTCCAAGTATATAACACAAAAAATATTATTGGATTTTAAAAAATAAATTTTAACTATATTGATTTTGAAACCTCTTAAACTAATATCATGATAAATCATAAATGAGAAAACTGCGAATCTTTCTTATTATGTTTGATTAAAAAAAGCGAGGTAAATTTAGTGAAAATTCATAGTTTTCGTTAAATTTGGGTAAAACTATTTCAATTTTCCCACCAGTGAATGGTCTTTCGTTTTCAGGAAAGAAACACGATGTAAATAACATTATCTATTTTTCGGTCATATAATTCCCCTTCTACGGTGGGGTGTCAGTCTACTACTGGTCATAAATTTTGAACCATGAGCTTTTTAATGAGAATCTCATTCTTGATGCTATTTTGCGATCTTAAAATGAAGACCCTTTCTTCCGTCTGCTGGACATAACTTTTTGACCAAGAGCGATGTTAATGGGGATATAACATCCCCATTATTGCTTGAAACCCCCAAGTTATTTCCAGACTTTCGATAGACGTTAACACCTTTGCAGCTGTCAACGAGATTGTCAAGTACAATGACTTATGCATCACAGATCTGGGGTGGAGCATGTGTCACTTCATTAACTAGACTCGAGGCTCAACAGAGCAAAATTCTGAGATTAATTAGTAATGCTGAGTGGTACTTCAGAAATTCTTTAATCAGGAATAATCTAGGCATTATCACTCTCAATAAATACATCAAAAACCTAGCTCTAAATTTTTATAAAAAACTTTATAAAATTGATAACAGATGTATACAAAACATTCCTAATTATGACTTTAACCACATTAAAAACTTACACAGACCCAGAGCGGTACTAAGGCTCAAACTCGGATTAGAAAACCTCTGATTTCTGATTTTATACTCTCATCTCATGTTTATTGTATAGTACTTAAATTTTGTTATTATTATGTCTGACACAAATTTAACTCTATTATCATCATGCACTCACTTTTTACCCATGGGAGTACTACCCGAAAATAATGTAAATTACTTTATATTGTAAATATATAATTAAATTTGTTATTATTACTAAATCTGTAATCCCAACTATGTTATGTATCATCAAGTGTGTAAAGATCAACTGTGTAAAAATTGTGTTAACACTATAATCCTGTAAAATACAGATAAGGAAAACTACTAAATGTGTACATTGAAATGTTTTCTGATTGTGCTAAATAGCACCCAAGAATTGTATATTGAAATTATTGTACTATGTACAACTCCTCCTCTATTCTGTAAACAATATCTTATGGACACCCAAATTCTCTACACTGAGGTAAATGGTTTTTGCTAGAAACCTCGCACAAAAATTTAGACTAATTGTTTGTTTCAACGAGATTGATTACCCACGTTTGAATTCCAGGAACAACATAGTACCCAAAAACAGTCAATTAGTTCTGATTGGAATATGATGTGGGAACGGCAAACAGGATTCGTGATGGGCAATTAAGTCCTTAATGACAAATGTAATTCTTCGAATTTAACTGGAATCACTTGCTGAATGGACCACGTGCTTTCGAAGAATTTATTGCCTCTTCACTCGTTCTGATTAGAATCGGTGGAGTGGCTGGAAATAGAGGCCAAAAAGGGACATTAAAAGATGGATCTGGAGATTACTGTTGAACAGATGTTGGGGGAAATGTTAGTATAAATAGCAGGCACTTGTGGGGAAGGAGGAGAGCTTCGACATACCTTTGGTGTTCCTGATATTTCTCTGAAACAGGTCCCGGAGCGGACAAGTCCCAGCGACGGAACGAGGGGTCTGAGAAAGAATCAAGGTCACAGAGAGACGCCTGGCTCTTGCCTACCATGTAAGCCAATCCAGACTGAGTACTTTACAGGGACTTTATCTTAGAGAGTTCCATCTTCTCACGAGTGTTATATGACTCTATACTAAAATGGCCCTTTGACAATTTAGATAAAAGCATAGAGCCCCTAATTAAGGGTTAAGCTGTGTTTCGGTATAAAAGGAGAAATTAAAAAAGGTTCTCATAATCTGTGTATATATATAATAAATTACATTTGGCATAACATGAATATAAAATTTTGACTTCTGTAACTATTTTCAATCCCACTTTGTGATAACTTGTAAAAATATATACCTTAGGAAAATAAATGTGATACTTTTAATTCAAAATCGTTTTTATATATTCCAAAATATCAATTAATTTTAATTATTCTAAGGGATTAAAGATTGTATATTATTAGAATTTTTGTTGCTTATTTTGTTTTACATCATGCTAATTTTTTACTATGATCATGCTAATTTTTTATGTAAATATGAGTACTTTTTAAATTCCTTCATTGTTTTATTTCGCAGTGTTTTGTATTAAAATATAATTATGGAGTTTCGAGTTTTATTAGCAAAATTATTTTGTATTTTTTTAATAATTATAAGTCTGAAATAAATATGTTTATTCTATATCAAAGTAATTTACACAGTTGAATAAAATTGTATAAAATGAATTTTTTTTAACTGAAAAAATATTTTGATATAGAATGAACATATATATTTGAACCTCATTAAATACAAATGTGTTTTATTTTGGTTTCCAAGTTCTTAAACAAAATATTTACATTAAAATTATTAATATACTTTCATTGTTTTTTTATTATTATGTGCATTTTTTATTATGATTCCATATAAATATATGTACTTTTTATTCTACCATGTTTTAATTTCATTTTATTTTACTATGAATATGTAGAATATAAATGTATAGATTTTAAAATTTGGGAAAAATTTGTTTTATATTTTTTTACTATACAATGAATTTTATTCGTAAAGTGATAATGTTGGTTGAAACATCATAAAGATAGTTTATTCATTTTAATTTTGAACTTCGAAATGAAAAAAAAAATTTTAATTAAGTCAACTTTTACTTTTTATCTTTATTTATACCATCATGTGTATTTTTTAAATTACAGTTTGATGTAAATAAAATATATGTATTTTAGTTCCTGTATTTTGTATTAAACATTACATTTTACTAAATATTTTACATTAAAACAACATAACATTTAGATTATTGGAAAACAGTTTTACATTTTTTGATGTTTAATGAATTTCTGTGTTACTATAAGAGTTACTTTATTAATGATGATCATATTCACTTAAAAAGTATTAATACAGTTTTAATTGCAAAGCTACATTATTTATCCATAAATTAAGATTCGGGAAACTGAAGCAAGATTTGTGAGTTAATGCAATTTTTATTTTAGAAAATCTAATTTATCTATTTCATAAAAATATAAACAAATAAACGTCATTTATAAAATAAATAACTATCTATTAGGTATCAAAAATTTTTGCTATAATTGTTGCATCATATTTAATAATAAGAAAATCTAAGAAATTTAATTTGATTTTTTTTAAAAGTAATTGTATATTTCTAAGCAAATTAAAAAAAATCTCTATGTAATTGATTAATCCTCCCACTTTGCGATTCTTTACAAATTATTTGCTAGTTAATTATAAGAATTCATTTATGTAATTGGAAAATCTTACTAAATTAAAACAAAAAATTAAGTTGATGATTTGGTTTAAAAAGAGAATTTATATTATCAAGACTAATTTAATATTTTAATTAAACTTTGAAAATTACAATAGAATAATTTTAAAATTTACTTAGAACAGATGAAAATTCTAAAAACAAATGTAAATAACAAAAGATTAGGATTTTTTATACTGAAAAAAATATAGTTACAAAAATAAATAAGTTCAAAATTTTTCACAGAAAAACTGTTTGTTGAGGGAATAACTTATATTTAATTGCTTCATACTAAAAATTTGAAGTTTTTCAGGAAAAACAAAAATTGCTATTATTGAAATGTTGCATTTATAAAAAGAAATATTTTTATAGATTATTACATCAGCTCTTATTTTAACCTTAACGGGATGCTTATTTATAAATGATAATGATTTAAATTAACATTAACTATATTAATTAATTTTATGAAGTTATACAAAATGTTTTATATTTAATTATTAATATTTAATTAATTATTAATTTATTTATTACTTATTTAGTTTTTATTTATCCATAAAACGTGAAAAAAAATTTCATTATATTTTAATCAAATAGGTGGCAGCACAAAAAATGTAACAAGTACACAAATTAATCGGTAAAATACTAGTTACTTTAAAAGTAACTGTACTCAGTACGTACCAAGTACAAGAAAAGTAACAAGTTTCTACGGGTAAGTCTTACCTGTAGAAATAATCGTTATTCAATGGAACTAATATTTAAGAACAGTTATCAAATAATAACTGTTTAGTAAATAATATATTCTCAAAAAAATTAATTAATAACGTTTTTCTTTCTAGCTTTTCGTTCCGGTTTTAATAATTCTCAAGTCGTTATACCCTGTTTGCACTACCCTTTTTGAATCAATTTAAAGTTAAATCTCATTTTACTTAAACACCATGCTAAAAACAGCGTTCACACTGCCTCACATTCGAAACGGATTTAAGAAATATTGGTCTTTGTTCAAAACCTTTATTGTTTGTTATTATAAATTATATGGTATCTTCAAATTTTTCTTATAGTATGGCACGTTTATTGAACATTTATAGATCAAAATGACAGCAATTAAGATTATGATATTTCAAATTGGGAATACGAAACAAAAGAATGTCGCTGACAAATCTATTCCATCTCAAACTTTATATATATTTTTATGTTTATTTAATACTTTTGTAAATATTTCTGTGTTGTTATCTTTTAAATCGATCGGTTTCAAATATTTCAACAAATATTGGCAACAATATAGTAGAAAACAAGATGGCACTAAATCAGTTGAAACCATGGAGGAAGGACTCAATGGTTGAAACATATTTTAATTAGTTCAGCAAATTGATTTAAGAGGGTTGCGTTGTAGCCGGCAGTTTTGGAGCTTTTTGCTAATGTTGCTTATAGCTCACATTGAAGAGGGAAGACACATAAATGGGTGATTGATTAATATCGTGTTGTTGGATTGATCCTTACGGTTGATTGTTCATGGCTGTATCTGAGACAAAGTCTCCGGATCTAAATTAGCACTTAGCAGAAAGGTTTCATGGGATTACAACATGGTTCCTCTTCAATAAGCGGAGAGCAAAGTTCTCCAATTATAGATAAGCACTAGATGACGTTTTTATGACGTATTATCGTTAGGTCAAAATCTGGAAGTTTTTTTCATGAATTCGTATAAAGTTCGAGTTTTCAATTTTGGATTTATGGACAGTTAAAAAATCCAAGAAAATAAGAAAGCTCCGATTCCCAAGGATTTACGGAGATGATTTCTCGGGTCATTATATAAACGGCACGATAATAGAATATGATCGATTGTTTCAGACTCCCCACATAGACAGCAATCTGTTGGGGACATGTGGAATCTGTATAGAACAGATTTTGTAGGATAGGTTCGTGTACGGACCCTAGATAGCAATATATCTTCTAACCGAGATTGGGAATAGAGTAGGTGTTTTTTGCTTATGGGTATAAAGTGTGAGAAAATGGAAGCATATTTGCTATTTTCCCATTTGTCTAATCCTTTAAGTTGGAATGCTTTTTTTATACGATGTCCAAAGTCTTCGGGAGACGTAGATTTCAAACATTAAGGGCTGAAAATTGCGGATTTTGCTAGAGAATCAACTATCTCGTTTCCCTGGATTTCCCGAATGTCCCGGGATCCAAATTAATTGTATCTCTTGACAAGTTTCCACTGCTAATAATATTTTTTCTTTTATTTGTTGAATGGTAACAGGAGATGTTTGATTGCAAGTAGATAAACATTTGAGACATGGATATGCATCTGTGAAGATTGTATATCTTTCTGCCTGCTCACAAGTTTTAGATACAGCAGTAAGCAAATCCATTGCCTCTGCGGTGAAGATTGAGTTTAGAGAGTTTATTTTTCCTGATATCGGTATATTGGTTTTAGAATTGAAAATAGAAATTCCCAGTATGAACCTTGTTTTGAAGTGTTGGTGAAAATTTTAATATAGTCTTGCCAAATGGAATTACAAAATTCATTAAAATTATTGCAAATAATATCTTTGGGTATATAGTTCTACTGGAAAGGCAACCGAGTATTTGATTTTTACGTTAAGTGGATTTTCTTCAATTCTGTTTGGAGGAATTAAAATTGGGATTTTTAATAATTGGTTTACTTGAATTCCTTGAGAAGAAAACCAGTCTTTTGCTCTGATAGCCAATGGTTGGCCGCTATTCATGTGATTGAATGATATTTTATTCCACCAAATAGCACAAGGAGGTAGTTTTCATTTACAAATGTTTCGTACATAGAATCTTAAGGATAGCATCTCATGCCTAGTTGATAAAGGTAGAACTCCGGCTTCTTGAAAAAGAATTGTGATGGGTGTCCATTTAGGAAGCCCTGTAACAATTTTTATAGCGGCGTGATATGGAGTCTCTAGGATTCTTGGGTCTTATTTACTGGCAGTGTCGAATACATGACATCCATAATCCAACCCACAGATAATATAAGACTGGGCTATCTTTATTAGGTGAAATGTTCATGCATCCCACCTATTGCTTGCAATTGCTTTCAGAGCATTTAGCTTCTTTAGAGTGGCTTTTCTCTTTTGGATGAAATAATGCCGGAAAGTCAAGTTATGTGAAAAATATGTACCTAAGATTCGCACATGCTGGTTCCATTGAATAGGTTGCTTATTAATATATAAATTGAATTTAGGCTGTTTCCTCCTAGTCGAGAAGTTAATGACTGAATATTTTTGAGTATCCACCATGAGTTTCAATTGTTGGCACTACTCCTACAGTTTGATTTTTCAGTTTGGCTTCTAATTTTTCTAGGTTTGTAGATTTATACAGTAATATTATATCGTCTGCATAAATATAGCACTAAATACCATCGGGAAATATTTCCTAAATATCTGTCATAAATATGGTAAAAAGTAAAGGAGATAATACATTTCCTTGAGGAAACCCCCAATGGGAAGACATTTGGTCTGATACCTCACTCCTCCATTTAATTTGGAAACTTCTATTTCCGATGAAATTTAAAATCCATAGTGCTGCATTACCTTTAATATTTGCATTTAATAGCTTCAAAATTAAGCCATCCTGCCATATTGAGTGATAAGTTTTTGCAATATCTACAGTAACACACACAATAAATATTTTGGAAAATTGAGCAGATATAATTGAATGATGGATGATAGATAATATGCTGATGCATCCTCTATTTGGCAAAAATTCGTGGTGATTTACGTTGAGGATCGGGGATGAATATATATGGTTAGTGAGCCGCTTATAATCATGCGCCCAACAGTTTTACAAAGAACGTTAGTAAGAGATATAGGTCGGTAGGATTAGATCTAAAACCAAGGAAAAGGTATCAGAGCTTTTCCCTGGTTTTAGAATGGGGATAATAATAGATTTTTCCATATCTCTTGAACTAATCATGTTATTCATCATTTATTTATAATATTTAGGAGACTGTTAAGGTTATTATGATCTATGCCTTAAAATATCTTTGCCGAGATTTTGTCCAGACCAGCTGATGTGTTTCTGCATTGGGCAACTGCCTTCTGTAGTTCTGTCAAGGAAAAGGGTTGGTTGTATGAAAACTTGAAATCTGTGCTGAAATCTAGTGTTATTCCTTCGCAAATGTTATATATAGTAGAGATATGTAGAGTAATAGTTTGCAAAAAGATTTGCTTGAGCGACAGCGTCAGTTATTGCTATGTATCCTTCAATTATACATAGATATGAGTCTGTGCATATGCATATTCTATTTTGAAGACTTTTTAGAATACGGTATATATCTTTGGAATGTCATGCAGATGACACAGTTTTCTCCCAGTAACAGCGAGACATGAATAATATGTAGGAGGGGAGTTCGGCTGCAATCTTCTTATATTGTATCCATGCGTTCACGTTACAAGACCTTTTGGCTATGCGCCAGTGTCTTCTTTTTTATCCTAAGAGATAACTGCATTTTGAATTCTACCAAGGAGGGTAGGATTTATACGGGAACTTTTGCCATTTTCGAAATTTAGGTTACGATTTAGATTATTATATTATGTTGACAGATATCACTAAATAGGTTGATAGTTTCTAATTTGTTATTTAACTGCTGAGGTTAAGTGAAGTAAAAAAGTCGGTCCACAGAATCAGCGCATATTGTGGGTATTTAGCATTGATAGAAATAATCGTTTTCATAGGTACATGATCTCTACCAAACTAATCTGGAGGGATATTGATAATGCGCAAATGAAAGATATCTGATGAGACAATGCAATATACAATAAGGGAGGGGTTGTGATGGGGACCAAAATACGTCGGAACCTTAGTATTTAAGAGGCATACATTACTTTCTTGTATCTAATCGTAGAACTCAAGACTTTGGGGAGATCTGGATAGGCTCCCGAAATCGGTATGTCGAACGTTAAAATCTCCAAGAATAATGGAAGGTGAATTAACACCTTGGATTGTACTGTTTAGCAAAACGCTTGAAAATTTTCCAGTAGGGATGTATACATTTATTATGAAAAGAATTAAAGAAGAAAGTGCAACTTTTACTACTAAAAGCTCCCGACCTTCATCTGGAAGAAGTGTTGGGTTGTAGATTTGAGCTGGATATGATTTATCAATGGCAGTTAGGAGGCCTCCTCCCCGACCGCTGGCTCGGTCAATCTGAAATGTAGTTTTATTGGTTAAAAAGAAAGGTTCTTGTTTTTTCAGAAAAGTTTCTTGAATAGCAGTAACACTTGTTGAAGTAAAATAGGAGAACTTAAAATATGGGTGCTTGTTAGAAATACTTCTAGCATTTTAAGATAGAACAGAAAACTTATTATGCATGAAGATATAGGAAAATGAGATAAAGACAGATAGAAAATTTATATAAAAGCGCCTCTAAGTGGTACCTGAGTATTTATGCTATTTAGGGCTGTTAGGGCTTTCATCCATGGCTAAGCACTCACTTATTGTTTGACTGAATTCAGAGGTTAATCTGAAATTAAAATCCTTGGATATTTCTAGAATTAAACTAGCATTTGATCCTTTTTTATTTTGGGAAGATCTTAGCCCAGAACTTTTTCGGGTAGACTTTCGTTTAGGGGATTCAGACTGTTCCTGTGCTTTTATTGCAAATGTTTCAGTTGTGTTATTGTGTTGTGTTAATGTTTCAATTGTGTTATTGTGTTGTGTTAATGTTTCAATTGTATTATTAAATAACGAGAACATTTTGGTCATCATTTCATCCTGTCTAGTTTGAAGAGCTAGTAATTTGGCCTCAAAAGATTCAGTAAGTTTCAATAATATGTTATTAAATGTTTCTGTCACTCTAGATACTGCTGTATTGATATCTTCTTCAATTTCTCTCTTGTTGAACCCACTAGGTTGTGCCAAACAGATAATTCCAGCGAAAGAATTTTTAGATGACTTGAATTGCCGCATCGCCTCAATGAATGATAAATGATTTTCTGCTTTGAATTTAAGAAATCTTTTTTCTTCAAGACGAGATGGCCACGATAAATAATCAGGTGAATGCTTGCCTTTGCAGTTTACTCATATAATTGTATTAGAAGAGCATGTTTGGCGTTCGTGTTCCGAGCCGCATTGTTTGCATATTGGAGTTTGCAGTTTGCATTGCTTAGTGGGGTGGGAGAATTTATGGCATGTGCTACATTGGCAAACTTTATCGACGAAAAGTCTTATTTTTAATCGCAAATATAATAAACTAATTTCTTTCGGTATATTGAAGCCGTATATGGTGATAAGTATATTTTCAGAAGGTTCGGGGGATCCTTTCTTAGTGAAACATCTTATGTTTGATACTATTAACTCGTTTCGGTTGATTTCATCGGCGACCAGGTTTAAATTCAAGTCTATTGGGTTGTTTGTTAATAGAAATTTTGATGTATAGCTGTCTTTTTGAATTTGCGGGGTTACAGGAACTCCAGGAATACGTCGGATACAACTAATATCTATGGCAGTTTCTGGGTTATTTGCTTTAATTAATATCTTCCCATTACGAGAGTAAATATGTCTTCAGTTTTGCCGTTAGCAATTGTTATAATCTGATATAGTTCAGTTTTTAAATAAAAGAAGCGTTTCGGAATTCCTCCTTTGTCCTTTTCGGGGCATAGGAATATCAAAAAAATTTTCACACCGCATTCAGATGCTAATAATATAGTTAATGAAATATCATCGTCAAAGTCAAGTATATTTGAAGAAGTTATTTTTGCTGTGCTTGGTGAACAGCCCACGAATGCTACGTCAGCCTCCATTTCATTCCGTTTTGGACAGTATCATAAAATTGGAAAAAAAATATTGCTCAAATCCCAAGAACTAAAATAAATTTTTTTTAATTAGTACTCATTTAACTCATTTAGAAAGAACTATAATAGGCGTGGTCTTAACACCAGGATTAAACTATATAGAAGTATAAGAAAAAATTATACTTAGAATAGGAAAAACAGCAATAGAGCTCCAAAAACCTTAAGATCACTTCGGGTAGATTGCAGACGCACTTAAAAATCTGCAAAACCTGATTTAAGATAAATTGGTTCGAACTGATTTAAATCACAAACTGCCATCGCAAGGAAGTTTTGCCGAGATTTAAACATATTTAAAAGTGCAGTGCGAATGGGGTATTACTCTATTGTGGAACGTTTCTACGTTACGTTATTTTGGAACTTAAAAGAAATTATTGTTATTTTGGAACATAAATTCTTGTTATTTCAGAACTTTAAAAATGCTATGGCTATATTTTTTTTAACATTGAGCGTTTGAGATTCTCAGGATCACATTCCATGCTCTCACTTGGACCACTACATTGCTGCAACTGAGTGTGTTCTCTACGGTTCTCCTTAGTGAAAAGGGAAAGATAATTGTGGAAAAGCAGAAAGTGAGTGTATGAATACATAAATTCTAAATTGGTCATTTAAGTAAAATCGTTTTATTTCCTTGGAAAACTTTCTATTCGTTGTTATAAAACTCATAAAATAAGTGAACTTTTATTTATTTTAAGAAATTTGGAATAAAAAAAAACTTTCAAAATTTTTAAATTATCTTAAAAATTTCAAAAGTCTCGAGGACTTTCTAAATTCCAGGGAATTTTTAATATTTTTATAGGAATAAACAGATTTCATTCCCAGAAATGAACCTGGCAGATTTCTAAAACTGAAATTATTGAGTGCTAATTTTATGTTCTTTAATAAAGACAGTTGAAAAAATATTAGGTGATCTGTAATTTAAGTTTCATATTAATTTCACTTAAGTATAATATCTGAAATTTTTATTAGATTTTGAATTTGTTTAATAAAAAGTCTTCCAACACAAGTATTTGTATCTATGAAAAACTTATAAATATATGTATATTTAAAATATTTTCCTTAATATCGTCTGGATTATTTACAAAAATACACTATCGTTAAATTATTTTTAAGTAATAATGTATTTTTGAGATTTAAGGCAGACAACAACATTGGTGCTGGGTTTTAGTTGTGATGGGGAGACCCCTTATCACGTAATTTTTAAGTTTTTCATTCTTATTTCTGATCAAAATATATTCCATGCCTTGTTCATTGAACAATTTGGTGAGCTCCCTGTGGGCGTCAGTACATTTGACAAATAGTTTAAGGTTACGACCAGCGGTCTTGGCTTCGAATTCTAGGTTAAATTTTGATTTGAGATTTATAATGAAATCAATATGGTTACCACCATATCTAGTTTACTCAACAGCAGGGGCAGTATCGATGGGTTGCTCTTGATCCGGGGCGTAGTTGTTATAATATCATCATTGCACTCACTCCCTTTTAATGGAATTGAAAAAAAAAAAAAAAAACTCACCGGGCTATATGTCATAAACTCATCACATGGTGGATTTCAACTTAACTTACAGGGATACCGCAGTCGCTCTTCGACTGAGGTGACAAATATTTCACTGTTCCATGTATTATTGACGCACAGGCCCTGTGCAGCACAGGGCCTGCTGAGTTCCCATCGGTTCAAGTTGTTAAACCAGTCACCATCCAAGCGTTGTATTGCTATTAAATATATTTGTGTATGACGTGATCGGGCCTTCGCGGACACATGAGGTACGTTTTATTATGTGAAGACTTGATAAATTAGTATTTATCGATTGAATACTGAAATGAAAAGAAGCTAGAATTTCTTGTGAGTATAGACTAAAAAAATAATATACTATCGACCACAACCAATGCATTATATTTTCGTGGGTCTCAAAAGATCTGCTAAAACGTATAGAAAACATAAGCAACCACCACATGTTTCATTCACAGTTGTCTCTCACGTCTTCTCGAAATATCTATTTATATCAACACGAAAAAATATTTCAAAACCTGTATTTCAGATAGTTTAAGAAACATAAAAGGAAAAAAACAATCATTTCAAAGAGGTGATTATGGAAAGAAGTTTTTTTATGAATAAACCAACACGATTTATATCTAATTATCATTTTAAAAAGGGCTTGTTTTATTTTATTTGGCAATCACACAGCTTGAAAAAATTCTTGTATTTAAAACAAAAAAGGACCTAAAAATTAATTCTTTTTGGAATTTTAGGATTAATGTAGTTCCTAATTGGTAATGTTCATGTCATGCTGGTACCAACTTGGTAATGGTAACGGTAACAAGAACATAGGTAATCATTTCATTTAACTTAAATATGGCGACTCCAACATCAAATAGAATTGTTACCAAACGTCATAAGTGGTATTTTTCATTTGCAGCCAGGTAGGTTTTGACTGTTTTCATAAATTATAGCTAAATTTTAAAATATTTTCTGCTCTTGTAATCTGAAAATATTACTTAATTAAGAATGCGCGTTTTTAAAAAATAAATTTGTTCACTTTTAAATTTTTTATATATGATTAAAAACTAAAACACAACAATTTGCTGGTTAAAATAGTTCATAAATCTTTTAAAAGTGGGGGATTCTACTGCCAAGCATTCTTCATTCTACCGCAGATTAAAGATTTATTTGTGTGTATTAATCAAAACTTTGTTTCTAAGGTTTATTTTTAATCTTAATCTAATTGCTTAGAAGATTTAATTTCAGCTAAATTATTGTTTATTAATAAGAATGTGTTTATTAGTAATTACAATCATTCCTTAATTTTATTAGAAAAGATTTATGATTAATTTCGTTATGTTCTTTAATTGCTGTTACAGGTGCATATTGTTAATGCTAAAAGGTTTTTATTTTATAAATAAATGTTACTCTTCAGTTATATGTTATAGTAATTGTCTGTTATCTTAGATACTTTTTCTAGTTTTTGTGGATGCCTCTTTAGCAGTTAGTTAACAAAGAAACATTTTAACTGTTGAAGAGCTTAAAAATACAAGCTGAATGAATAAAAATTTCTTCTGAAAATGTTCTTTATTTCTTGATGTCGTTATAAGAAATTAAATTATTTTTAAAGAATCTACATTTTATTAAAAAATTTATAAAGTTATTTAAAAATATTAAGAGTACCAAATATTTTTAATAAAAAGTTATTAATTTTTATACTGACTGCTCTTTTCATTAGAAATTTCGGTACTAATGAATTATCCTGTCAACCATTTTTGTAGAAAAAAACAATGTTTTCACCAAATGTTGCAGCTTAATACCAAAAATCTATAGATTTTTTTATGTAACTCCAATGAATACTGGTTAATTGGCTTAAATTTTAATAACTTTTTGAATGTGAAGGAGAAAAAAAGAGCATTTAAATTGTGTATTCCTTGAAACTAATATCTTATTTTTAATTAGTCTATTTTTAATCTTATCGACGTCTTATTTTTAATTAGTATTCTAATTTTTACCTTGATATGTTTACAAGGAATAAATAATTCTAAAACTTGTTTGTGATAAAGCTTAGAAATATAAAATGTCAGCTTATGAATTTTATTAACCAATGCAATCACTTAATTGTAACTTCTGCTGTTTACTCGCATTATTTGGTGTCACTTTTTTCACAGAAATGGTCGATGGAATTATAGGTAAGTACTGGAATTTTTGATATAACTTATTTTTATACTTTGTTTTTCTCATTGTAAAAAAGATAAAAATCATGTGTGTTAATTTTGTTCAATTTTAATGGCTTAATTTTGGCATGGAATATTTATAATGACTTAAATCACTTTATGGTAGTTAATTTTTAACATTTGCCAAATTAAAAATTATGTATCTTAAAATAACCATTTCTAACTAACAACTATATATTTTATTATAATGCACAATTGTAAAAAAATTTGTGCCAAAAGAAAATAACCGACTTGAAATGTCACATGTTTTTTAATTAAAGATTCATTATATTACATAATAATCTCATTACCCAGCAACAGTACTTAAAATATTGTTCAAAGTTATTCGAGAAGGAAACATTACAATCATTGCTATTTTTAGAAAATTCATATTTTCTTATTATATCATTTAAAAAAATGTTTCTTTTTTGGCTATACAAAGGAAAAGAAAGTGACTTTCTTTCTCTTTCCAAATGTGAAGAATGAAATATTTTAATGTTAATTTTTAAATTTTTGTTTAAGAAAAAAATTGTTAGTATTTATAACTTTTGAAAAGAAGCAAAAATAAAGCTTATTTTTCAATATAAATAATTGAAGAAGGGCTACATACACAACCTTCTAAGAATGTCTTCAAATTTCTTAAGTATTTTCTCATCCACTCCTTAGTACTATCCATTTTTTGCTTTTTTGCTCTTTAGTACATCAATCTTAGAGATTTCTGTATGTAATGATGAAAAGGCTCAATTTCAAAAAGACTTTAGCATATAAAAATAATCAGTGCTACCTATAATTAATAGGAATATTTCACGTTGGAATGAATTTATATACGGATATTTATTTTATGATTTTCTAAATAAGTTATTGGGAATTTTCTATTTATTAATTCAGTTAAAATAAATGTATTTTCTAGAAAATCAATTATATTAACATCTTTGTCACATACCAGTTAAAAAAATGAAACTTTCTAGATTGGATTAAGAGGACAATTTATTTTGTCTAAAATAGAACGTATTTAATAATTGTCATTGTAACTTTTTTTATGGATTTCAACTGTTTTATTTAATTTTTAGAACTTATCATATTCTTTTTTATTCATTTAGTGTTACTGTTATTGTTAAATGAAAACTCTTATTATTTATAAATTATTTTCTAAGACTTTTTTATAAAACTATTTTGACTGATCTCTGAATAAAAACTTTTTCACTTTTATTAGTATTCTTAATTTTAAATTCAGTAAATTCTTATGTGCCAGTATGGTTTTAACACAATTTTCACACCAAGTACTGCACTGTGATCATGACAACATAAATTACATCACTTCGCATAATATCCAGTTTTCAAAATCTTGCCACTCAACCTCAATCTGAAATAAATATTGCAATTTATTTCTAGTTTCAATTTTAAATTTCCAAATTTTGAATATTTTAATAAACTTACTACAGAAATACGATGAAACTAAGGACAGAAAATTTAATTGTACATATTTTACATAGACGACATATTATAAAACAAACATAAAATAATTAGAAACCAATATTACTACTTTTCACACTTGTTCAATAATGTATACAATTTTTTTATTTTCTTTTAATTAATCAAAAGAATACAAAAACTTTAAACATACCAATATAATACAAAGTAAATATTAACAACTTGTCTATAAATTTTAATCAGTAATGTAAATAACATACATTTTTAATAAAAACTCTGATTTTTAATAAACCGGGCAGTGCAGCCCACTTGTAAAAATAATCTGTGTCATCATAATCTAGTAGAAAAGAAACACTGGGCAATAAAGCTAAATTAATAAAGTAAATAACATATTTTTATGACTGGTTTTAAATTAACTAGGCTAGGGCAGCATCCTTAAAAACATCTGTTAAAATGCAATCTGCCATGGATAATAAAGCTAAATTAAGAATATAAATAACACATTTTTTATGCAAATTTGCTTTCTAATTAAACAAGCATTATCTCGCACATTATTCTAGTTTTGATTAATTGAACAATTTAATGCAACATAAAACTTACATATATCTTGAATATTTCTATATTATATTTAATAAATTACATAATTTAGTATTTATAAAAACAGTAAATTAACTAGAATAACATATAAATTAAAAGTGTTCACTTAATTTTAAACTTCTATCATGCTCCAAATTAAAAAATTCAATTTTGAAAATAACTTTCAAACCCATAAATTCAATTTTGAAAAATTTCAAAAATATAAATTGTAAATTAAGCAACTTTACAGAACTATGACATCTAATTCATTTTTGCTTTGTAAAAATATAGTTGAAATTTCACATCACAATTATTTAAAAATGTTAGAAAAAAGAAAATTTACAGAATAACCTTTAGAAAAAAAAAAAAAAAAAAAAAAAAAAAAAACTAGGTAACTGTATGAGTTTGCGATTTCCAATTTTTGCACTATGTATTGCACAATTATCTTGCCAATCTAAACGATGGCACTACATGATACATCCAGTTACAAAATGTAGGTAATGGTTGAAATTCAGCCTTGCAATCAAGCACTATTTTAAATTTCAAAGATCAAAATTTCTTGAATATTCTATTATAATTACTTTCAATGGAAATATTACAATTCCAATGACTGGAAACTAATTTTCACAAAGATTACGTAATAAAAAAAAATGTTAACAAACTATCACACAACACAGCGGGTGATTACCAGGTTATAAAGCATAATTTATAATGTAAATAAAATGCATTTTTATGAAAACTTGAAATTTAATTAACCGGGCTGTGGTGCTCATTTTAAAAAACATCAGTGAAAATAGAGTGTCTCTGAAGAAAATTGGGCAATAAAGCTAAATTAATAACATAAATAAAATACATTTTTGTGAAACAATTTTAATTTTTTAAATTACATTACTAAATATATATTTATATTTTTATAAAATATAGGTTTAAGCCTCACAATTCATGGTAAACCTAAATACATATCAAATATTTTACACAATACTCTCTAAATTATTATTCACAATAGGAATTTTAATTGCATAACAAATAAAGTAAAATTACTTACCTAATTATCACTTGGAAAATTAAAAAAATGTGCACCTATTTTTACTTAACTAAACTAAACTTTATGGCACGACAGCCCATGTGGGCCAAGGCCTACAGTGCCCATAACTGTTTTCATGACCGAGAGCCCTGGGGTGCGAAGCATATGCTCCAGTTAGGTGGTCAGCCTAATGTAAGACCCCCAGTGTTTAGTTCCCAAGCATGCTTGGTACTCAGTTAATCGACCCACTGAAGGGATGAAAGGCTGAGTCAACCTTGCCCAGCCCGAAGATCGAACCTCGGATCTGTGTCGTGGGAGCATGAAATGCTACCACTAAGCCCCCAGGCTTCACTTATTTTTACACCATTCATAAAATCCTATCTCTTGCTACACACAACTACTAAAACTCAAATTTTACAGTAAAATAATTTGAAAAGAAACTTCATTTTATAAACTTAAAATGAACTTTCAAAATAAATTTTACTTGATGAACTTTAAAATAAATAAAAAAAATCATTTTAAACTTAAATTCAAATTTAACTTTCAAAATATAAGTAAATATGAAATTGATATTTTAACTGCTTAAACAAATTAAGTAATTTATTTTATCTGATTACAATTTATCGAATGCTTTAAGGCTTACTAGCGCACAAATTTTATGCATGTATGCAATAAGTTGTGTCATACAAACACATTGCGACTGAGTAAACCAATTAGGGCATTTTATTACCTGTGTACTGCCACTTAGTCTTTAGCTGCATAAAAAAATTACTGAAACTACGAACAAATTGCATACTTTGGAAAATGTCATAGAATCACTAATCAAATCCATTCTGCTCTAGTAATTTACAGGTATGTGCCTGTAATCAGATTAGTAAGGTTTAGCCTTAAATCCGTATACTGTTAATTAAACCAATGTGCACATTGTTTGCTTGTAACAAAAATTGCCGTAGTTTATATTTGGTAAAATATTTATTAAATAATGTTCTATAACCATTTCTTGTAGAAAATCAGAGCGTCAAGCTGAATTGCCAGCACCTCCTGGTTTCAGTTCATCATTGGGTCAGGTTCATGCAGAAGCTAGTAAAGAAACAGATGCCAGTTTAATTGTAAAGGTATAATGTATAAAAGTAATTTTTACTAGTGTCTTGATTACAAATTAAAAAAAAGTTAGTATGTATCCTAAAGTGATTTGGCTATTGTTATATTTACTCTTCAGTACTTATCATCTGTTCACAATCTTATACCAAAATAAAGAACAAAATGTGGTACTTCTCTATTAATAAGAACAAATAATATAATACATAAAAAAATAATTTAATTATAAAAAACTAAGAGTTACATCATTCAATCATTCATGTTATTTAGTGCTTATTTCAGATGGAAGCTGTTTTTCTATTATGACTTTGCAGGATAAAAGTATTTATTCTTTATTCTAATCTAATGTTTTTTTGTATGTAATTTTGGAAGTTAGAAGGATTGAATTACCTCAATCGAAATATAAACGTCATAGTTCAATATTATATAACATTTTATCAGTTTTCAGAATTCAATGTGATTATTTTCAATATTTTTAATAAAATTTAAAATGGTTAATTGAAAGGATAACCCAATGAGCTTTTTAATATTAAAAGAAAGTTTATCAAATGCTTCTGTGTCAAAAATATAGTCTGTAAAAATTTTTGGTTGTGTTTCTTTAAAAGCTGCAATTTTAGTTTTAAATTAATCTGGGGGAATGGCTGAATTAAAAATATTTTTCAATTAAAAGTAATTATTATTAATTACAGGCAAAGTATAAGTAGTTGGTTGCTTTTACAAACTATTTGTGCATTAACACCTTGTGCATTAACCATGTGGAATCCAAACATCTTGTGCAATAACAGACATTTCTTATATTATTTTAAGATATGATTAAATTGTTCTAACTTCTTGTGATTACTTTAACATTCATAGTAGATGATATAAATATTGTTATGAATTAGGTGTGCAAGCATACCTCAACTGTGGAACTTCCAATTGCCTTAATATTTACATAGTTTCTATTGAATTTGAAATATGAAGGATATATTGGCTCATTGTGTGTGATACTGTTTTTGGTGATTAACTAATCTTTGTTGCTAGTTTAATAACATTTTGTGTTTGGTGTTTTCTAAATGTTTTCAAATAGTTATAATACTAGAATGTTCTTTATTACTATAAACACTATAAAAGCAAAACACACAAGTTCAGCAGTTTGTTATTTGCTCCAGTATGCAATTTTATATATATATATATATATATATATCTGTACCTAGCCCAGATTTAGCCTCTACCAGTTAGTTTGTTAGATAGAAGCAACCAAGCGAAAATCTTCATAATTTATAAGCAGAGACCAAACAGAAAATCCTCAATGCTTGACTTGTCACCTCCATCAGCATTATAATGGAGGCTATGTTCCACACTCTAAATTATAATTTTTATGTATTTGTTAAAACTGGTGAAAAACACATTTATAACCCTATATAAAAAATAATTTTTTCCAAATTAACTTTGCCAATAAGGAAATAGAAAAGAAAAGAAAAAAAAAAAAAAAAAAAGAAAAAAGCCCTTGATTTAAAAATAAGAATTTCTAAAAGTTTAATGGGAAAAAGTTAATTTAATCAAATAAGTTATATCTAATGCCTGAAACAGTTTCTATAAATTGGATATTATATCCAATTTTATTATTATATCCGGTAATGTTTTCCATTACCAGTATGAATTTCATTCTTATCATTTATGGTGAGAACTGTTTGTATGGATAATTTAATAAGCTTGAAGAAAGACAAGAGATATCACAACAATATTTATTTTGTAGATAACATGTTGAGCAAGAATCAAATGATTAAATTTATAGACTTTTGTGAAGTGTGGTTTCTGCCAAGATCAGTAGCCTCCATTGTTGGAGATCACCTATGTCACACATCTCGGCATTGATTCAAAGAGACTTTGGATGTGTTCTTGGGGTACAGCAGACCAAAGAGCTTCCACACGTTGCCAAAATTGATCTGGTGTGGCAACTGGGATTGTAATTTGGGTCAATCATTGAGCAACCATGGGCAACATGTATTCTATCAGCGAATGATCCAGAGAGCGAACCGGCCAGGGAAGTAATTCAATCTGTCAATTCATGAAGAATCCTTGGACAATGTGTGCCATGTGTGGTCGCACATTATGCTGTTGAAATATGATGTGGGCAAGCCCTTGAAGGTAACGAAGGACCACTGTCTCCAACACTTTGGAGATGTAGCACTATGCGGGTACTTTAAGTGTAAGCAGATGTATGCTTAAAGTACCTACAGTGCACACTAGAGGAGTGCAAGAGCGATATCCAATACCATCCCATGCCATATAAACTGCTGCAGGACCAGTGTGGCAGTGCTTAACGCAGCTGTTCAGCATCCTTTCTCGACGATGTCTCCAGACTCGAATGCGACCATCGTGGTGTTGCAGACAAAAGCGTAAATTTTCTGTAAAGATAATTTTATTTCATTCTGCTATCCACTTCCTTCTTTCATGACACCATTGTCGGCAGAGTTGTCATGGTTCTGCGTGAAGGGTAGATGAAGCAATGGACGTTATGCTGGCAAATAATCTGCTGTAAACGGCATCGAATGGTAAGCGCAGACACTGGATGATGCGTTAGAGACTGAATGTGCTGTGCTATGGTTCGTGATGTGACTGAGCGATCTGTCACTGCAATGCGCTCAATTTTCCTGTGATCACGTGCAGTGGTGCACTGAGATGGATGCAATCAAACACGTTGGTCCTTTCGTACCCTCCTGCATCCAATGATCACATGTCCTCATTACAATTGTTTGGTTTTGTCCAACATGACAACTGATTTTCCTGAAAGATAATCCACAATCTTGGCAGGCCATAATCCTTCCTCTGTCGAACTTACATACTTGATAAAAAAATGATCACTGTTTTCTACGTGACATAATTGATTTTTTTTGAAAAACTTGCAAGATAAACCCAATTAGCGAACTTGAAATTGTTGAAGTCTCCAAGCTTTAAATAGTGCTTTGAAGTGGCGCCTATAGTGCGTGAGATGTGTGTCAGCCCTGAAATTTGCTTATCTCACCTCCGCTAATGCATGTTGTAAATTTCTTGTTATTTGCATGCTTCCTTCAAGTTGTTGCATTTACAGTGGCCCGCAGTGTATTAATTGATGTAATTATTATATATTATGACCCTTTATAACTTAACAAAACAAATTGTTTAATCATGTAAATTGAAATAAAATAATAATAATCAATGTTAGTATAATATGCAAAATCATAATTTTTCTGAGAATACATGTTTTTTTATTATCATTTGTCATTTGTATGCATAATATTTTGTACATACCTCATTTGCAATGGATACAATAATATTCACTTAGAACACAAGACAGCTCACTATCATCTGTTTCATACTCAATAAAATCTTAAAACAAATTTACAATTTCATCAGGGCCTAAACATTTTCTGTGAGTTACTGTTTCAGGGTGCTTTGCTATGTGTATTAGCATAAAAGTTCATTTTTGCTCTGAACTCAATAACACTGCATTCAAGGTTAAATAAATGTATGATAATAGTTAGGAAAGTTTGTTTTACTGATGGTATCTACTTTGTGAACTACCTTTTGTTGAACAAAATCTATTTGCATGGTTAATGATAAATTGCCTTGGTGTTAAAACAATACCAACATACATAATAGATATATTTTGTTGTAAAATTTCTCGAAATAGCATAGAACCACAAAATATTTTTTGTGTCATCATCTTGGAAAATGATTAGAGAAGTCAGGAATTATTTTCAAATTCTCTGCAAAAATGTGGTAACTCTTGTATCCAATTGATCGTAACTAACATTTTAGTACCAAATGAAAATATCAAGATTTACCTTATAAATTTTTCTACAGGAAATAAAGTGAAATTTTATTTATTTAAGGGAGAAGAAAAAACCTTAACTTCAAAAATACTTAAAATAAAACTTAGACTGGATTCTTGGTTATAATATTTGGTACTTTTTATAATAATTGACAATTTTACTTTTTCACCTATAATTATATATAAATATTTTTAGAAAAAATTGTTAGATATGGTTTTATATGCTAGCAGTTAAAGACTGATTAAATTCTTTCTGTAGAATATAAATTTGAAGTATGTAGGAATATTTTGATTGGAAAATTTCTTAGACAGAAATAGTAAAATGGTGGAATTTATAATAAATGAAGTATGTTTTGTTATTGCAATATTTCTGTATATTTATATATTTCTTAAGGAAGAAATGTGGTACAATACACTTATCATTTACAAGATTATTATTTTACATTATAATAAAATTTGTAATTATTGAAAAATTTTAATTTCATTTGGTTTAATAAATATTAATAAATTATAACTATTGTATATGTAGTATTGAAAATATGCCACAAAATCATTTTAGCAAAAATTAGATGTCAAAATAGATCTTAGCATTTAAACGTGAAGTATTATAGTGCAGAAAAACCAAAATTTAAAGTATTTATTTTATTTTTCAAGTGTATTTTTACCAATCTTCATATATTAAAAATCCTCTTTTGATAAATCCCTTGAAAATTTCTTTAATATATATGTCAGCTACTCTGAGATTAAAAATCTTTTTTATTACTTATGAGATACAGTGGGTCTTTATTCATCTACTACTAGTTAGTAGTTTAAACATTAAAAATATTAATATTCAAATTTTAAATTTTGCTATTTAATGTTATTCTTTAGTCTTTTATGGACTTGAAAAAAAATGTTAAAGTTGATTTTGTTTGATATGAAAGCAAATATGAACATATTCTAAATTTAGATTTATTACAAATGTATTTTTCTTTCAAAGAATTTTTTTAATCATTCTTTTCTAGTTTGTTTTTAGATTATTTCAAAGAATCGTCTCTTTATAGTATGTATTACATTAATAAAGAATTATGTTTTCACACAATTTATTTTTTATGTTGTATGATTGTAATATGTAATGATATAAATTATTTTTTAAAACTTATTTGACATTTTACAAATCTTTGCTGATCTGAGTAAATATTATATGTAATATTTCTGCACTTTTCAAAACTTTCTATTAAAATATTCTTTTTATTTTTTAAAAACTTAAATAACAAATCTCCCTTATCTCATTTCTTTTAATTTAGATTTTTCTGTTATTTATATTCTGTTTTTAAAATTTAAATATGAATATATGTATCCTTTAAATAATATAGTTTTTAATACCAATATGAGATTATAATACGGAGAAGAATATCACATTATTAATCTCAGTATTCTATGTCTGTGAAATACAAAAAGGATATGTTAATTTCTAAAAGGTGTTGATTACATGATTTGTGTATTTTTATAATGTTATTATGTAGGAATGTATCTGTTTGATGATGTCAAATCTATCCAACTTGAAACTAGACTGCTTGTAGATTTTATATGTTACTAGATAAAGTTATTTGAGGTGTTCAAAAATTTTTTTATTTATCGTTATGGTTTATATTTAATGATTCAAATTCCTCCTATTGTCAGAAACACTTCAATTGAAATTGATCATTCAACTGATCTTAAGTCCAATAGCTCATGTTTTGTAAATGCTTGTAATAGTTTAAAATTCATCTGCTATTTTAAAATGTAAATTTTAGTTGAGTGTGTCCTTAAATGCAAAAAAAAAAAAAAAAAAAAAAACAAGATTGCAAAATGGTAAACTAGTTTCAATATGAGCAGTCCTACTCGCATTTACGTTTAGCTACAAGGCTTAAAATAAATCAAGCAATTGTTTTAATGTATCACTATCAAGCAATTTTTTTATAATGTACTTAATAAATGAATTAAAGAACTTTCATTTCAGAAATCATGGGATATTGCTTTGGCTCCTTTGAAGCAAGTTCCTATGAATATATTCATTATGTATATGGCTGGAAATTCTATATCTATTTTTCCCATAATGATGATAGGAATGTTATTTATACGATTAGTAAAAGCTCTATTAACTATTCAGTCAAGTAAGTGAAATTTTTTTATTCTTTATAGTTTTATTATTCTATTTTGATTCAATGTCTTTTTTGCTGCATTAATGAGATAATATAATTCATATATTATTTCTATTTTGATCAAACATTTTGATTTCTTAAAAAAACATTTTCTCTTTAACAAATTTTAATTGTTAATTTCATTTGACTGATAAAAAAATATTTTTTTCCATTTATACGATTTCCTAATACTTTTTTTTTATAGTACCATAATTTCAGAAGTATGATTTGAAAGTGTCTCAAGCCTAAACTATTGTTTGTTTTCCAAATTATTTAAATCTTAATGTAAATTGTGCCCTACAAACATTTACTCTTGTAAAATTAAAGTATTAATCTTCCTATTCAGTACTTTATAGTGATGATTGTAGAATGATTTTTATGGTCTATTATTTTGAACTTTGTTATTCTTTTTATAAATGAGGCATCTTTTTTAATATAAAGTTTAATAGTGTGGCAATATCTTGTATAATGTTAGTGTCACATTGCAATAGTTTTTGTTTCCTTTATATCTACTAGTTTTTTACGTAATAAATATACATAAAATAATGTTGAAATCTGTATGTTTTTAATTATTTGCGAGATTGTTTTTATTGTTTGAATCAATTGCTAATAATCTAAATCTAATTTATATATAAAAAAAAAAAAAAATCAGTAATATTAGTCCCTTGAAGTTTTAGCTATACATCAGCTCATATTTATGTCTGATATTGAATAATAGTATGTGTAAGATCTAAAATTGTTCTTCTGCAACTTAACTTGGAATTATCTTTATATTTTGAAATAACATTTCTTTGCCCTTAATATCAAAGGAAAGAATAAGAATTTTTCCTATTTTCTCCATTAATATTCATTAATTATATAATATTAGTTTGAAACTCAAGATGCATAATAAGACTATATAAAATTAATATGGTATGAACTGAATATAGAATCGGATCCATACCATTTTCTTTAGCTAGGAAGATGTGTATTGTACTTATTTATTATTCTTTTTTAGATATAAAGTGGATTATTAAAATTTTTGACTATAACCTCATGTTTGATTTCACTTAATATTTTGAAATCTAAGGGCAACTTATCTGAATTTGAGCCAAGCTGGCAGCTGAATTGTTAGTGCTCTTGCCTTTTGGTTCAACAATTCATGGGTTCAAATCGCACCTTGGACATGAATTTTTGTGTTGGTTTGTAATACATTTTAAACTATAAGTTTTGGTCCAATTAGCTCTCATGTCCAAAAAAAAAAAAAAAAAAAAAAAGACAAACAAACTAAATCAATTTATCTGAATTTGAAGTTGATGCCAGTAAGTTTAACATAACTTACTGAGTTTGAAATTATTTCCAAATACTTTTCTTACTCAATTTTCAAAATTTTGATGTTATTTTATATACTAATGATTGCATCTCTGGAAATTTCCAATTTTTATCAAACCATTTCATTTTTTTATTGCTGAAACATGTAATTACATGCCATATTATTAATGTTGCAACATGTAATTACATGTCTTTTCATTAAACAATTTGTAATAGTCACATTTACTATAAATTTCAATTGTTTTACAGTGTTTAGGAAATAAATATCAAGTCCAATACATATTTTATTTATTGTTTATTATACATAATAAAAATAAATTGTTTCTGATGAAATATGTAATTTATGTTTATATGATGGATGAAATTTTTTTATATTCGCTATATAAAAGAAGACAACTTTGAGTACATTTTAAATATTTAATGTTAATGAAAAGAATCCTTATTGTGTATTGTGAACTATTTTGTCCATTAAAATTTTAAAACATTTTGTTATTTTCTTAAAATTTAATCCTTGTTTTCTTCATAGTAGTTCAACAATGTATAATATTAATATCATACCTCAAAAACATGTTAGCTATAGTTTTAAAATTAAATTTTTTTTACTTAACTTGATAATGGGTGTAGTGTTAGGATACTCCTCATTCTCTTCACATGATGGCGCTGTTGTCATTGGGAGAGAGGAGAGGAGGGAGACACTACACTGGCGCATCCGCACAGGATTACGAACTGATGTTTCTGACATAATTTGAAACAAAACTGTGAATTCGTTTATTTGACTGTGTTTTACAAGTAATTGAAATAGCTTTTCTCACAAAAGGCAAGAAAGAAGATTTACGAACTATTGCAGTGGAATTAGGCATTGAGAATGCTGCGAATCTAAAACTTTACGAACTAAAAAAAATTTATAACAGAAAGCGAAAACTACAACGAAGATTTCATTAAAGAATTCTTAAATTCGTTGATTGAAGAACAAAAAAGAAACGATGAAATTGAAGAGCGGAAAAGATTGCAAGAAATTGAAGAACAAAAATGGAATATGGAAATGGAAAAACAAAAACTAGAAATGGAATTCGAGCTTCAAAAACTAAGTTTAATGGAAAAGGAACGAACAGGAGAAGATAATTTACAAAATACTGGTAATGATTTTCATTTTAAGGCGAAATTAGACTTAAATAATATTTTACAGAAGTTTGATCCCAAAACAAATGATATAAGTTTATATCTTGTCCTCTTCGAAAGACAAGCTAAGAGAATTGAAATTAAAAAAGAACTTTGGGTTACGCATTTAATTGGATTATTGCCATATGATGTTGTACAAATTATAGCAAGGGAAGAGGAAGAAGTCACCGAGAATTATGACAAAGTAAAAAGTTTACTTCTCAAAAGGTATAAAATGACCCCAGAAAAATTTAGACAATTCTTCACGAAGCATCATAAGAAACCAGAAATAAACTGGCGAGATTTTGCTTATGAACTGAAAAATTATTTCTTAGAATGGATCAGTGGACTTGGAATACGAACATTTGAAGAACTATGTGATCTAATAATAACCGATCAAATAAAACGCAAAGTTCCCTTAGAAATTAAAGAACATTTTATTGATGTTTGGTCAAATTTTAAAACTCCAGAAGAAATAACAAGTAAATTGGATGATTATGAAAATGTCAGAACGAATATTAGTGTCAAACCGAAAGAATTTCCTCGCCCAGAATATTTCAAGAGATATAATTCTAACGAACAAGAACAAAAATATTCGGCAGAGTCAAAACATATTCCTCCGTATGTTAGACAACATAAATTTAAAAATTTTCGGAAAGAAGAAAATTTTGAAAAAAGAACTGTGAAAGAATGTTATATTTGTGGAGATTCGCATTTTGCGAGAGAATGCCCAAAAAGATTTAAAGCAAATTATAAGAAAAGCGATGTTCTAACAGCAGAAATTCGCTCCCAGTTTTTAAAAGAAAAAAGAACGGAAATTGAAATAAATCCTCTTCAATATGTGGACATTTACGTAGATAATACTCCAGTGAAAGCTCTCGTAGACTCGGAATGCCAACTTCCAGTCATAAATAATGACTTTATTCCAAAATCAAAAACAGAAAAGGGAAGAGTTATTTTAATCAGTGCTTTTGGAGAGAAGATAGAAGCCAAATTAAAATGAGCTTTCAAGTAGCGTTAAAAACGGAAAATAATAAAATGTTCTCGAAACCTATCGAAATTATTGCAGCTGTTACGAATAAAATCCAAGGGCAGTGTATAATACCAATGAAAGTTTTTTATTTATTGGAAAATGTAGTGCTAGAAGAAAACAAGAAGTCTGCCGCCTGCTTTGTTTTGGCGTCGCAAGAAGTTGAAAATCATAATGAGACTACTGAATCATCACACGCCGAAAATATGGGTGAGGCTCTCTGTTCAAATGACGCCACGAATCCGGGTATTTCTGATGATGTGGAAGTGCTAGAAGCCAAAACAAATTGTAAATTGAGCCAATCATTACAATTTAAAAAAGAACAACAAGAATGCGCTTCTTTGGATGAAGTGAGATCTTCTTTATCATGTGGCAAGGGTAAATATTTTGATTTAGATGGCATTTTATTCTACAAAGAGAAAGTTTGTGGTGAAACTGTAAATCAGTTAATTTTACCGAAATGTCGCCGTCAGAAAATTATGGATTTGGCTCATACATCTGTTTTGGAATCAGAAAATATTTTCCGAGGGTCAATGCTGTGGGAATTACCCTTGAAGATGACGAAGAATTTGGTGAAATCTCTATTCCATTAAATATGAGTAAATCTGTTGTTGATTAGTTACAAGATCAAAAGGTAAAATTTGAAAGAGCTGTCGAACATGCCTCATGGATAACTGCTGGAAAACAACAAGCCTACACCAACTATTTCAATCGCTGGACTGTACCTAAGGAATTTAAGGTGGGTGATCAGGTTTATCTATTGATTCTGGACTCTTCTAACAAATTGTATGCCAGATGGACAGGTCCTGGTGAAGTAATTGAACATTGCCTACCTAAATCCTATAAAGTTAAACTCCCAGATGAAAATATTTTGTTTTATTTGTATTTGGTATATTGTTTGTTTACATCAATTGTATTGGTATATTGTTTGTTTACATTAATTGTATTGGTATATTGTTTGTTTACATTAATGTTACTGATATATTGTTTATTTACATTAATGTTACTGGTATATTGTTTATTTACATTAATGTTACTAGTATATTGTTAATATACATTAATGTCAATTTATATATTCAGTGGATAGATTTATTTTAATTTTGTTTCATATTTTTTTATATACATATTATTAATATTGATTATTCTATGCATACTTGTGAATTTTAAGTAATTTATTTGCAAATAATTTTTTCTATACACCTATAATTATTTCCTAATTCCAAGCTCCTATTTATTTTATGTTTAATATTTCTTAAATTGTTTTCAAAAATATTATTAAGTCTGTGTTATTCTTTTGTATCCTAACATATTTAATTCAGTTATGTGTTTATGTGGGACATAAACCCAAAACTTGCGGGAAGGGTGTAGTGTTAGGATACTCCTCATTCTCTTCACATGATGGTGCAGTAGTCATTGGGAGAGAGGAGAGGAGAGAGTCCGCTCCGGCGGGGAGAGAAGAAATTGTCGTTGACCAGCGAATGAGGAGGTTCAGCTGGCTCTCCTTGGGTGTTTGTTCTGTTGGCCAAGTAGGGCCATAGTCAAATTTCTATTAATTATAATTTTAATATACAATACTATCAATTTTTATTTTTAAATAAATGTTTGTATTCGTTCCAGTTGTGCTTTCTTCTACAGAACAGACACTACAATGGGAATGGTACAAACTTTTTAGAATGGAATTTAACTGTAGAGTTTATTTACATCTTTCTTTAATCATTGGTTTCTTACTTTTTCCTGTGTGGCAGTTATTTTATCTAGATGTTATAAAAACAGTATTAAAGCTGATATTAGGAATTAACATTTTTCTTTAATTATATAAATAAAATGCTTAAATTATAATTTCTCTCGGTCATTTCCATTTTTAGCATTTAAACTCATAGAAGGTAGTCAAGCACTTTTGCAAAAGGCAGTTTATCTTTTTGGAAATTTAGTATGCTTAGCTTTGGCTTTATATAAATGTTCATCAATGGGTTTACTTCCAACTTATGCTTCTGATTGGCTGGATTTTGTACAACCTCAAGAGGTAAGAAAATATATCTCAAATTCCTTTTAAAACAATATTTACTGAAATTCTTGCATGTATTTTGGTTACCGGTTTAATATAAATAATTAGTGATATTATGAAAATGTGTATTAATGGAAAAAAAGGACAAATGCTAATTTACCATAAAGAGTTGTCATGTAAGCAACAGCAGATAAATTATTAAAATACTATCCATTTTCTGAATTGAGAATGTACTATTGCACCCCAATCATCAATTATTTTATATTTAGAAGGATGTTGAAAATTTTTTGTTTTAAAATTGAAAAAAGTAAAAACTCTTATAGTTTTGGCTTCAAGGTGTGCCATGAATAATGTTTTTGGCTGATAATTTTTGAAATACACACATGTCCATTAATTAATGATAATACTAGAACTGATAACTAAAGGTGCAGATGCAAAGCAAACAGAATTTATTCATAAAGCCCAGTATTAAGAAAAAGAGATAGTATGTGTATGATACCAGGCCTATAAACTGATTATAGCTCCCTGCCACACTTACTCCACATATTGCCTGTACAACAGCTTAATAGTATGTTGTTAGTATGATGGTTAATACATTGTATGATTTCCATTAGAGAAAATACAGTTTATACAACATTAAGGCATATTGAGAATCACATTAGCAAAATACTTTTAGAGCAGAGAACTTCTATTAGCAAGCAATTTCTCTAATTACTCAGTAAAGATGTAGAAGATGGTTAACAGGCAGCAATATGTTAACCAAGCACTATGTTTCACACATGCTCTATTGGATTCAAGTTGGGTGAGAATACTGGCTATTCCATACGGGTGAGATCCTCTGATTGAAAGTAGTCATTGATGTTTGAACAATGAAAATAGGTATTACCATCCATAAACTCAAATTCAGCACCCATGACACCTTTAAATAAACAGATTGTTTCAGAATGATGACCTGATAAATTTGTCCTGTCTTGGTTCCAATATGAAAATGCAGACCTATTCTAAAGCCCAGTATAATGCCACTCCAAATAAACATTCATATACCATCATAATTTTGATGTTCAGTGATGCTGTCTTGGTGGTACTGGTGTTCCCCATATGAATGTCTGATTGCAAGCTAAACCTTGATTTTTTGGAAGCCTTCTGTGATGGTATCCAAGTTGCATGTTCTCTACTCTAGGCAAACCGCTGCGACAGTGAGTTGTAATCGGAACACATCTGAAAAGCATGCAGCATATAGATCTTGTTTCAAATATCTGCACATGGTTTGCCATAAACAGTCTTACCCATGGCTGATGACAGCTGATGTGACAGGTCCACTGCTACGCTTAATCTTTTCTTTTGGCAGTTACTGTCATATTTGGTGTTGGCACTTGAGGAAAACCTATACTGTAAGTAATGCCTGCTGACATTTGCATCATTGCTACAGCCTAGAGAGGACACTTTGGGTGAGTCAGAGTTCCTTGTCTACTGCCATCTGCATTCGCCAGCATCCACCAGATCAATGATTCTACTCTGTAAAACATCATCCACATGTATCTTTTGTGTCATACTTGTGTGGTTGTGCCATTGAGCATCATATGGACTAATTGTGAACATGTTTTCTTCTTTGTCACAGATATTTATATACCCCTCACTTATACTCATGTTATTGTGGTTGGCTTCATTGAATATACAGGAAAATAATACAGGTTATTGGGATGTTTTATTTTTACTGTATTGTTAATTATATTCTTATTTGGATTTGAAAATCAAGGAACCTCTGCTAAAACATTTTGTACCAAAAATGAAAAGTTGCTGTATGTTCATTAACTTAAAAACATTTCTTAAAAAATATAAAATTAGTTATATAGGTATTGGTGCAAAAGAAATGTCTACTTTGTTTAAAAGATATTAATTTTTATGATAAAGGTGCCTTTTATAAAAATATTGCAAAAGTTTGCTGAATTTTCCCATTTTTAAAGCATTTTAATTGCAAATAATTAATTTAAAATTCTTCTGAATGAGTTGTGTGGATAATTTTAAGAAAATCAATGCTTCACTAAGAAAGTACATTAATTTCAGAATTATTGACAGCTGCATTGAGAGTGAAAATATTGGAATAAATTGCTATTATTTTAAAGAATAATTGAAAACGTTAATAATTTGCAAAATGAATAAGATACAAAAATGTACAATAAAACTTCATTAAAAAATGTAGTTTGTACTGTTAAATGAAAAAATGTATATACTTGCTTAAAATTTAAAATATTTCAGCTTGACTTTTTTTTTTCAGAGAATGGAATTTGGAGGAGGAGGGATTTTACTTTGAAATTCAAATTTCTCCTCACAAAGTATTTCATTATTGAGAGTAAAGCATGGTTGTGAACCACTGAAGATTATTGTATATATTAAATTATATAATCAAATGTTAACTTAGAATCTGGTTTTCCTCATTAAAAAATTATTAATTTATTTGGTGTATTTAATGAAGATTTATGATTAATGAAGATTATGATTAATGAAAATTTGCAGTAAATAATAAGTACAGTATATAATTGGTGAACTTAGTTATTGAGAATTAAACTGTTTAATTGAAAAAATGATGAATATTTGCTTATTTTTCAGCTATGTTTTAAATAAATTTTAAAAAAATTGTTAGAGTTTAATAGAGAAAATATATTACAAGGACCTATTAACTACTAAATGTTTAAAGACTTATATATATCTTTTACATAATTATCTTTGAAACATATGATTACAGAGCAATTAATTCCATCTTAGAAATGAGAACATTTAAAGTGAAATGCTCAATCTAACACTTCTTGAGAAACTAGAAATAAAATAATGTAAAAATGAAAAAATAAAATACTCTCTAAGTTTCAATTACAGTTTTTGATTTTTAAGAAATTCAACTTAAAAAATTTATTAAGTGCAGTTAAGCATTGAGATATATTTTTCATATATTTATAAAAGTGATTCATTACTAGCTAAAAAATAGGCTTATTGTAATGAAATTTAAAAAAAAAAGTTTTTGTTAGAAATTTAAGGTTTAATTTGAAATACTTTTATTTACGTATTTTTGTTATCTTTTATAAAATGAAAGAAATCTGTTTATTAGAAAAAATGATTGTCCCTCCTGCAGATTGTTTCAAAAGTAGTGTGACCAATTTTAACAGCCTGTAAATATTTATAAATTTTTATCGCTTCACTGCCAGTTTCCTTTAAAAATGAAATATTTAAACTAACTAATTTTATGAATGGTAGTAAATTATGGCTTAGATCTTCAAATCCAAAACAAATTTTTAAAGTTTTGAAGGATAGTTGCTTATTTTCTGTTATAAAATAAAGCATTTAAAAATCAGAGAAGACATTTTTAATGGATTATCTAAAGTTTAAAAAGTATAATTTGGCTAAAATTAAAAAAAAAGTGAGCAAAACAAAATTCTTGGTGTAAAAGAACTTGAAGATACTTATTGCTGTAGAAAATTCTTGTGTTCAAAGAACTTTAGTAAAGAAACTACAGGTATTACATTCAACGATTTGTCCTCAGATAATAAAAATTAAATGTATTTATCAAGAATTATTCAGCACATAATGCTGAATGATTTGACAGATGCCCTTAGTGAAGTAAATAAATTGGCACAGTTAATTTATCCAATTCCATTTTCAGCTGCTTCAGTGCAGAGATAATTTTTAGCATTGAAAAGAGGTAAAAATTATGCATGCAATACAATGAGCCAGGATAGATAAAGCAATTTATCTCTAATAACAATAGAAAAAGAAATATTACACTTATTACAGTCAGCTTTTTGATCATGTAATTGATGATTTTGTAAGTAATACGGATGTACATGTAGATTTTGTGTACAAATGAGTAATAAAAAGTTAAAGAAGTGTTTATAATGTACATTTTTATGGTTTTATTATTATTAATGTTCGTTGTTTTCTGCACACCCTGCATGAAAACCTACCGCACACCACTGATATATATATTATACAACATAGAGAAACATCAGTTTTTTTAGCTGACTCATGTGTTTGACTTCTTGCTTCATTCTCAATGAACTACTTGACTGTGACCAATATTTATAAATCTTTGATAATTATTATAAGACTTCAAGTTTTCAGAACATTTTGATAATAAATAATACTATAGTAACTGCTCCTATTGGTCCAATTAACTTGTAACTTCGAGAATATTAATGTTTGTCGCCAAAAATATCACCAAATTTTCTCGAGTCTTAGATATTTCTCAAGTTCAGATAATTTCACAAATCAATATAATATGAAAAGTAGATTATAGAAATATAAGATATCTGCATATTTACATTTTTCATAACAAAATGAAAGATAATATATATATGTATGTATGTTTACTTATATTTTGATATAAACTATGATGACCTTTAAAAAAATAGGTTTCTTAATATTAGTTTTTAATTAGCAAGTGCATTACTTCTTAAAGCAGGATATTTTATTTTCCTATGGTCTTCAAATGTAAATTTTTCTCAAATGTATTTCATACAATAGTATTAGTTTTTGCTCTATCACTTCTATAATTTCGGTTGAATTTATAAATTACCTATTTTTCAGTCATCCTAATTTTATTAATTATGCAAAAATTTTCATTTTTTTATACAAACTGATAGCTATTACATATTTTGTAAAAATGTAGATGTCGATAAAATCCATAAAAATCATCATGCTTTTTTTAAAATTCAAATCTTCAGCTAAAAAAGTTATTCTTTAAATGATAACAAATTTCTCTTATTTCATTCATAGTCTTAAAAAATGAATGATGCGTGCATATTTTAATTAAGGTTACCAGTTGTAATATGAAAGGAATAACTTAATGAATTTTTGTATGAATCTTTAAAACTGAAAATATTGTGTTTCAAGAATATATAACATTTTGTGAAAAAAAATGAATACTATTCTAGAAATCATTTTTATTTTTTTAAAAGTACAGAATTTTAACAGTAAATCTTTGGTGAGACTATTTAGTACAAATTCTTAAAATTCAAATACTTCATAACATCTGTAAAAAAAAAGTGTTACTTATATTTCCTAATTAAATACAGAAAAAATATTGGTATTTATGTACTTATGAATTTATACCATCAGAGCTAAATATACTTCAAATTCTAATATCTTACAAACTTATTGGTAATCATTATTAAATGCTGTACTACATTTCTACTAAGATTTGATGTTCTTTATTTCTTGAAACATAATATTCTAAGATTTAATTTAAAAACACATATTAATATAATTAAATATTGAAACAAATTATAATGAAACTGATAAATGCTTTAAAAAATAGTCTTAGTATTTCTTGATAGAACATTTGGTGACAAAGCATAATTGCAATAAAAAAAATATTTCTATATTTATAGGCATGTATTAATCATTATATTATGAATTTAAAAGTAGAGATGCTAAGATAATGGAGAGCATTGTTAAACAATCTGATTATACTAAATGAACTAATGAATATGGTCTTTCCTTACGTTATGATGTATATTTATTTCAAGTGAGAAAGTTTTTTCTACATTTTTAATATGTATTTTAACTTTCTATTGTTGATTAAAAATATTTCTAAATGAGGAACAATTATATTATCTTATACAATGTTTTAATTCACTCATTGCATGAAATCCTTGTGTTATTTTTAAAAGTTTAAATGCTTCATTTGATAATTATTTTTTTTGGGAACCACAAAAAATTTCTATTTCTAATTGGTAATGCTTGTAAGCCCTGAAATGACATCTTTCTTTCCCAAATGTGAAAAAGGAACTTATTTTGAAGAAGCCTTTTACATTTTTTAAAGTTAGCATTGATATATTCTCTTCAAAAGAAGTACAAAATAGTTTTGCACCTGGATTTCATGTCTTGATTAATTTTCACTGAGTGAAAATTTATTTCATAATAATGAAATCCATTATTTCATAATATTAACTATAAGAAAATTTAATTCTATCCCTTCCACACACGCACACACACACATATATATATATATATATATATATATATATATATATATATATATGTATATATATATATATGTATATATATATATATATATATATATGTATATATATATATATATATATATATATATATATGTATATATATATATATATATATATATATATATATATATATATATATATATATATATATATATATATATATATATATATATATATATATATATATATATATATATATATATATATATATATATATATATATATATATATATATATATATATATATATATATATATATATATGTATATATATATATATATATATATATATATATATATATATATATATATATATATATATATATATATATATATATATATATATATATATATATATATATATATATGTATATATATATATATATATATATATATATATATATATATATATATATATGTATATATATATATATATATATATATATATATATATATATATATATATATATATATATATATATATATATATATATATATATATATATATATATATATATATATGTATATATATATATATATATATATATGTATATATATATATATATATATATATATGTATATATATATATATATATATATATGTATATATATATATATATATATATATGTATATATATATATATATATATATATATATATATATATATATATATATATATATATATATATATATATGTATATATATATATATATATATATATGTATATATATATATATGTATATATATATATATATATATATATATATATATATATATATGTATATATATATATATATATATATATATATATATATATATATATGTATATATATGTATATATGTATATATATGTATATATATATATGTATATATGTATATATATATATATATATATATATATATATATATATATATATATATAAAGCATTACAAAAATTATAATAAATAATGAAAATATTAATAATAACACTATAAACATTAAAATTTTAGTCTTTTAAATAATTAAGAAAATATGGGTCTGGAATATGAATATCCAATGATTAGTACATTAAGAATTTGAAAATAAATGGATAATAAAACTATATTTTTTGATGCAGAAAAGAAAAAAGTTATAACCTTATACATTTTATATTTATTTAGCTTTATTTTTTTAATTTTGCTATATTTTACTTGAGTATTAAAATTTTTATAGAAAATATTTGTATACATCTTCAGGTGTGATTTTCAGTCCCAGTTAAGATTTCCACTTTTCAAAATTCTTTCAAAGTGGAAATCTGAATTTCTGTTCCGATTTCCACTTTTCAAAAATAATGTTTTAACAGATATTTTTAATTAAGTGTAAAATTTACCAGAAATCACATAATAATGTGAATTCAGTTAAAGGAACCATTAGTTTTAAGTAAGATTTAACTACAGCACAAGGTTTATCATCCACCTCAGAAAACTTGCATTCCTACATATACTATGATTAGACTGATTATAATGTCAATTTCCATAATAAAAATGGATAACAATTTTATAATTTTATTTTAAACTTTTACGGACCCCTTGACATTATTTAGGGACTCTAAAATCTATTTTAATTTTCTACGGATCCTCTAAACGATAATGGGACCACTGGGGATTCATATTGATCACTTAGGGAACCAATCATCTAGACCATATAAAGGAAGAAAACCTAAACTTCAATATCTAGATGCAGTAAAAGAGGATTGTCTGGTCTCAGAACAAAGAATTGAAAGAGTTTAGCTGCTAGTAGAGGTGGTTAGAAGCATCCAGTTCAGAATTCATTGGCCCACCTTGGGGTTTTTCGCCATGGATGATGATGGTAGAAGCTAATCGCGACATATTTGAGTATATCTTAACATAAGGCAATATTTTCCATTTTTTTAAATGTCAAACTATCAAGATTACAGAAATCAAGAAGAAAATAAAGATTACAGAATAAAGATGAAAAAATGTCAAATTATGTTAAATATTTTTTTATCTTATCTGTAATCTTGTTTACTATAGTTTAAGTTTTATATCAACAAATTACATTGAGAAGATTATATTTAACGCTGAAATTTAATACATTGTACTGTATTTATTTTTTTACTGTAGTGCTCAATTTGTTATGCATTTTCATGTCAAACTTAAGTGCATTAATTTTGAAGTTTTTAGAGTATTCATTCTGTAATTTATTTCACATTTGCATAAATAAAAAAATAATAAATATTGCAGAATTTAATAATTTGCAATTTTTGTTTATATTATTACAATTTTAATTGCTAATTGGATTTTCTATATTTGATTTCTAGTAGCATTGACATATCTTCCAACATAACATGGCTATAGATACACATTGTGTATCAATGGGAAACAATTTTTTCTCTAAAAAAGTTTTCAAAGAATTTTTTTATATTTATTACTTTTATAACCAATTCCTTAAAGTATACAGAAAAATTTCAAACTTTGAAAGTAAATGTCTCACTCTATATTTGTCATACTGAGAAGAAACTTTTTTGTTAGGGAAAAGACAAAATTTTTTTAAATATAATCACAAAGACATAAGCACCACTTAAAAATTAAGATTTTACGACTTTTACAAAAGCGAAATTTTAAAACTAAAAATAAATTTAGAAATAGTTAATAATTTTTAATTAAAATTTTAAATTAAAAAATAACATAGCATACAGGTAGTCTTTATTTAAAACATTTTTACAACAGAAATTATGTTTCTGACCAACAGTTTGAGATAAAGGTTCAGAAAGTTTTGCATTATGCACATAGTATATATATCTTCTTTTTACAGATTCTTGTGTGTTACTTACCTACGGTAATTTATGAAAAATTATTTATTCTTGTTAGCACATTACAGCAGCTTCAGCACATTTCTGAAATACATACATATGTATATTAAAATCTCATTATAAAATATGTAAGACAACATATAATTAATATATGCTTTGAAAAATATTTTTTCAACTCTCAATATTTTGTTTTAAAATTTTTATGATTAGATAAAAAGTAAGTTGAATTTTGAATCATCTAGAAAAAGTTATTTTTAAATTGAATATTTAACTACGTCAAAAAGAACATAAATTTAATTTAAGAATAGACTTAATCTCTTTATTGTGAATTATTCAACTTTAATTCTATAGCTAATAATTTTTATTGCCCTTGCTAAATATATAGAGAATTTAAAGGAAAAATGCTTTAACTAATTTACATTTGATTTTCAAAATTATTCTTAAATTGTCAATTTTGAAGGGAACCGACGCAATTTTATAAGTAAAATGTTATTAAATTTTACCAGATTTGAAAACTATTTTAATAAATTCTTTTGCATAATATATCACTTATAGACACTTTGCATTTTAAAATAATATCTAATTTATCTATTGTGAACTTTGTATTTCCATACAATGTCAATTTAACTTATATGCAAATATTAAGCTTTATATTCTAATTTAAATGAAACAACAAATTTAAATGTAACAAATATCTTAATTCAGAATTGAATCTAATATAAAAAGATTAAGCATATACTACATACAGAAATAATTTTATCCAATCACAGAATTTTAAAAATAATTTATTGATAAAAGAATCAATTCCTTTAATTATATCTGTAAACTACAAGCAAAGAGAATTTTGTTTTATCGAATAAACTTACGATAGATGGAAAATTTTAGAATTTTAGCATTTCTTTTAATTTAGGCTTGAAATTTGGCAAATTCAATAAGGAAGAAAGTAATGAAATAGAGAAAAAATTCCTCGATTGAGTCGATATATCAAGAAAATTGCAAGAAATTGCTTCCCAGTTGAAGATTAAAATATCAATTAAAAATTTAAGTAAATCCTATGCATTGGCAGTTGTGTTAAAGTAATGAATCTAGCAAATATTTCTTGCAATGTTAAATTAATCTTTAAACTTGAGTCTTTTAAAACTAAAATCAATGTATATAAAGATAAAACATAAATATTTTTTAAAATAGAAGTCATGGCTCATATGCTGCAATTATACTAATAACTCAAGGTAGATTCTAATCAATTTCTAATACAATAGTAATAGTATTATTGTTCATTGCTGTAATAATAAACTCAAGTTAAAAAAGTAGTTCATTTTCTCATGTTTACATGGGGGATTTTAGTATTACCTTTTGATTTTTCAGAATGAATGTCCAGTCTTTTTTAGCAATGGCAGGTATAGCTTTCAATATAATTTTTGTTGCTTTATGTGCATTTTCTTTCATTGTCTGCATAACATCTTCAACACATACCTAAGAAATGCAAATAAACAAAATATTTAAATCATATGACAACAAAAATGAATTAAAATATATAAAATTCATTAATTTACAATCTTTTTTAATATAATTAATCATTTCTAATTTTCATGTACTTCCAATATATTGGAAAGAATCAAAATTATTATTTGATGGTGCAATCTGGTAATTAACATCTGTATAAACAATATAATTTAAAGAGACATAAAAGCAATAAAAAAATTTTCTTAAGATTTTTATTTTTAATTTTGTACACAAAGTTATTTTTTGGGAATTATTATATTAATGTCATTTCTTTAGTGTTGTAGTGGATGATTCAACTGCAAAAAATTCTGATGTAATCATAATAAAATTACAAACATAATTCCTATATTTACATTATGAATATTTTATAAAAAGAACTTTTAGCAAATTTTTGAAGATAAATTTTAGGTGATTTATAAAAGAAATAGAACATTTGGTAAAACTATAACTGAAAAAATTGGAATGTATACCATAATAATAAATATTAATAAAATACAATAATTATAAAACTTTTCATAAGTATTTTAAAGAGACAAATCTAGCAAGTAGTACTTTACACAAGACAAATATTTTATTAATAATTTTAATTTAAAATATTTTTTCTGAATAATAATGGAAAGAATATAAGTGGAACTCATTTTTAATAAAGGCCAGAACTTTAGATATCATGTTTCTAAAAAACCAAAATAGAGTAAAATATAGAGAAATGAATACATAAAACTAAAAGAAAATATGTTTAATAAAATTTTAAATACAGCAGAAAATTTAAGCTGGATATATTTTTTATTAGAATAAATTAGAAATTTAAAAAATACAGTTTTTCAAATGAGAAAAAGAATAAAACTGATATTATTAAAAAATAATGTATTAGGAAATTAACAATGCATAGTAAATAGTCAAACAATTAAGAAAAGCAACAAAAAAATTTTCAATAGAATATTTTTTGAAAATATGTCAGTTATATCATTAAATTTAGAAGAATCCAAGAATATGGTTCTTCCTTGAAGTGAAAAACAGGTTTACGATGGATATCATACATACATTGCATTTATAAAATTGCTTACAAATTATTTAAATTGTTATTCTAAAACATTAATAAAGCAACCCTGTTCCAAACTCTTTAAACTATTTGAAAAATAAAAAGTTAACTACAAAGTATATTTTTTAACCTGTAATTCGAATATTTTATAATATTCACAAGTTTAGCAACAACTGGGCATGAATTAAAAAAGATGTAAAATAAATTAAACAAAAATACAAAGTAAATTAAAGATTGTGTGTGTGTGATACTTTCAGAAGTTTCAATATTTACTGAAAAGAAGGAGTACAGAATTACATTTTGTATACCATATGATACACGTAGATTTCAATCATACGAGATATTTAATTCCTATATTAAAAAATAGAGAATCTTTCTTTATAATAATGTTGGTTCCTATAATAGGTTTTAAGTATCTGTGAGTAGATATCCTGTCACTATTACCCACAATTACGCTAATTGCCAAAAAGTTATAACTATAAGCAGAACAATAATTATTAAGTGTTTAATAATGTAAAAGAAACAGTAGCCATTGGTTTAAATTTCTATAAAGTATTTGATTTTATTTTGATCCTAATACATTAGAAACTAGTTGCATATCAATGATTGGACTTAAATAAAAATAGCAAGTTTAGTTTATTGATATCTAACATAATAAATACATAATATAAATAAAATTAAAAATTTGATAACATATAAAATAAAAATATTTTATATTCACAAACTATAATACCAAGGCATGTTTTAACCAAAATTATAGGACACACCAGAGGTATACAAATATGTTGACAATCCTTTGATTCTCCTAACCTGCTACTTTTAAAAATATGGTATATGCCCCATTTGATGAACTGGCATGTGTATATATAATTAATAATAGTTAAATGATTGACAAAGTGATATAGCTCTAAGTGTATTAGTAATACAAAAGTTGGATTACAGTATGCTGGTAAGGCATAGCTAAACTTAAAAGCACTGGATACATAAATTTTAATTTCTACTGGGGTAACAAATATACTTTAAATGTAATAAAAATTTGTCTGCACATCATAATTGATATATAATAACATTATATAAAGTTTTTAATAAATGGATTTGTCATTTAATTCTAACAAAATGATCCCTATAAAATATATTAATTTTGTGCTTGGTAAAAAGTTTTTTATTTCCATTTGATCATATGAATTTTAAAATTTAAGTTTCTTTTTAACTTTAAGTAATTGAAATCTTATTGATGAAACATTTTTTGGTGCAATTTACTAAAGAATGAAATTTTCATTTTTATATAAAACATAGCCAACAATTCATTTGGAAAAAATTATAATTTATATAAAAATATACTTGGAAAGGTTTATTATTCCAAAACTGTATTTATATGCTAAATTACAGAGAAGGTTTTGAATAATAATTAATAAGCACTTATGAGTTTGATTTTATACATAGTTTTTATCAGAAAATAAAAAGAAATGAATAATGTTAAAAATAGAAATTCTAATTAATTTGTGTTGCATAAAAATATTTGGTTTAGAAAATATTCAGATAGTAAAAAACAAGTTAAAAGAAAATTTTTTTTAATAATATATACAAAAAATTACAGAGCATACTTATTTTAAGAACTGCAAATTAAGTACCATCTTTTGCCAATAGTAAAATTTAACATTTTTATGTATTTAGTTGAAAAATTGTAAAAACAATGAAAATTTGAAATAAATAATTTTATGTTTTACTTTTAAAAATTTCTCGAATACATATTACTTACATAAAAATAAAGAAAAATAACTAGTTAATTAAAAAGCTAAATCATTTTATGGTGTTTACTTTTTTTGTAGTCTTGTTTAAAAAATTAAGAAAAGCGTCGATCTAAAGAAGAATTTCATTCTTAAATTTACAATCAAATAAGAAAGTAATAACTTACTGAAGATTCTTCACATCGCCAACAATCATAATCAGTGGCCATGGCAATAGTAGCATAACAGAGACCTAATTCATTAGCAAGAACAACCTAATAAATTACGTTCACTTGAGTTTAAGGTTTTATACACACAAATACTTAATTTTTTAATAAGTATTTAAATAATAATTTATTGACATAATTGTAATTTATGTGTTTACCTCTGGAACAGTGGTCATTCCAATGATATCACAGCCCCATGAGCGAAATAAGCAACTTTCAGCTCTTGTAGAAAAACGAGGTCCTTCAATGACAACTATAGTTCCCGATTCATGATGAGATATTCCCAGTTCTTTTGCGGTTTCAATGAGAATCTTAAAAAAATTAATTGAAATTAAAAAAAGCCTTGGGCATACAGCAGTTATTACTTGTTACAAAATTAACATAAAATACTTAACATTAAATTAGAATAGATTTCAGTACATAATATTTCATCATACATATATAAATTTTATTATTTTTAATTAAACATAAAAGTGTAATCAAATACAAAAAATCTTTAAGGAAAATGTTACTTATTTTTTAAGCAAATATTACATATTTGCTTGAAATATGAGGATCAAAATGTATAAAATTTATACACATAAAATTAATATTAAAATGTATAACTCCCTATTTTTCTTTTATAAATTTATATTCAACAGTAAAAAACCATTTACTAAAATAACTTTAAACATAATTGTATTTATTTTGTGCTAAATAAGAAAATGTTCTTGTTATACTGTCATTTATTTAAATCATATAAAATTATGCATTATATATAACAAAAGTTAACATAAATTTGCCTACTGGCAAGCAAATAATTTAAAATTTTATATAAAATTTAATTGAATTCTATTGAAACTATTTTCTTATTGGTTTAAAAAATTACAAGTAAATTTTATACCAGTACAATCTTGATAAATAACCAATCTAATTCTTAATTCATAATAATCATATAGTAATAAATGCTTAATAAATAAAATATTCAAAGCAGTATTTTTGTATGCTATGCAAAACTGAAATTTTAAAATCATACTTCATCATTAAATGCACATCATTCTATACAGTAAAAAGCTATAATTTTATTATTTGATCAAGTGAGATATTTTTGTTATTGATTTTTAATACATTTCAAATATTCTAAAACTTTTTTATTTTGTAAGATTTTTCCAAATACTTTGATTAAATCAAATATGAAACATTTTACGTAATCATTTTGCATTCTAGTATTAAATTAGTATTATAAACACATGATTCCAAATATAACTTTAAAGAATAACAAAAGCTTTCAGGAACATATGTTTATTAATATGATTAAAGTTCCACATCAAAATATATAAAAATATAATGGCACATTACATACAATATCACAAAACACAGCCACACAAAGAAAGAAACAACGAACAGATTCACTTCAACATCTTAAGTGATCTCAAGTGTCTTTTTTGGGGAATGCACTGGTTGCGCCTAGCGCCATCTACACACTTAAACAGGGAAGGTATCTGTAATTATACCTGCTACATCCTTCCCCTACACCTCCGAAAGCCGCCTCGGTGAGGTGGTGTATTATTAATATACTTTTTATTTCGTCCAGCAATTTTATTTGAAGCTAAAGGTTGTTTAGGAGGTATACCTCTTTTCTTTAAAGGTACCACAGGAGACTGAATAGGAGAAACATTCTGATAAGGTGTTAGTGACGAAGCATGGTATGTAGCTAAAGGTTCCTCAGGTTTGTCACAACTGGCTATTTCAAAGGTAGTGGGTGATTTTTGGGAAACCACTATGTAAGGTCCATCTTTTCTAAGCATAAATTTTGCACTCTTACTTTGGCTAGATTTACTTACAGGATGAAGTTTTACCCAAACCAAATCATGGGGTTTATAAACAGGATTTGATCTATGTGATTTATCAGCATATGTTTTTCGACGATACTGACATTTTTCGATATTTTCTTTGATTTGTGACATATATCTTTCAAAAGTTTTAAATACGGAGTGAATTCTGGCACAAAATTTTCATTATGAATTACAGTGCGCAGATCAGTACTTACATCGTCTACAGTTCGTAATTCTCTAGTATAGTTAAGATATGCTGCCGTACAACCAGTAGTTTCACATTTTGTGGTATTCATTGCAAATCTTATAGCTGGCAGTTGTTCAGTCCATAATGTATGGTTGTTGCCGACCAACATTGCCAAATGAGGTTTTAAATCTCTGTTTTTTGTTTGACAGGATTGGCCTGTGGATGATAAACAGGTATGAGACTTTGATTGATGTTCAAAACAAAGCATAACTGTTGCATTACTGCACTGACAAATTGAGACCCATTATCACTTATTAGGCGACGAGATAATCCATACCTTAAAAATACCTCATTTAATAATGTTAAAGCGCATTCTTTAGCAGTAGCTTGCTTTAACGAAAATAACTAAACCTATTTTGTTGTATAGTCTTCAACAATAAAAATCCACTTCATGCCTTTACTTGTTTCTGGCAAGGGTCCAAAAAGATCAATGGCGATGCTTTCAAAACGTTGAGCAGGTACAGGTGTTTGCAATAAACCGGCAGGTTTTTAATTCATTGCTTTGTATCCGATACATTCTGCATAACTCTTTACATAATCTGAAATATATTTTCTCATTCCAGTCCAATAATACCTAGATGATATTCGGGAAAAGGTACCATCAGCTCGGTAATGTAATATTGTGGGAGCGTCATGGTGAAGTTTTAAGACTTCTTCTCTTTGATGCGAAGGGACAACTAACTGTGCCTCCTCAGCTTCAGAGTGTGGAGAATAACGGTACAGTACACCTTTATTCAAGAGGTACCCTCTCTCCGTCCAATTCGCAAAGTCAACACTTTTGTTAACATCTTCCAAAGAGTCTACGATCTTCTTCAAATCAGGATCTTTCAATTGTTCCTCTCTGAGTTGGCCAGCTGTTCTTGATGGGACATCAATAATGATAGTTCTTAAGTCGCAAGATTTTTCATTGTTCTCGTCCATGCTTTCCACAGATCTGGACAGCATGTCAGCCACAACGTTACATTTTCCTGGAAAATAATCAATCTTCAAATAAGTTTGAATCTAAAGGGCTCACCTGGCTAATCTTCTAGTGGGTGACGTTAAAGTCATTAACCAATTTAATGGTTGGTGGTATGATGCTACAGTAATATTTGAGCCTTTCTCAGTTTCTGATAAGGAGATTTTATATTTTCATACAAATCAAGCTTATCTGTTAAAAAGACAGGATCATTGAGCTTTTTTCCCAACTACCTAAATAGTGATTTTTATAATCTGGGGGGCATTTTTTCATAATTTGATCAGCAAGAATAAGTTCTTTTAATTTGTCAAATGAAGTTAAATCTAATTCATGAAGCCACAACCTTCAAAGTATGTTCTGAGCTCAAAAAAGAAATCTAATTTTGTCTGCTGTCAACTTAAATCTTTGCAACAATATAGTACGAATGTGGTTATAATTTTTGAACATTTCTCCAGGTTCTCTTGCGATTAGTTTACCTATATCACTTGGGAATACACCTACTAAATGTGATACTCAATAATCAATAGATATATTTAAAAGCTTCATCTGCCTTTTAAATATTGTTAGAAATATTATAATATCATTTGAATCAGGATTAAATTCAGGCAAGACAGTTTTTAAATCAATCTGCGTAGAAATAGGATCAATGTGACTGGGATGTAAAGCTGTTGTTGAATTTGATGTTTGCAGCCTAAGCTTTTCAAGTTTGAATGCTCTTTCCTCAGCTAAACACTGATTTTCTCATTCCAATTTCTTTATTTCCTCATCTTCAAATTGTTTCCTATCTTCGATAATATTATTTAATATATCTTTAATAAACTGTTTGTTATCTTTAAAGAATGAAGATTTTGTGATTTTGTCACGTAAATCAATAAATTTATCATCAGAAGTAACAGGTATGCGTAATTCTAATGCTAAATTATAAAGATAAATTTTCTTACCTTTAGATAGAAAAACCATGTTTACCCTTTATTATTTTCAAAAAAATTTTTTTTTTATAGAATTCAAAATCTGTTATTGAATTACCAACTAACAACTACCTTCCCTTTTGAGGTAAATGTAAACAATATAGAATAAATATTCATAAAAACTTTATAAAAATTACTTAAAATATCTAATTAAATAATAAAATATTCTTTTTAAAATAAACAACACATTATCATAAAATTCACCACAATACTTTCAGTTAAAATTATTAATCATGTGAGTTAAGATAGTTTTGAAATAGCTGCAATAACTTACCAAGTTATGTATCTTGATAATCTATTTATGCAATCAGTACGCAATTATGACATTTTTATAAAATATAAAGTTTGAAAAAATTTACTATGTATACCACAAATGAACACAATCTAAAATATCAATAAGTAAATAAATTTAAAATAATTGAAAATTGCAATTATCTCACCTATTAAACACACAATTTTAAAATGAGAAGCAAAATTATATATCAAATACTTGGTAATAAAGTATTACTTAGGAATCTTAGGTAAATCTTAGGAAACACTTATTTAAATATTTTTTGAATAATCGCTAGTAAAATCTTATTAATACCATATATAATACCACATAAAATAGGATAACAAAACTTTAAAAATAATGTAATATACAACAATGTTTTAAATGAAATGGATGCAACAAATGAGAGACACCATAAAACAAATATGCATAAATAAATACCTGCGTTTTTATCAGAAAAATTAAAGAATAGATACGTTAAAACTGTTTGTATATAATAAAATTAATATCGAATACACACACACACACAGTTAGAGGTAAACAACAAATTAAATCTTGTAATTTATAAAATTTTTTGTATCAAGGTATTCTTCATAAATATACAAGAATAAGATTCTAATATGTAGCAAGCGGTAATAATATTTACGTATGTGTTTAAACAAAATCTTAAAATATATATACATAAACACCCCATATATATAAACATATAATATCGCTTTCATTTATCATATAATTTGTAGAAATTGGAATATATTTATTTAAACATTCATAAGTCATCGATAACTCTTCCCTTTGTTTGAATATTAATTTTAAATATAAATATCAAATACAATAAATACAAAATAAAAGAACATATTTTCAAAGGCAGGGACGAAGATCAAAACAAAGAAGAACAAAGATAAAGGATTTTTCACCGAACTTACAGGTAGGAATACGATGAGACGGGGGAAATTTTCTTTCACTTTCAAGGGCACTTATTCAAGTTGAAACATATTTAATTTCGTTGGCACGTTATTCGTAAAACTGGATTATTTAAGTAGGATTGCACAGAAAATTTAGCGACACTTCACACACACTAAATGGATAGCACTTTAACACATATTGTAGCTGTAGAACAAGACGATTCTTGGATGAATAATTTATTGGATAAGAATCATTTTTCGGCAAGCATCAGGGCGACACTTAAGCACATTCAGACTTGAGCTGATCTTTTCAAACAAAGCATGCATTCTTATTAAAAGAAATATGCATCGTGTGTCAGGATGACACTTTTTCTTTTAGACTCCTGGTGAGTCGATTATTGGATGATCATTTTTTTTTGACGTTGAGCGCCACTAAATAAACACATGATTCCAAATATAACTATAAAGAATAACAAAAGCTTTCAGGAACATATGTTTATAAATATGATTAAAGTTCCACATCACAATATATAAAAATATAACGGCACATTACATACAATATCACAAAACACAGCCACACAAAGAAAGAAACAACGAACAGATTCACTTCAACATCTTAAGTGATCTCAAGTGTCTTTTTTGGGGAATGCACAAGTTGCGCCTAGCACCATCTACACACTTAAACAGGGAAGGTAGCTGTAATTATACCCGCTACAGTATTTAAATGTATATAATAAATAATTAAAGTATACACAAATTAAAAAAATATTCTTTGCAATGAACATATACAACTTTTAAAAGGAAAATCTTCCATTAAATGTACTGAATGTAATGTTTTGTATACTTGAAAAATAATCTTGAAATACATATAATTTTTTTCTAATACTTGAATTATCATTATAATTTACTTGTATAATATTGACATTTATTTTTCACTCAGCAAATCTTTAAATATGGCATTAGCGTTATTAATTTAGATTTTATTAAAGATTTTGTCAAATTGATCAGCTGAAAAATCTATTAATGTAATTTACAATATCCTTCAATGTTTGAAATATTGGTTAGAAAATATCCATTGACTATAATTTAAAAGTTGAGAAAAAGATGTTCATTACTTGCAAAATTTTTGAAATTTAACTGGTATTTGCAAAATTTAAATAAAATCTATTAATTAAGTGCAAATGATTAAAATGAGATATGATTAAATTTACTATGTGACAAATGTCTATGGAAAACTGAATTAATCATCAGGAACTATGAAAATTATCAACAAAGCATAATAATTTTCCTAGTTCCTGGTGATTTGAGGTAATGAGAAAACTATTATCTTTATAATCATTTTCTTTAATAATCAGCCTAAAAAGTTCCAAAAGTATAATCTATGTCACATGGGCTGAATACATCTTTAAAAGGTCAATTGGAATCAATTGGATTTTATTGGGCAAGATAAAAAGCAACAAGTTGCATTTAATTTATTCTCATCAAAACTTTATGTGAGCTGACTCTTATCTCATCCATAAAATCTTAAACTGCTCAGCCAAAGAACTTTCATTATGCAAAACATTTATTATGCAGTAGTAAAATAAACAGGAAAAAAGAGTAAAAATGCAAAACGTTCTTTAAAAAATAATTAAATTTAAATTGTTTTCATTTAGCTCATCTCTAATAGTATGCATTTTTAAGAAGAATGTTAAAAACTCCAACAACTTTTCAATAGTGATATCAGTAAATTGTTTAAGAGCTATGGAATAGACTTTATATTACATATTCTATCATTACTGATGTGCTGCAAAGTGTTTATATTTGTTTTTTATTTTCAACAAAAAACATTTTGAAAAGAATTTCTTATTCAATATCAAATCAATCTGGTGTGTCTTATAAAAAATAACTTATTTCTCAGATGAAATAAAAATAACAAAATATAGACAGTTCAATTACAAAAGTAAAAACACCTTTACTTTTTATTAAATATTGTATAAGTGAAATTAAATACTTAACACATTTCTAATATAAATATAGTTAACATTAGATTGAAATAAGCCTTTTCTAAATTAACTATTTTCTTTTAAATACATTAAATCTAAAGCAGGACGCTTTCTAATGCAAAACCAATCTATTCTTAAATTCCACTCAATTTTCAGAATATCCGATTAAATGAAAAAATAACTAATTCAGTAAATGGATCTACGTTTGTTTAACATAGAAAAAACTTTTATAATGATTACTATAATTTTTTTCTTGAGTTGAATCAGATTAAAATAACAGAAACATGTGATAATAAATCTTGGAAAACAAATAAGAAAAAAAATTTTTTTTGAAACAGAATAAAATTATAGTCACAAAAATTTAGAAATTTACTTTTTTTGGTCATTTTAAATAAAAACTGCAATTAAAAAAAGTATTAATTTTGTTTTCACATATGGCAACTGTTGATATTTTCTTGATAACTTAATGAGTAATCTTTCATTACAAGAAATTTATAAAAAATTATTTTATAATTTCCTTGTAACATTTTGTAGTAATGAAATATTTTTTTAACTAAAGCTTTCAGAAAAACCTTAACATTAATTTTTTTTTTAAAAAAAGGGAAAATTTAAGATACATGAGTACAAGAATTATCTATCTACTGCAAAAAATATTAACTTTTAGTCTTAAAGTTATCTCAATACCACATTGGAAATTACAATCATTTTTAGAAATTGAGAAATAATTATTGAATTGATAAGTGTCACATAGAAATCTTTTTATTTTTCATATTTTTAAATGCACAAAAAAATTGTCAATAAAGATTATTTCTAATGTAAAATTTATGATATTTTATTTAAGGTTCAGCTATAGATAAATTAAAAAAATTGTAAATGAGTTTGTAAAAGATTTATAAATGATTCAAGCAGAAGTACACAATTCATCTGAATTAAATTATACAAACTTACTTGACGAGTATCTGAGCAGAATGGCGTATGCATAGGTATATGACAAACACCTTGAAGAGAAGTTGATTCACCATCATAGAATGTACTATGTCTCTTAGTTGTTCTAGATATATTAATAAATATCAATATCATATAATATTTTAATAGAAATTATTTAAGAAAATATCAATTTTTAAAATAACTTCTTAAACTATTCCAAAATTAAAATGTATTCAACAAATTATTTAAAAAATAATATAAAAATTGAGCTCTGATTTAATATTTATTTTCATAACTAATCTATTCTCAAATTAGTATTTCACATTTTAAAATCAAATTAGTATCACACATTTTAAAATCAATCAGATATGCAAGCAAATAAAACTAAGATATAAGGTATCCACATTTCAAAAATTCTGTTTCCAGAGTTTTCTCATAACTAACAATTTGTTATTTATAAATATTTATTAACAGATCAGTTTTCATTTTCTTCTTACTCCCAACATAATTAAACCCACTGAATTACATATAAAATGATAGAATGTTTGCTACTAAAATTTAAAATGAGGATTTTGAATTTTTCAGCAGAAAAACAGTCATAAAAGGCATTATAATTTAAAATAATCAATTTACAATTTCAAACAAAATCAAAAAACTTTATTTAACTCTAAAATATAAAAATAAGATATGTTAAAAGAAAAATCCCACAATAAAATCTTTTGAAATATTTTAAAATGACAAAACTGATAAATACTTACCGATCAATAAATTGGTCTAGAAATATAATTTCACCAGGCTTAATATCTTCTTTTAGGGACCCACAAGCATTTGTAACTATGATATGAGTGCAACCTAGTTCTTTAAGTGCAAAAATATTTGCTCTGTAGTTAACATTAGATGGCATTATAGTATGATTTCTTCCATGTCTGTAAAAAGAGGGATCTCAATGTAATTAAATAATTGAATTCTGATAAATCTAGAAAATACAATAAAAAAGTTCCGACAATTATAATTTTTTGATTGAAATTGGAAGTTGATGATTTTGTATTAGGTATAAAAATATTAATAATCATTTTGTTTAATTCTGAAATATTAATCCTACTTATAAGCTGTATTAAACTTATAAAAATTCTATTTTAAATTTGAAGAATCTGAATGTGAGCATTTCAAATTTAAGCATAGCTAAAAAAATTACAATTCTTTATTTTCTTTAATGTTCATTGCAGAAAATGCAAAATTTTTGTTTTGTATAATTATGAACAAAATTTTCTGACATAAATGATTCCTCATTTTCAACATTAGAATTTTATATGTGGTTTTATAAAAGAAATGAATTCTTAATGACTATGAGGGATTCCTAGTTATTCAATAATAATTTCTTCATTTAAAATAAGACAATCTGTTTTCCATTTCCCAAAAATTTGAAAGTATATATGTAAACATAAATAGCATGTAAGCTTCCACACCAAAATACAGCAAATCAATAAGGAACATTTAAAGAGTTGGACATTTCAATTTGTACAATACAGCTGTTTGCAAATATAACACAATTGATAGCTTGGAAAAATAATTTCCAAACCAAGCAATTGACAAATTTCAGTTTATTAACTTTTCAGAATATCAAAATCATAAACATTTATTTCCAAATCATACATCAAATATTTTATAAACCTTTAAAATTTCTGAATATTTTTACAGATTACATTTTGAAAAAAGATAAAATGCTTTAAGCATCGCTATAATGTTCTATCCACAGGCAGTATGACAGCAGTTATGATTTTAGAAAACTACATTATTTTTATATCTAAGAGTTGATTATCAAAATGTTAGAAAAGGCCTAGTTAACCGACTCAGCAGCTCAGAAAATTTCAAGAATCTGCGAAAAATGTTTCCTCTTTAAAACCAGATGTACTACTTTTTCGTTCCACAGCCACTTTCCTAAACTATACAAAAATCGTCGACTGTTTCCCATTCTCATTGGGAAAATTTCCTACCCCCTGAAAATTGTCACATCGCTCAATTTAGAGGGAGGGGATGTCACTTATTACTAACGACCCTATCTAGGGTTGTATGCATTTGCCAGAAAGAATTGTACATCCCAATAAAAGTGGTTAAAACGAAAACGTAAATCTTTTTTTGTATAAAACTTAAAAAGCAAACCTTTTTTTAATAAATAACTGTTTTTTGTGTAATTGAAAATGATTGAAGATATTCCTCAGTGTTTTTAGGTTGACTTGGTAAATAATATGAAATTCAAAGAAAAACAGTATCCACAAATTATAATGTTTTAGATTTCTTATGCTCAGTTTAATTAAGAAAGTTGCTTGTCACATTTTCTTGTATACTTATTATTTTCTGTACAATGGAAATTTCTCTTTTTGAATGAGACACAGAAGCTTTTCAAATTTTTATTACAGTAAGCTAAAATAATGTTAGTAAAAATTCATTTTCTCACATTATATTTTTCTTTTTACTTTATATGAATGTCATAATTAGTGTGGTGTTTATATGAAAATAAAAGGCTTAATTATTTTTCAATTTTTATAATGTTATTTTCTTATATATTTGCATTCTAAAACAATATTATAAAATCATTTATTACTTTTACAATTTTTTTTCTTACATATTAAAAAAACATTATTTAGATATTTTTAACAAGATATTTATTAAATTAAAGTTGTATTTTAATCGAAAAGAATTCCAAGTGATGGACGAAAAATAAATTGCCTAAAACACATTATTTGTTAAGTATTCAATATACTTATTCTCATTAACTCAAAATAATATTCTATTATTATGAAGCAATCTGGTGAAATAGAAAATCCCCTTTCATTCCATCTGTAACTAAATGGAAACATCTTTAACCACAAAGGAAGCCACATGTGCAATGAATTATCTTCCTTGAAACGAAGTCTTGACGTATGTACATACAGGGGATATATGGGAAGCTGTTTGAAACAGTGCTGTTAATAGTCGAATACTTGTAAAAATTGTAGAGAAAATAAATTTAATACCTCATCCTTTAGTATTCAACAATCTGTGGTAAAAAAACTTCGCAAGGTTTTAAGGAAAAGAAATAATTAAGTGAAAAATGTTTGAATACTATAGGAGCTATTTATAACTACTCCTGCATAACAAAAAATATAGTAGTATCAATATGATAGAAACAAAATGATACGAAACAAATTTTGCTTATCAAATCATTAAAAGATTACAGGAATCCTGTAAAAATTTTCAACTTTATAAATATTCTCTTTTTTTATATAAGTAAGGTAGAATTTTGGATAGAAAATTTCCAAACAGCAAATCTATTTTAAATTTTAAAAATTCTGAAAACAGAAAATTTCAAAAATTGCGTTAATAATTCAAATTTAATATCCTTGATTGCATTTCAACTACATTTTATTTTTTGAAAGAATAATTTTATTTCAGTTTTTGTTATTTTGAATTGTTAACATTAACATTAATAAACGATTTAATGACTTAACAGATAAATACCTAAATCCGAAGTTAAGTCTGAAAATTTGAATTTAATCATATAGTTCTTTCTTTAAAAATTATCTGAAATGTTTTCAAAATTCAAATGAATTTTTACGTATAAAAAATGCAAGTATTCTTTTCTATATTGTAAGGTCGTTGAAATGAGAGCCGGAGTACAAAAAAATTTATATAAAATGTGCTAAAACAGTATTATGCTTTCAATATAATGAATATCTCAAAGTTATATATCAAGAATAAAAATCGAAAAATATTATCAAAATTGAAAAAGTAATCATTAAAAAGCTAAACAACAAAAATTTTTATAAGCATTTATTTTTCTATTCTTTATATTTATCTATTACTAGTTTAGAAAAACATAAATGTTTTAGATTATCACAAATTTACTTAAGGCAAAAAAAAGTTATGTTTGGTATCGAAAGATTACTTTTTTATTTATTAATTTATTTTATAAATTCAGAGCATGCCTTTAATTCTAAATTAATCAGTTTTACGAAAGTTAATGAATATTCAATAATGAATCTTTTTTTATAATTATATTTTTAGATCATCATGTACTATAAGTTTGCCCTGAGTTTGTTAACTTTCTTTAATATGGTTTATTTTTACTCAAATAAATAACACCATATTCCTATAAAAAAGATTAGCTAGCAATTTAAATATTGTATTAATATTATATTTTATAATAAACAATGATTATTTTGCGAGCTCAAATTCACATGTATTTTAAGAAAATAAATCATTTTTTTCATAATTTGAACATCTAATTAATTTATTTCTAAGCCAATATCTCATTTTGAACTTCATTTTATTTCTGTAATCAATTTTGTCACTTTAATATAATTAATCATAAATATGTCATCTATATCTTGTTATCGTTAATTCAGATTGTAACAACAAAACTAAATTTAAACATTCTATGATTTCTATAGTCATATAACTTTAGCATACTATTTCATTCAGATTTTTCAAAGTGAATGTTCTTTGTTTTCAAAACTTTAATTTTTTAAAAAAGAAGTTTATTTGAAATATATAATGCGTTTATTATGTTTTTAAATTTAATTAAATCAATCATATATGGAATATACTATTTTATGTTTCAAAGATAAACCAGAAAAATAAATTTTTAATTCAAATAAAAAGAGTAAAGTAAATATATAACCATATTTTACAACAAGAAATTCTCTGGTTAAGATCATTATACTAAAAATTTCTTTTATACCTAATATGGATCGCGTTAAAAGATAACTATTTGTAAAACTAACGTATTAATAATTTGCTTATTTTAAAAATAAATTTGGTATTTTGTATATTTGGTATAATTTGGTAAAAAATTAAATATATTTTCTGTAGGTTAAAAACTTAATTGCTTAGATTGTAGCATTAATATGATTTTGATTCACTAATACACTATTTCGATAGGATCATTCCATTTCACACACCTTCTAAAATAAAAGAGCTAAAAATATTTTCTGCATTAAAAAGTTTAGCTCATCTTTAAATATAAAATTCCATTATTTTGCTTCTGAACAGTTTACTGTTTAAAAATTTGATTATTTATATTCCTCATAAATCTATTTTGTTTTAAATCTGCAATAAATTTCTTGTAAAGAATTTTATTTTATTTAATATTATCGTTACGTCATCTAGAAAAATTATTACATGTATACAAATAAAAAAAATATGTAGAATAAAATGATTTTCACAGCAGAACAAAGCTAATATCAGAAATATTGTAGTTTATTTTTTAATCGAGAAAGTTTCTAATATAGTAAAATTTTTAAGAAATAGTATCTTTTTAATATTGATATATTAAAATAATGACTTTATATGGTGCAACAGTAAATAGTGTTGATATATTTTTCAATATTATGTTTCATTAAAAAGAAATAACACATGTATAATATTCTTGGCTACACACTTATGAGACAATCATGTTATACTATTGCCTTAAGATGATACTTCTGTTTTATTATCAACATTTGAAGTGTATGTAAAAAGAAATTAAAATAATAACGAAATAAAAAGCAATATGCAGAGAGTAACACTTATTAGTATATGTTTTTCAAATGCACAAAAATAAAAACGCAAATTAAAAGAATTTTAGTCATTAAGGTAAATTTTAGTCATAAAGGTTATTTATTATGGACGACATGTCGATTTTACTATAACAGCCATGAGCTCTTTCACTGGAAATTTATTTGAAATAAATTTTGTAAATTTCCATTTACAAAATTTATTTGTTTATTTCAGTCATAACTAGTTGATAAAAAATGCCATCAAAAACAATAAAAACTGAATTAAATTAACTAAGATGTAAGAAATAATTAGCATAAGCAGGAAAATTATTAAAATTTAACTTAGAAAAGAAGGCAAGCTCGTTAGTAATTTAAAAGTACATACGGATTTAAAAATTTTGTGTAATAAAATCGTCTAATTCAATTAGCTTAGGAACTAAAATAAAAAATAATAATGTGTAAACTTGCCTTTTATTTCTAAAGCAACAAATTTATAGATTATTAAATTTTAAAGTTGATTCTTGGCGAAAAAATAATCAGTATTTTAGATATTTGGCATAAAACTCAGGCTGAGTTGTAGTTTTCAAAGAAAAGTCTCCAAGGAGTGTGGTTTGAGTGATTAAGACTGATGAATCAAACCACCCATTAGGGGGAAAGCAAAAATAAGTGGTTTCTACTATGCGAAAATATACATCGCGGCCGCTTTTGAACAAGAAAGTTTGGACGTATCCCTGCCGTCATGAGCCGCTTTTCGACCAGTTTATTGCGACATAACAGATACGTCGCAGACGCTGAGTTGGTTAATTTGATTTGTTGCTTTTTTAATCAGATTTTGCACATATTAGCAAACTAGACCAATCTCTATTGTAGATAGTAAAGGAATAATTTAAAAAGAAATTCTCTTTTTTTTTTTAAATAATAATGCTAAATTTACAGCATGAAACTTTAACACTAATTTTCAAATAAATATTCCATTAATTAGGCCTTTTCACTTGAATGATAATAGTTATTTTTATTCACAATTTTTAATAGTGTGGGTTTTCAGAGGACCAAGAAGAAGACTTGTGTATTTGATAGCTATCTTATTCAACAATTATGTGAATTCATCTTTTAAAAGATTTAGAACTAGGCATCATTTTAATTTCTTTCTGCATTGTAAGACATTTTAGACGATAACCTGCATGACAACACTAAATTAACCTATTCTGAAATTTCCTCAGTCAAAAGGAAGGAATCAAGGAATCATTTTGGAGAGTTCCTCCTGCTCACCTGTGGTACTTCGGCAAAAGACTTTAATGGTGCCAAAAGCTCAATGCATCGATAAAACAGCAGATGACTCTCGCGTTTTCTGAGCGGCCATATCATAATTTTGGTTTTATAGAGACGGTGTAGCTTAGCTCCATCATCTGGGATTACAAACAACAACAGACATTTTATATGATCTTATTTTTTTTAAACATAGCACATTTTTGTCTGTATTATTATCTATGCTATGCAATGGCTTTGTCTAAATACTCAGCTCAATTTGATCAAAAAGTTTTCTACTGTTTCTATACATCTGTATTTACTCCATTACCTTTAATTATTGAGTTGTCTAAACCATTGAAACTGTTCATGCTTTTAAAGTCTAAAAGATATTGTCTGCCTTTGTATGAACAACTGAAAAGTTCTCTGATATTATTTCACATCTGATTATCATACCAGACGGCCAATTATTTCTTGATCTCCTAATGTGAATTTCTACTACTTTAATTTTATTTTCTACTATCATGATTTTATTATATTTTAAATTTATATTTTCAATTAACTAAAATTGCCAAATATGTCAATTTTTAAAACACACAGCAATTTTTTTTACTATCCATTTTATCAACTTTGTAGTATTGTATGACTTTTACTTTCAATTTAAGACAGAGAGCTTTCCTTTGTAAGATATTTTTTAGGTGATGTTATACTTCTTTAGAATTTTTATTTTATCAGTTTATAATAACTTACTAAAGTAAATAATACAATATTATATTTCTCTACAGATGAGAGCAAATAAAATGGTATAATAACATATTAATAATTATGTGTCAACTCATGTCAATTAATATTTATTTCTAGTGAAAACTATTTGTCTATAATGATATTGTGAACAGATAAAATAAAGAATAAGATTTTCTCTTTTAACATCAATGTTGGATTACAAATATGTAAAAAATGTGGTTACACAATGTTCTGTCAGTCTGAATAAAAACTAGGTGAAAAATTGCATAGAAAATTAATTGCATGCTTAATGTGAAAAAAATAAATTTTCTGCAATTATTACCAAACTTGAGAGCTCTGAGCTAGGTACAGGGAAATATGTTGAAGCAACAACTAAATTTAAGAAGATTCTTGAATTGTAAATCAAAACTTGATAAGTCATAAGTGATGAGATCATTAAGAAAATAAAAAATAAAATGAGGAGTACTTATAAATAGCATCATAATACATTTTTAAAGCCGAAATCATGTTACATTAATATGCAATAAAACTATTCGATTTTCTCAACCATAAATTATTAATTCATATATTTATAAAGAAAGCCTCTAATATATTATCAAGAAAAGGAAAAGAGAAAAAGTTGATTTTATTCTGAATTCAAACTTTAATTTTTCTTCACTTATTTATTTAACATAAGATGCTAACAAGTTAATATATAGCTTCAAAGAAATAAGAAAACCTATCATCACACATTTTAATATTTAATACATAAGTATGCCCTTTATGTGTGAACGTAGTATCAACTTGTTCAACTCAGCTTTCTAGAAAGTATTAGCTAAGTAATTTCTAAATATCTGCTTTCATATTGTTACCAGAGGGGAATTCCAGACAAGTCTTTCAACTTTGAAAAAACAAACTTTGCAGGTAGTCAAATTTAGTCTGGAGGTGATTTTCAATTTCACTCTAGATTTTGTTGCAATTTCAGCCTATAGCAATTTTCTATATTTAACTGCTTAATCTTTTGAGAAAAAGACAACATTTTTAACTAATACATCATTAGTAACATCAAACTTGTAAATAAGGGAGAATAATCTTGGCAGATGAATTGATCTTTTACGAAGTTCATGAATAAAACCAACAGAAGAAAAAATTATGGCATGAAAAAAAAAATTCAGAAATTGTCAGAAAATTTTATCAAATGTATCATATATATTCTATGAATGCTCTGATATTTTCTGAGCAAGTTTCAATAAATATTTCATGCAATTTCAAATTACATGTATACAGATCTTAAATATACAGAGAAGTGAGAATTTTTGAAAATATACCGAGCTAAGAGAACACAGTCAACATCTTGTATTTTTCCTTGAATTAGACAATCTGATGGCTAAAAATAAAAATATATATATAAATTATATATTATAAAAAATGGTTTATCTAGTGTGACATGATCAAAATAATTTTAAGCAAAAAACCTTAATTAAAATCAGTTAAAATAGGTTGAATGATATACCAATGAAAGGTAAATTACTTTTTATTGAATAATATACTATAGATAAACATAATAAATTTACTATAAAATGGGTAATAGAAAAATTTGGAGAGATATCTATTTTTGAACAAAATAAGTACAATCATACAATGAAGGTATAAAAAATTATAAGCTTTTTCTTGCAAAGATAACAATAAATACTTAATCATTTTGATTGTCCTAATCTGCTAGAAGGCCATATTTCTCTATTCTTGATTTTAATGCTAGTTTCTTGCAATAAAACAACTCTTTCAGAACACAATATTTCTTTTTAAAGAAAACTTTGTATAGAAGAGAATGAAACAGTATTAGTAATTTATAAATACTTTCTGAAAAAGAAGTATAGGTAGTTTGGTACACTAGAACAATCATTTATAGGAAAAAGTATATTTGTCATACATCAAAATACATACAACCATAAAATAGGGGTGATTTATGTATTCTTGATGAAATTTATGAATTTTTGCACAGCTAAAAATCAGTAATAATTTTATTATTTTTCAATTTTTGGAAGATAAAATTAATTTTTCATGAAAAAAGAAAGAAGTAAATTAAATCTTCAATGTCCTATAAAAACTGAATTTTATTGGAAAAGATGTCAGATTAAAGGTGGACATAAATCTGAATATAAATAAAAATTATTATTATAAATATAATCGCCATTATTATAAATGAATAACATTGAAATACTGACACATTATTTCAACTTATTAACTGAATTCAGAAAAAAGAATTAATAAAAAACATACAAAATTAATACAATTTCAAACCAAGTGTTTTAATTTATAAAAATAAAATAAATAAGGAAAAATTGCATTCAAATAACTGAGACTAAATATCCTTTTTTCTTCTGAAATTATTCAACAAAATATGAATTTAGGCAAAAACTGACAAATTAAAGTTTCATTAAGAAATTTGAAAAATAATATAAATCTTTATGTACAAATTAATTTTTATTGATCAATTTTCATTACTTTCTACAATATAAAATTTTTTTATTAATTTAGTTAATCAAGTGGAATTAAGTAATTTTATTCTCAATTTAAAGTTTTGAAAAATTATATTTAAAATTATAAAAATATAAATTTTGATTTTTTATTAGTGAAAACAGTATGTTCTCTTCTCAAAAACCTCCTATTTTGCTAAATTCTCAATATTTTGAGTAAAATTTGAATAAAAATGTAGAAAAATGTTTACAAATTTAATATCCAAGATAAGGAAATTAAGTAATAATAAACAAAATACTATTCTGGTGAAAAAAAAGGTAATTTTATATGAACTTTTAGGATTTTTTTACAAAACACTGTGCACAGAACTAAAAAAAAAAAAAAAAAAAAAATGGAAATAATGAAGTAACTCAAATTTTCAAATTTAAAAGAAATAATTATTTCTTAAGAAATATATTAATATTTTTGTTCAACACTAAAATAATCTAAATGAAATAAAATGGTTTTAACAAAGGTTTTTTTATTCCTGAATGCTTTTGTTTACTTCATTCATCATTATAAAATACAAAGTCTAGTTATTGAAAAATTATAAAAAAATTTTTGTAATAGTGAAAAATTTAAAAAAAATTGTACTATATCATAAATTGACTACCTAAATAAAATTGGATTGATTATTTGAAAATTATTGACTCTAAAAGTCATAAAAAATTATAATTTTATAAAACTTTTATACATTACTTTTATATTTTAAATGATAATTCAAATTTAAAATCAGCTAATTACTGTAAAATTTAGTATTTTCCATCATTATACAAGAGTATGAGAAACTTCACACTGAATTTTATATAATAATATAATATATTTATTCTTTGTGAAAATTTATTTTGATAAATATAGCTAACTTTTTTAAAAAGTAATATTTCCAAAAAATGGAAGGAATAGAAACAGCTTGGATGATGTTGTATTTCCAACATCTATAGTAACATCCCAACATTAATGTAAAATTTTGAATAATTCTAATAGAATTCTTAAAATTACAATAAGAATCATATTGAATAAAGAAATAGGAAGAAATATAAACTGGGGAAACAATACATAAGTGTATGCTGCATTTATGTTGATAAGCATGACAGGAACAAGTCATAATACTATTTATATATTAATCTTTTAATATTTTGATCAATCTAAACTGAATTTCAACTTAATGACTGTGCCTTGTTAATTTACACATCATTTTATTAAGTTTTAAATTATATACAATTTGTGATATTATACAATTATTGCAGAATGCTAATACCTAAATCAATGATAAATGTTCTGTATAGTTATAGCAGCTGGAGAGGAAAAATTTTTTAAATGTTCCAAACTCTGTCCCATACTTTTTATATTTTGTTTAATTATTGACAATCACCAGTAGCAACTACAAAATATGTAAAATAGTCATTCAATTTTATTAATTGAAAAATGGATATTTTTTTCTGATTATTAATGAAATTTAAAAAGATATTTATCCCAAAAATCTTCATAAATATTTAATACTCAAATGTGCACTAAGTTTGCTATGGTGCAAATATTTACATAATCCTCAAAGCAAAACCAGTCTTTTATTAACTATAAGTAAATAAATATATTGCAATATTTGATTAAAAAAGTGCTTTGAGATACTTTTGCATGGAAGAATAATTATGAATTACATATTTATGTACTATTTAAATGAGCTTTGTAAGTGCATAGAATGTTATGTAGACATATTTTTTTGCCAAGTGTGAAATGGAATAAAATGATACTATGCAAGAATAAAACATAGGAGCAATTTGGCATGGGGAGGACACATATTCTTGTAATTATTAGACAAATTACATACATATTTAGCAAATAAACATGAAAACTAAATGAAAGGTGAAATTTTCAAAAAATTCTTAAAAGTGATTGCAAGTGTACATTTTGTACCTATAAAAATATGCTAGGAAACAATGAAGTAAAACAATCCAATTAAAATATTTTTATTTTATTTCATTTATCACACATACAAAATAACTCATTTTTAGCTCATATATAAATTTCTTATATTTTTGTTAAAGTGCCTTTTTATTATGTATAGTTTAAATTATCTTTCAAATGAAATATTTGGCAATTTTTTGTTTTTGTAAAATAATAAGCTACAAGAAGATAGTACCACTTTTAATGTGAGGTTATTAATGAAAATTTCATTGCAATAGAATATAAGAATTTATATTTCTTCAATATCTTATCTAATGTAACGAATCTCTCCATAATAGGGGGAAAATCATAGATATTTTGGCTTCACTGCATTTTCCAACATTTGCATAACTGCCTATATTGGTATAATCATGATTTTATATTTAATAGTTTACATTTTGTTACATTGGATAAAGATTGACTACTCATAACAGTCCAAGCTTAACAGCTCATACTGAATCCAGCTTGGAGGTTTATCATATGTAAATCAATTTCAATACATATATATTATACTCACAAATAAACATATTTCAATACATATAATTTTTTAGTCACTTTTGTATCCTACATAAATAATAGCTACCATAATTAAAATGCTCTATTTAGCAAAATTACTTAATTTAAATGCCTTTGGAACTGAACTTTTCCTGTCATTTAGTAGAAAGCAAATGTATATGAAAATTTTTAGAACTCCTTCATTTAACTAACAAAATCACCACACTTTGAATGTATAATTGCCAACATAATGAAATAATACTCCTCATCAGCTCCATATAGAATTTCTTTCATGGCTGAAAAGTACTAGGGATTTCCTTATTTCTGTTGATTTTTGTCGTCAAATTTTTTTTTGCTTTAACTGTTTTTTTTTACGTGCCAGATTTTACTACTTAAGGATTGTCCATTAAGAAGTGTAAGATTTACTTCAAACATGAGGATTAGTGTTTTATTACCAATTTTTTGCTCAGTGATTTAAAGAAAAAAGATTTTGATAAAGGGTCCACAGATTTAAAAAGAACCAAAATTTTAATTATGCATTTGATAATACTTTTAGTTCATACTTTTTATAATTTATATGACTGTAACTTAATTGCTCCAAAGTGCAATTTTGTTTTTATTATATTTCAATAGATTTACAAACAACATTCTGATGGTTATTTTTTTCTCCCATTAATATCATACTCACAGAACCATAGGCATTCTTCACAATTATTTCTTGTCTATCGCTCAATATATCTGGATTGTCTAATCCAGAACCTCCAATTATACCAATCTTTAAAAAAAAAAAAGAAATTATGGTGAATTATAACAATAAAAGAAATTAAAATTTGTATAATTTATGATATAAAATGTATTCATAAATATTTGCATATACTTTGATTTTGCTTGTTTCTCCCATAATTTTTGTAGGATTGATAACCTTTCGTCTACCTAATCTAATCTGGACTGGACTTTATCAACCGGGGAAACAAGTTCAAAACAGCGAAAAAAAAAAAGTTTTGTTTCTGAATTCTTAAATGAAAGTTATTGTCATGCTTTAGCCAATATAAAACTTAAATTTCTCTGAATTTGAACTCATATACATTTAAAAATTATAAAACTATGAAACAGGAAACATTAATCATCATAAAACATTTTAATTTTATGACTACGTAATATTTTCTAATGACTTCTTTTAATCTAGGATTTAATCTTTCTTTTATTAATGTAATTTGGCAGGAATAGAGGATGCTAGCTCAGACGTTACATGCGTTACTAAACTGTAGTTCAGAATTACAACTTGGCTGGCGTCTTTTCTGTCAGCAGAAATATCTAACCGGAAACATAGTAAATATTTACAAACAATTCTCCGAACCACGTTTTCTGAAAATAAAGATTTTAAATTTCTAATTTTACTAGATGACAATAGCCACAGTTGTTAAAAGTCTTAGATCTTCTTCCAATCAATCAATTACGTTTTCTGTGAGTAGGTATTCCGACTATCAAAAGTATTTAAAGGATTGACGAAAAGAAAACTTGGATGTGATTTATTGAAACAATAATATTGTTCAAGTATTTACGACTTATTAGAGGTAGAATTACATTTGTAACATATAAAATTTAATGTTTTGATTTAAATAAGTATTTTAATAAAATGGTGTAGTTTAAAATTTTGTCATTACTTTTAATTCCTAACTGAAAATTTTTATAAATAATAATATAACAGATTGCTATGTTATTTTTGGGGTAAAAGACCATGGAACTGTGCAGGTTTGGTGCGATTTCCAAATTTTGCCCCAAGCACTGCTTAGCTCTTTCGTCAATCTAAATTACGTCCACATGTGCAATATCTGGATACCAATTACCGATCATTTTCGAACTTCACCTTTGCAATCGTGTGTTAGGTGAGTTATATTTAGTTAATTTTAAAGTTTATATAATTCAAAATAATGTAACATTAAAAAATTCCAAACAAAAGACCTTTACAAAAATTCAAAAATATTTTTTTTAAATTCTAAATAACATAACTTTTAATAAATTCAAAATCCCATAATGAGAGCATAACTTAACAAATTATTTAATTGTATTCCAATAAAATTACTCATTAAATGTTTCAAGGGTTGCACACAAAACAAAATTTGTGCTTGTCATACTCGAATTATGTTCTTAAAATGTAAATGCGCCATGGAAACACATTCCAAACTGTTAAGCCAATTTGCAGATTTTTATTTGTCCATCGCACAATTCTCTAATCTTAGGTGATTTCTGGTAAACTTTTATGACTGTATTTGAGTCTATCACAATTAATAATTTTCTCACCGACAATCGTTTTGAAATTTTTTCTTGTTTGGTTGGTGTTGTGTCCTTGGAGAGAACTATAGATAACTATGAGTGTGCATAATTCAGCTGGCTATCTTCTTGATGTTCTTGGAGTATAGACTCTTTTTGATGGTGGGGGAGGATTTTTGTTAACCAAATTTATGCGATTTTGCATAATTTTGATTATTATGATTTCGAGTATTTTCTCTTGTTTATTTATCACTGGAAGTTTTTATGACAAATTTTGCATTTATAAAAACAAAAAGAAAAATGAACCTCTCCATTTAAGTGTTCTTCCTGTCATAAATTCTGTATTTACATTTATAACATGAGTGTTGTGAAGCAACTTAATTTTTCTATACATTTCCATTCCGTGATTAACAAAATCTTGGTTTTACTAAATGAAATGTCTCATAATGGTTTTGCTAGATTCCTACTCATGTCAGTATTACCGACAATGAACTAACTGACTTTTTTGCTAAAGAAGGTAAAGACCCTATTAAACAAACAGTACTGGTATCAAGCATTTAGTCTCTGGCTATATCTATTCTATTTAGCAGCATTCCAAGAATCAGCAGGTAACAAATAAACTTTTCTGTACTAAGCCTCTTATTCAGAATTGGAACATAATCTCATACTGACTTCCTGACATCATTTTATCTTGACTGTGAACTGGTCACATTTGTTTGATGCATGGCTGTATTTTATTTAAGGAACCAGCTAGTTCAAGTTGTAAAAAAGTATTAACCATGTATCAGTATAAAGTTTTAACCAGATATATCTTAATTGAATATCCTAGTTTTAATTACCATTGTCTTAATTTTTTTCTTTACATTTAAAATTACTAGACTTGATTGTTGAAACACCGCACCCAAATCTCTTAATTTTCTTATGGACTGTCAAAGTTTTGCACTGCCTTTAATGTATACTCTTTTTATATTTTTATTTTTAAGTAAACTTCAAATTTATACCTTTACTGCTACAAATATGTGTTTAGCCATTTTTTATAATTGACTTTTACATCTTTTATTCTTGATTTTATGAATTTTTAACAATTTGTTCGGTGCAATATAACCTTTTATTAAATTTTGTCCCAGAAAAAGACATTTACTCACTCATTGATCTGATTATGAATAATATTGATTTTTAGAGTTGAAAAGTATGGTACAATTATTTAACTATCAAAAAAAAAAATCATTGGTTGATTAGAGTTACACAAAACACAGTCAGGTTCTATCACTTTAATTCTATAGAGATGGTCCTACTAACAGTCATATCTAGTCAGTCCTCTAATAAGAAGCTTTCAGTCTTTCCTGGGAAGCTGGTAGCAGTTCTCACCTTCTCTAGAATCTTCCATTTATTATCCCTTGTGTATTAAATCGTACTCTGTTTAAGAGCTGTTCTGAGGGTCAAATTAATAAACAATTTAGTCATGTGAAAAGAAAAAGGACGATTTATTAGTTGTTCTATCAAAGCTCCTTTCTTCGTCAGTGTGTCAGCCTTTTCATTTTCCATAATTCCACAATGGGGAGGAATCCAATGGAATGAAATCCTGTGTGCTAGTGCTTTAACCAAGGGTCTAAATTCAAAAATTCTTTGAGACATAATTTGATTGTTAAAAAGACTTTGAAGTGTGCTTTTAAAATCTGGTAATATGACAGCTCTTACAAAAAAGTGGCTGTGAATTGGCTGAATAACCAAGACAATAACTCTGATTTTATCATTGAAGTCAATAATAAGAGGTCCAATTTGTAAGTTAAAACTAAAAAGCTCACTATGGATACCTGTTCCAGCACTGTATATTATTGCCAACATAAAGTCATCAGTGAAGACACACTACCATGTTTACAATGGAGACTAGAGCAGTAAGAAGTAGTTCTTACTGCTTTAGTCTCCACTGTAAAAGATCGTAATTACGAATCACTGATTTCATTCTTAACTACTAAGATTGAAGTTTATATTTAAATTCAAAAAATCCAGTGGACAAAAGGGAGAAGGTAAAATAAATAATTTCTATTTAAATTCATAGAATCAGAAAAAGAATTTCTGAGCAGCTTGGATAAAGCCAATTTGAGTTCTAAGATTTTTAAAAACCTTATTATAGTTCTTCCAAAAAGAATTGCTGGCAAACACACAAGCTTCTGATATAATACGATCACTTTTCTCTTAATAAAATCATAAATAGGCTCCGAATTGGCTATAAGCTGCATTGCAAGAATGGGTGTAGTTCTTACTGCTCTAGTAATTTTCACATCGATTGGTTCTAAAAAAGTTCTAGGTTCCGAGTTACATTCTCTGGTGCTGTATTGAGGATTTCAGCACAGTAACTGGTTGGACATATCATTTGTAAGTAGTTATTAATGTCTCCCTGTCATATCCCAACCAGGCATTTTAAGACAAAGATTCTTTTCATGGTTTCATTTATCAAATGTTCCATATGATTTCTCTAGTTTAAGCAAGAGTCAAAAATGCAACCCAAATACTTAGTAGCATCATTAAACTGAATATTTACACTTTTAAATCAAATTCAGGGTAAAAGGCTACCTATAAAACTGGCAAGTGGTCTTATTCGGATTTACCATCATACCATTTTTTATGCCCCACCATTACAGCTCTTTCAAAGAATTATTATGGATCCTATTTGAATCCTGTTTCTCTTTATAGCTCTGCTTCAGATAACCAAATCATGTGTCAAAGTATTTGATAAATCATTAATAAAAACATTAAAAAGAATTGGGCTGATACCATTTCCCGTATAAAGCCATTCTCAATCTGTTTAAAACTAGAAATGTCACAGCCATATCTTTCAGAAGAAATAAAGAAACAAAATAAAAATAATGTTGTGATAGTAAATTCTTAATTCATAATAACATCATGCCATTAATTCCTAAGTTCTGTAATTTTGGATTAATAAAGTCACCATACTTTATCATAAGCTGATTTAAAATTGATAAAAATTGCCTTGATATATAAATGTTTGATCCATGAATCCTTAATAGCTGTATGAAATATTCAAAATTTTCATATTTGAAATTGAAAATAGTACAAGATTGCAATATCTAAAGTTTGAGTTCGAGCACAATCTGGATATTGTGAGAAGTAACATAATTTAGACTAACAAGAAAACTGTTCAGTTCTGAAATAATTTGAAATCATGTCAAACCTGTATGAGCTTGTGGGATTTTCACTAAAAAATTTTTTTTAAGTCTATTTGCTGTTTAAGAATGTTTTATTAAACATTACAATCTATTACAAGCCAAGGTTATCCCAAAATTTTTTCTATCTTATTTTATTTAATGTAATAGCTTTCCGTCAGTTTTAGATTTTTCACCCCATTATCCAGGCTTCAAGTGAGTGTTTTCCTCTTTGGTGTTTCCTTCATTTCCTATAAAGGTTATATTTTTAGTTAGAAATCCTATGTCAAATCTATATATATGGTACAGTTATTTAATATATTGCGCCTTTATTTTTTTAATGTCAAAATCTTCAAATTTTTGTGTAAATTTGTACAGTTTCCGCCAATGATCTTTTATTGATATATATAAATGGGATTTTTGTAAATATTATGTAATCTGTTCTTGGTGTATATAAACTAAGCACAAAATATTTTCCACTTTTCAATTCATTTTAAATATTTATATGAATTTATGTTAAGTTATTATTAATTTTAAGGTATTTTAATTTTAATTAGATGGAAGATATTTTTAAAAAAGATATTGAGGAAATGAAAAATATTTTGAAAGATGTTCCATCCCTCGCTTCATCAGTAACTGATATTGCTCAGAGTCTTTTGAAAAGTATGAAAAATAATGAATTGGAAACAAAGAATGTGAGTATAAGTTGCAGAAAATTAAATTGATCCTGGAATGTTTTTCTGTAAAAGTTAAAGTTTTATTATGTTTACATATATTTGTTGTTTTAAAATTTTTGCAAAGTTAAATTATTACTTTATTTACATATTTAATAAAAAGTAAAGAGCTACAATAATAAATGCAATTTATTTATAAAGAATATTCTGTATTAATATAATTTCATTAATGCTATCATTTATTTATATAAAGGTCTATTTATATGTATTAAAAGCTTATTTTGCTTCTTAAAAATTAGATTAATTTCCAAGAGTCATTTTATTTATGGATGTTTTAATATTTTTTTAATATATATACATAATGAAAAATAGTTTTTAGAAAATTATACTAGCAAATATCTAACTAAAAAAATAACATTTATTGGACAAATATTTTATATTAGTGTTAATGCTTGATTAAATTTTTTAAGAAACTTGGTATCCTATATTCTGAGATATCAGTATACAGAATAACCATTTCCTGGCAGCAATAATAGTGTTTACATTTCTGGACATCTTAGTCATTTATACTTATACTCTTAATAAAGTTAAACATAGATTGGATAGCATATATACGTACTGCTGCTCATGTAGTTTCAACATGTTACAATCATGTTCACTAATCATCAGCGAGGATTGCCTCTGAAATTCTAAGATGCTCTAGGCAGAAGATACGTTTAATCGTAGGCTTCATAACTGGGCACTACTATTTCAGAAAATACCTCCATAAAATGGGACTGTTTCAGCAAACCCTATCTGCAGGAAATGTCATACGCAAGAGGAAACGGCAAAGCATCCTGGGGCCTGAGCAGCTACCAGGCGCGTCGGTAGGTGGTGGATCACCGAACGTCCTGTAGGAATGACAGGATAGTCTTGAATATAGAATCAGAGGCCGCGAACCAGCTCCCGTAAACCCTGGTGTTATGCGTTCCGTGCCTAGGGCTAATTGGCACCGCGGTATTGGTGTCTTAACGGAGCCTCTAGTTGCCTGGCAAACTTCTAGAGTAATTTGCCTTGCTCAGTATCTCAGGCAATGCTGGGTGGACTTATATTACCTGAGCTTATAAATTGTTATCTTGTGGCTGAAAAGACACAAGAAATAACAATCCTTTCTGCATCTACAGGTGATGCCTCTGAAGTTGACCTTGCTGAAAAAGACAAGTGAACTCAGAGGCTGTCTTGTAAAGGGGCAGTAATGAATCCTTCACTTGAGGTAGAAATGACCTCCAAACCATCTTCTGGTGAAAGTCAGGAAGCTATCCCTTGTATGACTGACTCTCTGACCAGATGGGACTATTTCAGCAAGACCCTATATGCTGGAAATGTCATACGCAAGAGGAAACGGCAGAGCATATCATTTATGAATGCGAGGCTCTTGCCCTCCCTAGATTAACCTCTTTAGGCATCATCCATACTAGAGAGTTACACCTAGACTCCATTAAAGGGTTATCGGACTTTATTAATAAAGTGGGTGACCCGAGTAACTAGAACTAGGAAACATTGGGTTTGGAGTTAATGGTACAAAATGCTGATAAAAGCAGAGGTGTCCAATGACATACAAACCCAATTCTAAGAAGAAGAAGAACGGCAAAGCATATCATTTACGAATGCGAGGCTCTTACCCTCCCTAGGTTAACTTCTTTAGGCATCATCCATACTAGAGAGTTACACCTAGACTCCATTAAAGGATTATCGGACTTTATTAATAAAGTGGGTGACCTGAGCAACTGGAACTAAGAAACATTGGGTTTGGAGTTAATAGTACAAAATGCTGATAAAAGCAGAGGTGCCCAATATAATTGAAACCCAACTCTAAGAAGAAGAAGAAAGATCATGTTCACTAGGTAGTTGGAACAAATTAAATAAAATGTGTCGCTATGTCCTTCAAGTGAGATAATACCTCTGGGGCTGACAGGTCAAAAGTTGTGGGGAATCTTCTGCTTGATCCCTTCTTATAAATTATGAAGACACCCAGCAGATCCCACCTTACTCTTAGACTCCAACTATGGACTAGGTACAGGGAAGTTTGCCATTGTAACATGATGTCATGGTAGTTTATATATATATATATATATATATATATATATATATATATATATATATATATATATATATATATATATATGTAACTATCTGGTGTTAAACCAATTACTTAGCAACATTATGAGACATTCTCTATTGGTGAGAGATCTGGAGAACGTTTTGGCCAGTGAAGCAGCAGAACATCTGTATCAAGGAAGTACTATACAATATTGATAACACGTCATTGTGTCTTATCCTTTTGAAGTATTTTGCAAGGCTTTGATAAATATTAGAACCATATTCTTTAAAAAATATATATCTGGTGAAATCAAAGTTGAGTCAATGCAAAACAACAGGAGACTCTATTGTGTATCCATGCTATCATATTTCCATTATTTCAGGTGATGTCAAGTATTTATTTACAATGTGAAATCTACATAATAGCTCCAAATAAGTGAGGCTATCATGTTGCTGTAAACAGAACTGGAATTCAGTGTGATACTATTTCTACATCAGTGTACATTAATGATCATGTTATTATTGGAAGCATTAAGAATAACTGTAACTCTGATGTATCATTATGAGTAACTGAAGCCATGATCATTAAATTGAGAATATCTTCTTCAAAAGTAATTGAACTCTTCATGCAGAATCTTATTATCTTGCAGATGATCCCATTTTTTTTACTCAGTATTGATGATATTATTGTGCAATCCATGGAAGTCAAGGTGCAACATGTGTATCTTTTATGCTGTAAGATAGAAAATCCCTGAGGTCAGTACATCGTTTAGTCAAATTGTCGTAAACCCATCAATTCCATGTTCTGCCTGCAGTCATCAGATCTTGACTAATGTGAGCTGCAGTACCTCAAAACAATTAAGTGAGTTCCAGTTGATTAGAATTTTACATCTACCAAAATTATAAATGTGTAAATGATTTTTTTTTTACACATGAGACATTACAGCTTTTTACCTAACAATAAAAGGTAAAGGCAATTTGTGAAATTTTCTATACAATTTTCTAATTTGAATGTATTGTAAGTTTTGCCACATATTTTATATGAATATATTAAAAACTTAACCCATAGCCTAATTTTTTGTGTAAATTTCATGTATGTTGTAAGTACATTTTTTGATATCGCAATTTTAATTGTCAGAAATGTGGATTTGTTTTATACATTCACTTTTAAAATTTTATATTATGCTTTAGAAAAAATCTAATTCTTGTTTTTATAATAAGCAAAATAAAATAGAATTTGTATAATATTTGGTTATTCCATTTTAATTTATTTAACCTTTTTCTCAATAGTAGTGTTTCTTCATTTATGTTTAAGAGTTGTGTTTTAAAAATTTCACAAGTTTAATTGGAATTTAAATAAAAAAGGGAAAAATCCCATAATGAAATTTGTTAAATGTTGTCTTTATTGTTTAAATTAAACTTTTCATTTCCAGTTATATAATAAAACAATTTTCTCATTTAAAAAGTTTTAATTTCTTATTAAAAAATTAACAGCATGTTATTTTTAATAAATTTTTATGTTAGTCCCTATAATAGGATTTAAGTATCTGTGGGTAGAGATATCCTATTACCAATACCCTCATTTAGGCTAATTGCCAAGAAGTTAGTCATAAGCAGATCTATAAGTATTAAGTGTTTAGTGAAGCAAAAGAAACACTAGCTTTTGGTTTAAGTATCTATAAAGTATTTCTTATATTGATAGAATCAAATATATTAGAAACTAATAGTATATCAATAATTAGACTTAAATAAAAATAACAAGTTAAGTTTATTCATATCAAACTAATAAAATAAGTACATAATATAAATTAAGTTTAAAATTTGATTACAGAGATTAAATAAACTGTAATACCAAGGCATTATGCTTTAACTAAAACTATTAGACACAGTAGATACATGAATTCTATATAATTAATAACAGTTAAATACAATGAATTAATAATTAGATTTGAATAAAGCAATACCGTATTGGCATTAATAATTAGATTTGAATAAAGCAATACCGTATTGGCAAAGTGATTAAGTTCTAACTGCATCAGCAATAAAAAAGGTAGATAACAGTATGCTGTTAAGGCACAGCAGATAAATGAATTTAAAGAAAATAACACAAGTATTTTAAATGAATGAAAAATATGATGAGAAGAGAATTTATATATAACAGTACTAAACGTATATCTCCTGTGTCTAATAGTTTTAGTTAAAGCATAATGACTTGGTATTACAGTTTATTTAATCTGTTATCAAATTTTAAACTTAATTTATACTACGTACTTATTTTATTATGTTTGATATCAATAAACTTGTTATGAATTTAAAAGCACTGGATACATAAATGTAGTTTATACAGGGATAATATTTATTTATTATTTGTTTTTGAAAAAATTTTTTTATCACATTGTTGTAATTATTGGTGTATTGTGAAAACTGAAATATTTTTGCATGTATTTCAGTTTTTGCAATATACCCCTAATTGAAAATGTATTGAAATATGGAAGAAAGAAGCTTCAACTTTTATATTTATTAACTTCATAAGAAAAGGGAATATCCAATTGCTTAACATATTATTTGCTATGTTTTTAGTTAGTCTTGATCTTATTTTTGGTGCAAAACAATATTTTTGTTACTTTCCTAAACTGCTAATTTTTTTTCCTAAAAACTATGTGGAATTTCCTAAAAAATTAAAACTATGAAATTTTAAAATTTGCACAATCTACTTTTTAAAGAATTTTAATTATTTTTATTAAATTGGAGATTTAATCTATTACTTATTCAAAATATGTGATTACTTAAATATATTTCAAATTAATTTTAAAATAATTAAATCTTATTCAAAAAACAATTAATATTGAATACCATTTGTTATAATTTAAAATTTATTCGTTAATTGTGTAGCGTAAATTAATATTTTATAATAAATATTAAATTTAGTATTTTATTTCATTCATCAGCATATCTAATATGAACGAACATTGAATTAAATAAATTAATAAAACTGTATTTTATTTTTCATAGAAAAGTTTCAAACTAGTGAAAATATAATAAAATCAGTCTCAAAAGTTTTAATTTATTAATCAAACTGAATATAAATTTGAATGCAAAGTAACTAAGAATTAATTACTTACTTACTTTGATTGTTCTGCAAAAGTATGTACCCATTATGTTTTTTTTTTATGTAAAATGCTTTATTTTTACAAAAATAAAAGTACTTAGGTATTAAAATAAATATTCATTTTCATGGAAGACTGTATTTTGCTTATGGTAATTTATGTTTTATCTCCTTTTATAAAATTAATTTAACATTGTTCAATGTCTTGTATTTGCAATTTTGTAAATGAAATATTTGAATTCTTTTATGTTAAATCATTTTGGAATTTCCATTGAAGACTATTTTGTTTATTGCTTGTGTATGTTTTATCTCCTTCTGTGTAATTAATTTAATCTTATGTTTTTATGTAAATAAAATATTTGAATTCTATCATTATGAATGATTTTTAAATTTCTTTTAGGGTTTAAGCTTCTTTGATTTGAAAAACCAAACTCTCTTAAACTATATTACAAATCTTACATTTATAATAATGCAAAAGGTATCTGGCAAAACAATAGAAAATGATCCTGCAATTGAAAGGCTTTGTGAATTACGAATCGTAAGTACATATTTGTGGAAATATATTTAAGTTTGATGATAGTTTATAATTTGTAGGAATTATTATATTCTAATACATAATTTAAAATTTCTTCTGCCAAAAATGTTATGTAGTTTATACAAATAATATAAATTGTTTGCATTAGTTTTTATAATAGTTTTTTTTTAGTTCTCTTTTTTTAAATGAATACAAATATTCATTATGTAAAAACTATTTTACTGGTAAATAAATATTTTGAATGTAGTTTGCTGTATATATATATATATTTGTAATTGAAATTTATTTTATAATCATAATTTGCTTCTAGACATTTTGTAAAAAATATTAATTTTACTATTATTATTTATAAATCTTATCCCATTTTCTGTTAGGCATGAGAGTATTAATTAATAGCAGTATTACACCGAAGAAGTTAATTTTCCTAGAAGTCAATTTTATATATACAATTTAGTTTTAGTTTTGGTTATTCAAGTGTTTTCATCAAATGCCAAACATAGTGGAGAATAAATGTAGAGATGCATCTCATCTCATCTTTGTATGATTGGCTGAGATCTTATTCCATGCAATGTGCTAGTGTTCATTAGCATTTTAATATTGTTATCACATCACACACTAAATTGTGACTGGCAGAGAATGTGAACATGAGAAGTCATTTAAAAAAATGTATTAAGTAAATAAAAATAATTATAAAACAGTACATATAAAATTTTTGTTAAACAATTCATGATTATAGAATTATGTATATTTATAATAACATATATTTAGGATAATGCATAATATATAAGAAATTTATGATAGTTATTGGAATATATTTTTGATACTAATTTATTGCAACTTATTTTCTTTCAAATTTAGAGGAAAGTTTAATATTTTTTATCACAAATTTTACTATTTTTATTATTTTTACCTTGAGAAACATGCCTAAAAATATTTTTTATAAATAGTTAAATTCTGAAACTGAAAAAGGGTGGCACTGATTGAAAAATAAACTCTATAAAGTTTATGTCCTACTAAAGAAAGTTTATATCCTACTAACTTTACTAAAATTTACTTATCTTATTAATTTCTATAGCTTTTTGTTATGTTTGTATTTTTTTAAATACAGGTACTGGAGAAGATGCGGCCAATTGAAGAAAAACTTAAATATCAAATTGATAAATTGTTATCTGCTGCAGCTTCTGGTCAAATTGGTAATTATAAATTACACAACACAAACTTTTGCATTTATGTTTCATAAAATATATATGTAAAAAATGTGCACTTAAATAGGTAATTATTATTAATGTCTACCAGTTGATATCTTTGTATTGTCCTGAAGATTTAATTAAACACACCGTTGGTTTTAAACAAACAAGTTTATTGAAGGAAAGTAGCGACTTGTAACCTTACAAGGTCGAGAAGTTGTCCTGAAGATTTAATTAAACACACCGTTGGTTTTAAACAAACAAGTTTATTGAAGAAAAGTAGTGACTTGTAACCTTACAAGGTCGAGAAGTTGCCCACAACTAGTGGGTATAAGCTTTTATACAGTAATAGAATATTCGTGAAACAACTAATTAACATAATAAAGAAAGGTCTAGAATGTTGGAGAACATAAGGAAACAAACAAAAAATTCCATACTTTGGATACAACAGCCGTGGCTAGTATCGAACCCGCAACCTCTGGGTTTGGATTGCGTGCTTTGACCACTCGGCCACTGAGCTCGTTGGTAGGCTTTCTCTATGCGGCATTGCTCCTCTCTCAAAAGACAGACAGACAACGAGAAGAAGAGGCCCTGTTCTATTCCTATTGGCTATCAGGTTGTGCCTCTACTTCAGTCTAGAATGTCGGACACCCTGCACGGAGTGCCAGGTGCCCGCTGGGAACCGTAATCTGGGAGCTTGAGCCTTAAGAGGTTCTCCAGAACGCTCGACACATTGTTTGAGAGACGAATGCTTTACAACGGTGGGGCTTTCAAGCCTACAGTGATCTACGCAGTAGACCACTGTATCACAGTTCGGAATACAAATTTGAAATAACAGAATTAATAAGATAGGATCAAGTGAAACAGAAAAATAAATGTTAACAGGATCTAAATAAATTTAAGTAAGGATGGCTGAAATATTTACATAATTTACGAACAGAAATTGATTATAGTTAATGAAATTTAGAAGTTTATAGGAATAAAATGTAATTAGTTCTTTACATGTCTTGAAATTTAGATAAGTACAAAGTACTAGTAATTTTGGAAATTGAAAAACTGGTGATTAGTTTGTTTGTTACTTGAATTGAAAAATTTAGTTAATTTTCGAGATCTGTTGACTCTGCTTCTGAGTTATAAGGTTCCTGTTGGTGAGCAGCCAGGTCTTTACACATTTGGAGTCCTTTTTCATGAAGGAAAGTAATTATTTGTATTAATTTTTTTGTTCTGAACTTGTTCGTTGTGCAGAATTTTAGGAACTGGTAGTTGGTTTGAATAGATGATTTTTTGATATGTAGATCTTTGGTTTGAGGACATTCTGTGATATAATGCAGTAGTGTACCAATTTGGCCACAGATGCAAGATGGAGATCTGGATTTGTTAATTCTGTGGAAGTAGCTGGGGCAAGGCGCATGGTTTGTTAAGATACAATTTAAATAAGGATTGGAATATAGCACATCTGATGAAACTTTTGGTATTAGTCTTCTTGTATGGTGACCATTCGGCGAGTTGTTCCATAGAGATTGCCAGCTTTGCTGTATATAATTTTTAATTTTTGATTTCAGACTGGCTCTGGACCACTTTAAAGGTGTCAACGGAAGAGTTGTCTCAAAAAGACAGTGTCTCACTGCTATTTGGATCTTGAGCAAGGTTAAAGATAACTTCTTCTGCCTTCTTTTCCGGAAGAACGACACCTTGATTTCGTCCGTCTTTAATGTCGGTCTGCTTCGCTGGATCATGGTACGGCTTCATACGCAAAAGATGGACAACATCTTTTAGTTTACTTTTCTGGGAAGCAGGATCAAAATCTTGCACTTCGTAGTTAACGTCGGATAAACGGCGCAGCACTTGATAGGGCCTAAAATACCTCCTTAAGATCTTCTCGGAAAGACCGACCTTTCGGACTGGGGTATAAACCCATATGAGGTCTCCAGGACTATAGGACACCATTCGGTTTTTGGAATCATAATGTCGACGGTTTTTATCTTGTGCTCTCAGAGTATGTGTTCTGGCCAATTGTCTTGACTCTTCTGCCCTAGAAATAGTCTTGGCTAGGTAATCGTCCGTTGCATCATCAGGCAAGAATGGGAACATTGTATCCAGCGTAGTTTCGATTTTACGTCCATGAAACAGGTAGAACGGTGTGAATCCTGTTGTCTCCTGCTTAGCGGTGTTATAAGCAAACGTCGCAAATGGCAAAATTTCGTCCCTGTTTTTCTGTTCGGTATCAACGTACATGGACAACATACCAGCTAGAGTTTTGTTAAAGCGCTCCGTCAATCCATTCGTTTGGGGATGATACGCTGTCGTCATTCGATGATCGATATGGCACAATTCGACTAGTGCGGATACAAGTCTGGACTGGAAAACAGCATTACGATCTGTAATAATGACTCGAGGAGCTCCATGTCTCAGAAGAATCTCTTCGAGCAGAAACTTGGCAACTTCTTTGGCTTCAGCAGTTGGTAAAGCTCTGGTTACTGCATAGCGTGTACAGTAATTTGTGCAGACCACGATCAATTTATTTCCATGGGCAGATTTAGGGAACCTCCCAAGCAGATCTATCCCAATGCGGTGGAAAGGTGTGACAGTAGGAGGGATGGAAACCAGGCGTCCAGGTGGTGGTTGTGGAACTGATTTTCTCTGTTGGCATTCTCGACAATGCATAACGTACCGAACAACATTCAGGTACATCCCCGGGCAATAAAATCTTTTACAGATTCTTCGTACGTTTTCGCAAAACCAAGATGCCCTGCCGTAGGAACGTCGTGGAAATGTTTAAGTATGTCCGCTCGTAGATGCTTGGGAATGACAGGCAACCATGGCTTCCCGGCTGGATCAAAATTCTTTCTGCATAGGACTTCATCAATTAACTCAAATTTCTTCTCCTCGGCAGAGGGGCCGATCTTCAGAAGGATTATTTTTGCCATGTCTGGATCTTTCTTCTGTTTGATAGTGAGGTCTATACTCGTGGTTACAGCTAAAAATTGGTCTTAACTCTCAGTCGCTTCATCCACTGGATTTCTCGAGAGAGTGTTGGCATCATTATGCTTCCTCCTAGATTTGTATTTTACCGAAAAATGGTGTTCCTGGAACCAAAGAGCCCACCTCGCCAGCCTGCCTGATGGATCTTTTAGATTCATAAGCCAGCAGAGTGAATGATGATCCGTAACAATGGTAAAATGTCTTCCGAACAGGTATGGCCGGAACTTATTAATAGCCCAAACGACGGCAAGGCATTCTCGTTCTGAAGTAGAATAATTCCTTACGGCCTTTGTCAGGGTTCTAGAGGCGTATGCTATGACTCTTTTGACTTCATTCTCAATTTGAACCAGAACTGCTCCAATACTATATCCGCTGGCATCTGTATGAATTTCTGTAAGGAACCTTTCGTCAAATATCCCCAATACTGGATCAGATGTAAGCGCCTCCTTCATGTTTTCGAAAGCCTTTACCTCTTTAGGACCCCAATGAAATTTCGCATTGCCTTTCAACAGCAACTGCAAGGACTCAGAAAGATAGAAAAAGCCCTTAATAAACCTTCGAAAGTACGAGCAAAGTCCAAGAAAGCTTCGTACGTCATGTACGTTCTATGGAGTAGGAAAGTTTCTCACGACTATCACTTTGTCAGGATCTGGACGGACACCGTTACTGGATGCGAGATGGCCTAGTATTTTCACTTCTTGGGCAGCAAAAAAGCACTTCTTGGGGTTAAGTATGAGTCCAACTTCTTGAATGCATTCCAGAACTGTTTTTAACCAGATAGGGTGGTCTTCAAAAGTTTCTGAGAAAACTACTATGTCATCCAGGTAACACAGGCACGTAGTCCATTTGAGATGGCGTAGCAAATTATTCATCATTCTTTCGAAAGTCGTCGGTGCATTGCAGAGTCCAAACGGCATGACTTTAAATTCGTATAAGCCTTCTGGGTTAAAAAATGCCATCTTTTCATGATCCGCTTCATTCACTTCTATCTGCCAGTAACCAGATCGGAGGTCCATGGAAGAAAAGAACTTGGCACATTTTAAACAGTCTAGAGTGTCATCAATGCGGGATAGAGGATAAACATCCTTCCTCCTGATGCTATTCAGTTTTCGATAGTCAACGCAAAAACGCCAGCTTTTATCTTTTTTTCTCATGAGTATGACAGGGGATGACCAGGGACTCTCAGATGGCTGGATAATACCTTGGTCAAGCATTTTCTCAATCTCTTCCCGAATTATGCGTCTTTCAGTCGGTGAAACTCGGTAAGCCCTTTGGTAGATTGGAGCATGATCACCAGTATTGATCCTATGTTTCACATTTATTTTTGCGGCTGACGACTTGTTAGATTTTGTAAAGATTCCAGAAAAGGCTTGTAAGAGTTCGGCTAATTTGTGTTTTCTTTCGCTGCTCAACTCAGGGGATATCGTTTTGGCATAATTTATTCTGGAATTCGTCGGCTACTGCATTGTACTTTTACTTTTTGTTGTATCAGCAATCTCGCATACATGCCTGTCATTCAGGAGCTCAGCTTCGCCAATGTACATCCCTTTAAGAATGACTTGATCTTTGGCCTGCATGTTGGCAACCCAAATTTCATTTTGTCCATTATGGTATAAGGATACCATGGATGGTACAGCAAGGTTTCTTTCAAACAACAAATGTCTATTGGTGTCTACGATAACGCTTATGTTTCTTCCGACATTTAGTCCTGATACGGCTATTTTCGTCAATGAGCGTGGCTGAATCTTGTAGTCCTTCGTGGCATACAGCTTCCAAGCATCTAGCGCAGTGGTTTCTAGGTCAGTATCTTCTAACAACAGTTCACTCCAGCCACTGTCTATCACGGCTTGAGAAGCTTCCAAGAAGTCCCATCCGAGGATTACGTCGTGACTACAATGCCGTAGAACGATGAATTCAAACAGCAGCTCTCGTCCGTTTATGCCGACATGCAAAATGCATTTTCCCACTGGCCTTACAAAACTGCCATTAGCGACTTTCAGTATAGTGTTCTTGGCGTCAGTAAACATAACTTTCTTTAAGGATCGACAAAACTTATCGGAGATGACAGAAAATGAAGTTCCCAAATCCACTAGAGCACAGATCGGCTGATTATTTACCATGACATTGAAGTGGTTACCAGTCATCTTTGTGGCTGATGGAGGATTTTCATTACATGTGGCCTCACCTCCCCGAAAGGTCGCTGTGCTCAGTTTTCCTTTTTTCTACGGCTTGGAGACCGACTTGATCAACAATATGGCAACGGTGATCAGAAACGACGGGTTGGTGATCAGCCTCTAACAGGACTATGTGAAGAACGGCGTACGAAGCTTGGTCGGCGCAACTCTTCTTCAGCATCGGTGTCATCGAAGTTCTATCGGCGAGCTTCATAATTTTCAAAAACGGCTTTCCTCTCACAGCAATAGCGTACGTGTCAAGGGCGTCCAAAGTTAAAACAAACTGGTCTGTTGTCGGCCGTTCTCCAAAGGTCAGTTTTCTTTGGCTGCTGTGCTGATTTCTGGACAGGGCTCCTAGGTTCCCTCGTCACAGCGGCTCCATAAGTGGGATGTCGTTGGGTGCCTGCAGACTTTGCGACAACTGGTGCCAAAACCCTTTTGACTTCGTCTTGGATGGCGGTCTGTAGCAGCTGGGAATAGGAATCCGGAAACTCGTCGGGTCGATTAACTATTCGATGAACCTCTTGTATAATTCTGGGGATAAGGGACACCAAGTCTGGCTCGTCCTCCATGGCTGCTACTGGTACGACATTTGGTAGTCTTTGAAATCTTCTTGAACCTACTCTTTTCTGTTTCATGTCTTCAATGTAGTTGCATCACTTGATGAAGTCAGCCGCAGTCTTAACTTCTTTCATTAAAAGCACTTGGTAAATATCTTCAGCAACACCTTTCATTAAGTGCGACACTTTCTCGTCGTCGGACATTGAAGGGTTGACCTCATGAAAAAGCCCTAATATACTCTGAATGTAGGACTGTGTAGCCTCTCCTGCCTTTTGAGCTGTATATTTCAGTTGGTCTTCGGCCTTCTTGGTGTACTTCTGATGATCGGCAAACAGTTCATTTAAACCTTTCTTGAATGCATCCCAGGAGTCCAAAGCATCTTCATTATTTATGTACCATTGCTTGGCCATACCGTCTAGGAAAAAATAGACGTTCGCTAGGCACATCATTTCAACCCATTTGTTGCCACCCGATCGTATTCTGTAAGCCATTTCCGAGGATCATCTCCAGGCTCTCCACGGGAGGTTGATGGGCTCCTTAGTAGCTGGTAGATAGGAGTTACCACGACAGGCTTCGTATCTTCGGCCATTATCTGCTTCTTCCCTCGTTCTGGGACGTAGAGACCAAATTCCGGGGGCAATCCTCTTAAATAAAGACTTCTGCGAATACTTTCAGAATTATCCACAATGGTGAAATCGGTACCCGGCGCTTCCACCAAATTTGTCAAGAAGTTTTAAGTGAACACACCGTTGGTTTTAAACAAACAAGTTTATTGAAGGAAAGTAGCGACTTGTAACCTTACAAGGTCGAGAAGTTGCTCACGACTAGTGAGTATAAGCTTTTATACAGTAATATAATATTCGAGAAACAACTAATTAACATAATAAAGGAAGGCCTAGAATTTTGGAGAATATAAGGAAACAAACAAAAAATTCCATACTTTGGATACAACAGCCGTGGCTAGTATCGAACCCGCAACCTCTGGGTTTGGATCGCGTGTTTTGACCACTCGGACACTGAGTTCGTTGGTAGGCTTTCTCTATGTGGCAGTATTATCAAATTAGCAAACAAGAAAAATTAGAAATATAGAATAAAATGTTAAAATAGTTAAAAAATGAATAGTTAGTCTAAAAGAGTTGTATATTTTAGCTTGATCCTTTTATTAAAAGAAAATTTTTTTTTAACTGATTTGAGTGAAGAATTAACTATTACAAATATGACAAAAACATGGATGATGATATTATACAAAAGTAATTCTAATTATTTTAAAGTAAAGAAAATATATGAATTATTAAAGATAATAAAAAAATTTACTAAATTGTTAAATAATTATTTTATTTTTATAATTTTCATGAAAAGAAGGAAAGAAATCTTTAAGATTACTATTTTAGATTAATTGTTATTTAGATTTTTTTCAAAATATCTGAACTTCATACATTCAATCTAAATCTAAATTTGTTACTTAGCTCGTTTTTCCTTTCCATTTATATATAAAATGGGAAAGGTTGCACACACACAGAGAGATTAGGTTTTAGTTTCCATGCACACAGATAAATATTATTCTTATGTATGTTTGTTTGGTATTAAACAGTTATTGTATTACAGTATTATTGTACAGTTTGGTATTAAACAGTTAGTGTCAGCTGTACAATATTATTGTTGCAATCCAAAGATTGAAAATTTAAAATTTTCTCTTATTAAACTATAATATGAGAAAACTTCAAATTTTAGATATCAATTAGTAGTTTTAAATAATTGCATGTGTGTGGATTTTTCTAAATCTCTTGTTTCATAATCTTAAACCATAAAACAAAAAAAAAAATTGAAACTATTCTATGTTTTGTAAAGAAAGAAGGCATGAGAATTTTTAAATGATGAAAGTATTTTATATGTAGTTCATAAATGGAAAGTATGTACTCTTAATATTGAAGTTGCAGGGAAAGCTAAACATTTTTATTGTAATGAGAATATAGTTGTATTTTAACAAATTAGGAAGATTGTACTTTGTTGCCAACAAAGCAAAACAAACAAAGGAATAAAAAACAAAGAAATCAATGTTACACTGTTGAAAGGATAGATACTTAAGTGTCCTGAAATAAAATCTGATTTCACTAAGTTTTGTAGTAATGCCAAATTTTTAAGCAATTTATATGAAATTTTTCTTGCCTAATCTTACTCTGGTCCAACAGTCCATGCATCATAGTATAAGCAATGGCTTCTAGTAAAAATACAATGTATCTTAAAATTACTTTTGTAATAAATGATTATATCTTGGAAATGGAGTAGAAAATGTTATATCTAGGTCATTTTGACATGTGGTCTTTATTGTAGAAACTACTGTAAATAATGTAAGTGAAGAAGTTAATTGATGACTTAAATGAAAATGCACTACTCATTAATAAACTTTCAAAAAAATTGCCGTCTGAAATTTTATTAGAAGACTTTTTAAATGTGGAGTCAGATATTATTGTATGTAAGAAGTTTAAAATGATTAAATGATTGAGATCATGATGGATAAAAATTGGAAAAAGAATATTCAGACATCAAATAAGAAGAAAATGAAGTAATGCTGCATCCATCTGTAAAATAAGCAAGTAAAAGGCTATAAAGATAGATACTTTTTTAAGAAAAACAGATATGAAAGGCTTTCCTAATAAAAAAGTGCAAACTAAATTATTTTTTGAATGTTATTTTATTTATACAGAGAGGTCAAGTTGTTAAAAAATATTAATTTTTAAAATTTAATGTTTACTTTTCAGTTTTTACAAACTTGATTTTAAGAACTGTTTTATCAGTATCATCATTGTCTTTCTGATAATATTAATCTACTAGCTATTTATACATATTAGCTTTTTAAAATAAGTATTTTAATGAATGAGATGTGTTTTTACATTGATTATTAATGTAACTTCAGTTTCATACCAACTCTTAATTTTAGATACAAAAAATCCTATAAGATTTCGAGCAAATCCTGAAGATTTGGATAATCAAGTAAGTAAATTTTGATAGATAATATTTTAGAATATGAGACTCTCAGTTTTTGAGTTATTTGGAAATTTTTTCGTTTCGGAAATTTTTTTCTTTTTTCCTGTAACTGATATTTTTGTATTGAAATTGGTTTAAAATTTTTTCTATCAATAAAGATAAAATTTATTTTTTGAATCTTAAGTAATTTTATTATTTTATATTATTTCATTTTTCAAATAACTATTTATTATTTTATGTGAAGAAGTTTGTCAAATTTCTGTTTAAAAATTATCTTTTAAAGGTCCTCCATACCGAGGTGGGAACTCTCCTTGTTTTGTCACCCCATCTGACATTAGTTCTCAAAGCTGGTGTAGGGGGGTATTCAAAACAATAGCTTGTCAATCAATCCTGCGAAATTAGTGAATTTGCCAGGTTTGGTATATTATATCTTGAAAATAAAAGTAGTTATGCCATAAAAACAGCCAAAAAGAGAGTTTTGTATTTCCCTGTAACAGGTGTAAGCATCATGTTACCCCCAGGGTTCTTAGAATAGAATAGGGGCTAGTTCAAATGATCAATGAAACTGATACTGGAATTACCCTTGCCTTCTTATGAAGAATTAGCTTCTTGGTGATTCTAAAGAAATAATTATTTTATTTACATTTTAGAGTTTGGCTTATATTATTTGCACTAAAAAAATATCAAGATACCTTGCAAATGTTGAGTGGTTTTTCAGTTATTCTTTAAATGACCAAAAGTGATTATCAGAATTCAAATCAAATTTTAAATATATGAATGATTAAAAATATATTTATAAGTGCCTTGGTATAATTAGATTTTATTTCATTCTAAGGTACAGTTTCTCTTGATTTTATGAGACTTGATGCATTGACTTATGAGTTTTTTGTATCAGATTGCAACAAATAATTAGAGTATAATTTTCAAAAATAATTTTTTTCATGTTTTTTAAATATAACTAAATGTAATCATAATTTTCATAAAAATATTCCAACTGTAATTATATATGTAGTAATCATTGCATTTGTTGATACTTTTCCATTATATTCCCATTTGATAATTGTTGTAACAGGAAAGAAAAATTGCAAATCAATGTAATAAATACTCCATTTGTATACAACCTGCAATTTTAAAAGGGATTATGTTTTTAGAAACTATGAAAATGATACATGATGATGCAAACATTTTATATTTACATTTTATAAACTAAGTAATTATTACAGGTAACCCTCCTATAACACGGTAGTTAGGTTCCTAGAAAATGCCGTGTTGTGTGAAATCGTGTTGTATGAGACCCAGAACTAGTACAAAAAGTGGGGTTACGCTCCAAAAACTTATTAAAAACAAATATTTTTTTAATTCGACATAAACAACTTAATTTTTATTAAATAATAAATGTATATCCAACACAAAGTAACAAAAAAATATTTTAATCTAACGCAACCCTAATATAATGAATTTATTCGTCGTCACTGCTCAGTACAATCAACCGAGAAAATTTTTTGGGTGGAACGATATCGCCTTCACTTTCAGAACTTTTTTCTCTATTTAAAGTTTTTGTATGTTTTCCCCTCTTAAAAAAATCTGTAATCGAACTTTGCTGACTAGTTCTTATTAAGTCATTGTAAATTTCGCAGTATGGAGTTAAACAGTTTTGCAGCTCCCTTTTGAATTTTCGACTTCTTTCCGAGGTAAGGTCTGTTTTCAAGAAAAATGACTTGAGATTTTCCGCTAAGCATAGGCCTTCTTGTAATTCTTTTAATGTTGAATTCTTAATTGCACAATCTTCATCAAAGCTAGCGTCCACAAAATCTATTTGATTTGCATCCAGAGATGCCATTTCCATCAAATCCGCTTCGTCAACTTCTTCTTCCACTAATAATTCTTGAATGTTTTCAGTAGCCATATCCACAAAACCTTTGCCTCCGATTGATTTAGCGACTTTTAATATGGCACCAATTTCATTTTCTGATGTTTCACGCATGTTTTCTGTTTCAACTGAAGAGGGCCATATCTTCTTCCAACACGCATTTAAGGTTGATGTTTTTATTTCTTTCAGCGACAAAGATATGATTTCGATACAATGCTTAATTGAAAATTTCTTCCAAGCTTCCATTACACTAATTCATTCCGAATCGGTTGCATCTAAAATCCACTGTAAGGATCTTCTTATATAATACGTTTTAAAGGTATAAATAATACCTTAATCCAATGGTTGGAGCAACAAAGTAGTGTTAGGTGGTAGGAACACTATTCTGACGTTTATCATAGTGAAGTAAGGAGTGAACATGTTTCGCCGACCGATAACAAGCTCTAACATTGGAACAAAACCGTGTTATAGGATGACGTGTTGTAGGAATTTCCCCGCAATTTACGAATCGTGTTATAGCGAAACCATGTTATAAGATACCGTGTTATAGGAGGGTTACCTGTACTTATTGCCAAAATTTATTTGAACAACAATGTTTATTTCTGGCAGAAACTGTTTAACAATTCAATCGTTGATTGATTGTGTAAGTGTAATGTAAAAATACCTATTTTTCAATTTCACTATATTTGGCTGTTTTTTGCTCGTGGTGAAGTGTTATCGTAATGCTTCTTTTAACTGACAAAATTGCCTTAGCTCTGTTCAGCATTTAACTTGTTTAGAATTATTTATCACTTTTCAGTTAATTTTTACTCAAAAATGTTTAATTGGTATAAATTAGATTTAAAATAAAATTTTGAGTCCATAAAATCATTGTATCTACATTATATTATTTTCACTTCTCCGTGAGAAACATGCTATTTCTTTAGCATCATAAGCAAGTGCATAATGGAAAAGTACCAATCTTATTTTTATATAACTAGATTTACTTAGAATATGAAAAAAATATTAATCTTATCACATAATAAGTGCCTACATTGTAACTTTATTCCTCAATGTCCATGAAATTTGCTTTTATAATTTAAAGTACACATTTATTAAAAAATCATTATTTGGATTTCAAATGTGTTGTAATATGTTTTAAATATGAAGATTTTAAAACAATTTAGTTATTTTATTAGATATCTTTTTGCTAAAATCAAAATTAGAATAGCACTAAAAATACATTTTAAAAATGCATGGGTAAATTAGACAAAGAAATAATAAGTTTAGCAAAATTGTGTAAAATATAAACAATGTTCATTTTTCTACAAATAATCAAATGCAAATTTAACTTGTAGTAATACAAGATTACGTATATACATATATAACATGATTTTAAACATTACTTACAACCATCCAAAATTTAAAAATATAAATCTATGAATAAAATAAATTTAATTTCATGAACATATGTAAAATTCAGTTAATAGCTAGTGTGAGTTATATGATTTACATTAGGAATTAAAAATTAATCTGTGAAAGTACAGAAATGTACAGTAAAGTACAGAAATGTTTAAGCGATCTTATTTTTGCTTGTGCCTCAATTATATAATTATGTCCATTGATCTGGGATGATAAGGATCGATTATTTCTGACAAAAGATAGTCAAAATAAAATCAATTAACTTAGTTTTCATTTGTCTCTAACTTTATAATGCATTTTTTTATTAATTTTTAATACATAAGTAGTCTATTTTCAAAATCATAGTAAATAATATAGTTGAACAAGGTTATAACAAAATATTTTATAATATTTCAGTTTTAAAATTTATTAAATGAAAATAAACAAAATGGATTTAAAAATACATATCATAGCTACTTTTCCAATGCTAATGAGCAAGAACCTAACATGCATTATTTTTAGATGTCTCTTCGATTTTATACAAATTTCTTAGAGTGAAAATAGCTAATTTTTCTTATCGACTTATAAGCTGTCCTCAACCACATTGTAAAACAGTGGGAATCGTATGGGGAGAAATTTTTCCCTGAAATTTTCCCCTCTTTAAGTTACTATACTGTAAGATGAAACTCAACCAGTTTGTTGCTACAAAATTTTCAGCTTCATTGATGGTGTTGTGTGCAGAGCTTGATTTTCAGAAATAAGTTTAAGTTTGTTTTCTAATAAAAATTAATATTGAAATATTGTAGCAATTAAAAAGATTTTTAGCTTAAAATAAGCAAAAAATGTTTATTTTGTAATTCTATGAAGAAAAATAGGAAATATCTTTAAACCAAATTTTATACAGCCTCAATGAAATTAGAATTTGGTTGAAATTTATTTGTGGATAGAGGTATTTTGACATTTTATAAATAGTTTTAAACGCTAAAATTTTCTTAAAAGTGAGAGAAGTTCTGGTTTTTTTTCTTTTCTTGTAATTTGCAAAATATTGGAAGTTTCTGTCAGAAAATAGCACTCGTGACCCTTTAAAATGTGCTCCATTGGATTAATGTAAGATTCCATTTTCCCCAACAGAGGTCTAGCTGAGCCTTAAGATGACTTTGTTATTTTTATCTATCTAATTTATTAACTTTAGTTTCTTTAAAATTGATGAAAATGATAATCACATGCTTATATTATTAATTAAAAGTAGAAATATTATAACTTATTAAGTATTATTGATTTTTAAAGCTTATATTTTATTTTTAAGGAAGAAAGCAACTCAGAAGAAGAACAAAAGAATATATATGTTCCACCTAAAATTTCTGCTGCTTATTTTGGTAAATTATTGTTTCTTTAATTTAGTGATTTGAATATTCATTCTTCAAACATGATTCAGGGGATAGTGCAATAAAATTTAATGCTTGTTATTTTCAAATTACTTTAATTCTCTGTGCTTTTTTAATTTTTTCCCATAAAAAATTTAAATTAAATTGAAAGATATATATTTTTTCAAATATTATAAATTTATTGACAGAATGAAAATGCATATTTTTCTTCATCAATATTTTAATAGCAAATTAATATTACTGTTTTTAATTTTACTGTAAGTTTTACTTTTACTATTTTTAATTTTTTTTGCTTTGATATAAACAATTAAATAAATTTAATTAATGTGAATAATTATTCTAATTAACTAGATTTAATATTAGCTAATTAATTATACTACTTAAAGGTTTTTAATTATTTAAGTAATGTAATTCTTTAGATGAATATAGTAAATAAAATGAATTACATATAGTAAATAAAATTAATTAAATATTACTTAAAAATTTAGAAAAAAAGAAATATTACTTAAAAAAAGTTTGAAGTTTCCATAATCGACATTCATATGCTAGTAATTGTTAAATATAACTATTGAATAGATATTTATTACTGTGAAATTTATTTTACTGTAATAGCTTTATTCTTTAGGGATGATAACTTTAAAGAAATATATAATATGTAATTTAAATTAATTCCTGCACACTTTTATTTAACTAATTTTAATTTATAATTGGATTTATAGTTAACTGGGTTTGAGATGATGATACGTTTATAACTTAGAATTAGATTAATGTACTAAATATTTCTATTTATATGTAATCTTATTATTTAAATTTTTAGTTTGGATCTATAACATATGTTAAATGAAACAAAAATAATAAACTGCATTGAAATAGTGAAAACAGTAATCAAAATTCAAGGTATTTCTTAGGTTACATAATTCAATTTATATAATGCAAAGTGCATTATTATATTTCACATAAATTACTTATTATTCTTTCATTAATAAATAGGTAGAAAATATAGACTATTTGACAGTATTTACATTCATTGACTCAATTAAAACTTATTATTTAATATTAGTTTTATTTAAAATAAAATTAAAATTTGTAATTATGGCTTTTTAAGCTCACTGTGGTTTAGTGATAATACAGAATTTTGAGAATGAATGGTCCTTGGTACAATCTCAACTGCTTTCGTGAAGCATGATTTGAAAGTTGCACTTCTGCTTTCTTTATACAAATCTTAGGTTGGATGTTTGGCAGTTTTCACAAAAGTTTTCCTCCCTTGCAATATATGAATAGGGCTTACTAATTATGAAAATTTAAGCAGTGGATGCTAAAATAGCTCGTAAAAGTATTAGGTTGTCCACTATGCAGTATCAAATTTGGAAGTTTATACTCATTGTTGTCTAGGTGGGGCTGCACTCTCCAGAAGGAATGGTCTGGAGTTTAGTCTCAATCACTGGTGAATAATGGAAGATGGTTGGTGATTCCTGTTTCCTACACGCATGTATGTCAGCAGGTGGGAGTTTTTTAGTTTTCCTACCCTTATGTGTAGTAAATATATCCCACTTTCAATGACGAATTCTGGATGGCTACACTGCTTGGTAGATATTAAAGAAAAGCTTCACAACTGTCTTTGATTATTGGGCTATCCACTATGTGGTGACATGTATAATTTTTTTCATCTTGTGAGTCTTATTGTACAGGGAAGTTGATAGTGTGTGAAACTGCCATTAGAACAAAAGGTAATTCATTTTATTGTTCTGTAAGAAACAAATTAAACAAAGTATTTTGTTTTCGGTAGATTGGGCAGGAATGGGGAAAATTAAATAGAAAATTAATCTATGTCTCAAGTGATTTTTGATGTACAGATATGAATATAATATATAAAAGCTAAAAAAATTAATGAAAATAAATTTTGGTTTACTAATTATGTATCAAAGTGTTGGATTCATTTTAAAAATCAATCATTTTTAATTTTATCATGAAAAATAGATATGGTTTTGTATATTTTTCAAATATATAATATTACACTAGTCTTACAATATTTGTAGAAATAAAAATGGAAAACATTTTAATAATATCACAATAACACTGCATCTTTATTTTTCACATCATCTAAAACATGGGTTCACAAACTTTTTTTTCTCGTGGACCACTTTCAAAGTTTTATTATTCTAATTAGGAAGTCTAATTATCTATTGCATAGCCACAATATTTGTAACTTTTTATTCATTCTATTGCAGTAAAATTATACAACTCTTATAATTATAGATGAAGAAGCTACCATTGATGCTCGTAAAAAGAAAGTTTTGGAACATTCTCAAAAAAGGGCTTTGAGTAGTAGTGTATTGTATGAATTGCGTAAAGAGTATGATACAGGACCTGAAGAAATAAAAGTATGTGCATTATAGTTAATAGTACTCTAGAATTGGTTTTAAATAGGTGTATTATTCTTTTAATATTTTGCAATGAAAGTGATAATAATACATTTTTATATTTAAATTTGTTATGATTGAAATATTTATAAATAAGGTGGCTTTATAATAAATTTAAGAGCTATTAAGAAATATTTTTCTAATAGTTCTCTAGAGTCAGAAATCACAAAAAATTTTAAAATATATTTAAATATATATTTCAATCATTTGTTTTTATTTTATTTTCTAAGTTGAAACTTTTTAAGTTGAGTATGTGCTTAAAAATTAAAACATACATTTTCTCTAAGGAATACTTAAAAAAATAATTGTAGCCTTAATTAAATTTAAAATATCTCATTTAATAAAATTTATCATTTTAAGAAAATTTTTTTGCATTCAACATTATGTAATTACTTGGAGAATATATGGAAGTCTTACAAAAATCATCCTATCCTTATAATTGAACTTAAAGTACACATTAAGAATACTACACAATTTTTATTCATAAATTTTCTCAAAATTGATTTCTATCTTGTGAAAAAAATGATTATAGTGAAACGAGTATCAATTTTGTGTAGTTTATTAATATATTTAGTCTATTAATTTTCATCTTTAGTTTTCTGAATCATTCAAAATAAAAAAAAATAATAAATTCATAATTGATTATGAACATTCATAAATTTCTAACTTTACTTTTCCATATTCATTTATTAATATTTAAAGGAAATTCTGTTATCCTTATTCCCTAAAAATATGTATACAATATAGCATCTATTAAACAAACAAATTTAACTGAAAAATGCTTAATTAAAAATTGAATAATATTTTATGTAGTTTAATTTAGGATGAAAATCATTTATTCAATATACAAATAATTTTTTTATTTTAAAAACAGGTCAGTTTGTTACAAATTGTTCCAATGGAATTTTAATTATTTTTTCTAGTCTTAAGAAAAAGTATTTATTTTATCAATTTCTCTTTTATTTGGTAAGGGCTTGATGATATTATCAACTTTTATCAAATGTTTTCATCCCCAAATTTATTTATTTGCATATGGTTGATAAATAAATTTCTTAATTGGATATTTCATTTTTATTTACGCTGAAATTAATTTAAATGCTATGAGTAATTAAGTTTGCTGTATCGTTGTTTTCAGGTGTTGTGAAAAGTGTTCTCTTTAAGAAATTTTGTTAACTATTTTAGTTGTGAAATTGTTTTAAACACATTTAATTGGATTCTTTTGCATATAAAATGGTAGTGTTGTGACATGTTAATTTTACTACAAAAATATTGCTACTTTTCGAATTTGTTAAAATGTGTATTTTTTACTGTGATATATATAATTGGTTTGCAAAAATATTATAATAAAAAACTAACAATTTTTAATTGTTTGCAGGAAACAGTTGATCCATATAAAATTAAACTGAATGAAGAAATGAAAGATCGTATCAGGTACGTCATTATATTTAATATATTTTTTAGTAATAGGTATTTAAGTATTTTAAATGTTTATACATGCAAATTTTCTGCATAGGTATGAAGAAGAATATATGATGCGTCTACCAATGACAAAAAAACAAAGAGTAAGTTGGAATATTTATTTTATATGAATCTTTTATAATAATAATGATATATTTCATTTATACTTGTAGAGAGAGAATTAAATTTTGCTTGTGTACCTTGAATGTTTTTCGAACCATATGCCTTTAAGAAATATTATGTATCTAAAAAAAGTTTATAATCTTAAAATGGATTTAAATTGATAAAATGATGTTAAATTGATTTAAATAAACTATTTCAAAATATTTATTAAAATCTTATTATTTTCACATTCCAAGAATTTAATTTCATGGAATGATTTTATTGCTATTTGCAGTGGGTAAATTATAAAATAACTTCTCATCCTTTATTATTTTTTATTTGCCTAAAGTAATTCTATGATTTTTTAAATTGTTAAAATTTTTTGCTATTTTTTAACAATTTTGTTACATAAATTCATTATTTGTAGGTTTAGTTAATTTAATGCTGTTAAGTAACTATGGCATTTTTTTCTTTTTAAATAGTAACAAATAAAATTCCATATTATGAAACATTTTTTACTTTTTCCAATTTATTCACTTTTTATACCTTAAATGAAAATTGTTACTTTTTTTCCTGACACATCTTCCTTTTAACAAAGAACTGTAACAGAAAATAAAATAATAAAATATGTATAGTAATTATTACTTATGTATATTTTGCTGTTGAATGCTGTTTGTTGCATATAATGCACGAAATTATTACGTTGGCACTAAATATATAATCTTCTAAAGTTTAATTTCTATTTCTATAATACTTTTGGTCTTTATAGTTAATAACTGAAAAGTTTACATTTATTTGTTTATTTTTTCACGTCTGTTTAAAATTAGAATTACATTTTATATCTGTTTACTATTACATTTGTTTTAATCTTATTATTCAGTATGTCATGTTTATTTAAATACTTACAATCCAAAATCAATTTATTAAGTATTTATTTATAACATTCAAGTTATTAGTTATAAATATTTTTGCAATATTTAGTAATCTATGAATTACTTTAAATACACACATTGACTAATGAATTAGAAACCTTTGAAGTTTTCACTTAAATGGTTGCTGTGGACGAAATAAAATTTTTTTTTATATGGGTATATTTAATGAGAATGTTAACATAATTAAAGTGCATTTAATTACGAATGAACTAAAATGGGGAAAATGATAAATCACTTTAAAAAGGTTTGTAGTTTGCCTATTTAGCAGGAGTCTTGATTTCAGAAGCAAAGTGTCTCATTTTATTCTCAAAATCATTTATATATCAATAGTTTTTAAAAGTTTGAATAAAAATCCACAATTTGTGTAGAAGGTTTAATTGGAGCAGTTTTTCAAATTTCAATCTAAGCAGTTTTTTAAAGATTGCGATTGGCATTGGTTTCCGTAAATTGAATAACAGAGCAGGGATATTATTCTGTTTCAAATAATTAAAATCATCAAAAAAGGTTGTTTCCCAATTGATTTCAATTTAAACCACATGCTTAGAATTGCACTGGAATGCATTGTCGGGTGTCTGTGAGAAAACTGTTGATTTCTGTGCAAATCACAAAAATTAGTTTGCATTGGTGTCAAGAACATTGGGCACTTGAGGATTGGTCAAATGAATCATGCTTCACCTTATTTAATAGTAATGGAAAATGTTGAATTTAGCAAGAACACTTCAAAACCATGAATCCCATTATGCCTTACCTTCACTGTGCAGGAGTGTGGTGGGAGTATCATGATATGGGGGAGTTTCTGCTGGTATGAAAATGGTTCTTAATGTTCCTCGAACATAAATGACAACTAAGGAAATATCTAGATATACTAGCATATCAAATGCACTCTACTATTTTGATTTTTATTCTAATGCTAATTGATACTTCATGGATGATAATACAATTAAACATCATATCAGAAATGTTCAAAATTGGATTACTGAACATTACTCTGAATGCCAGTCTTTTAGCCACTGCAGCATCCACATCTTAATCCCATAGAAAATATGGGGGCTATGTTGAAAGATATATCTGACATCATTCTCCAATCTTAATTTCTAAGTTTTCTTCTAATTTACAAGATCTAAAAACTACATAACCATTTCACTTTATTCTTTGGATATAAATACATCCAGAAGATTAGAAACATATTAATGTGAAACTCAAACAAATAGGACCTGGTATCTGTATTAAAGATGATCCAATAAAATATTAATTTTTTGTTTCTAATTCATTGGCCAGTGTGAGTTATTGACATAGTATGTATTTTGATATAAACTAAGTATTCAATTAAATAAAAAAATATATATAAAATATATCTAAAATGCATAATTCACATAGTTGTGGTTGCATGTTCAAAACTTTCTAAATTGATACTTATATTTTAAATAATTATTTTGTTTTTTTAATCAACTTATAATTTTCTCTAGTATGAAGCTAGACAATTAACAACTGTAACTAATTTCAACACTGGATTTGATGATTTTTCAGGATTAGATATTCAACAAGAGGTAATTTTAAATCATTACTATTTAAAATATTTTAATAATGTATTAAATTTGAATGTAACAGATTATAAGTAATTTTGTATGTGACAACTGTTGATGACATAATATAAAGTGCTTCATTATTTTCGATCATTTCACTAAAAACATTTCTGATAACCAAATTTAACTTGCCATAAGAAAGTTTTTTTTTTTTTTTTTTTTGTCAAATTACAATTTTTTTCCTCACTTAAATGTGAAAAATATAGAAGAATTTGAAAAATGTGTAAATATTTACTGTTTATTTATTATTGAATGTATTAAGAAGTAAAAAAATGCCATTATCAAGTTTCTGGATAAAATTAAATTAGACACTTTTTCAAAAATATAGCATAAACAATCTATGTTTGGTAGTTGTCAGATGGTATGTACCAACTGCTGAAATGCCATCTAATGAGGAATTGACTCTATTGACATATGTATCTGTATTTTCATATTGATAAAATATTAAACAAATTTATCTTTAAAACATACAGATTTTTTTGCGAACTTTTAATTTATATGTATTTTTTTTAAATCTTAACTTCATATCATTTGAATGATAGTCAAAGTGCTGTAAACTGTTGTAAAGCTTTTCATTCTCCAAATTATTTTTGCTTTTTAAAATATCTTTTCATTAATAGTGAACAGATTATGTGCATATAAATATGCACATCTATTTGATACATATGTGTTTATAAAGCTGTTACGTTCATTTCCCATAGTATAACATAATTGAAATAATATCCAAGAACTCCAGCTTCATATAGAATCTCATCTGAACTGATTGCTAAATAGTCTGCATTTTGTTTTCAATATAATAGATTGTTGATTTGGAATTTTTGTCTACTTGATTCACATAAACAAGAAGTGACAACTGTTCAACAAACAAAATCAAATTGCAGAGCTCATTCTTTTTCTAAGATATTTTGAATTGTGAGTAATAAATTTTCGAAATCTCATGGAGAACAGTTTTAAATTTGTAAGCTGTTGTAATGCTTGTTTTAGAATTCACTGATTGTTTTCCTTTGTTCTTTGAGTTAATTTAAATTCCTATAACATTCTTCACTAACAAATACTTCTAGTTTATTTTATTAGTAGCTGCTTTGTAGATGAATTGTACGTACATAATGTTTATAAAATTAACAAATTATTAATACTCTACATATTTCTATATCTATATAAGGAAAATGTGATAAGACTTTTCCCTATTATGTAAAAATGTTTTTTTTTTCTTGAAATTTACAAGTAAGACGTTAACAAACTTTCACCGTTTTAATTTGATATTTACAAGAACTAATTCTTGTAGATAATGTGGGGAAGATTCATTAGTTTTTATTTTAAATGTTAGATTTCAGACAAATACTCTATAATGCTCCTAACATTTAAGTTTTCTCCTTGATTTTCTTTTACTTTTATTGTTGTTTGGAAAAAAAAGTTGAATATTATCTTAATTTTTTTTTAAAAAAATATTCTAATGAACTCTTACATCGAGGTACTATGGACTACTTTCATCAAAAGAATGAGTAATACTTTCTTTTTCATCATTTAAATTGGTAATAAAAAAAGAAAACTTTTATTGTATTGTAATTAATTTTGTTCTTCCTTTAATATAATTTTTTTATAATGCTGATGGATCAAAAAGGGTAATACACATCACTAGTAATTGAAATAAAATTTAAAAAGGAAATTTTTTTAATTTACAGGATATATTTTTATCTAAAAATTTAATATTGAAAAATTATTATTATTATAATTTTACTGTAATTATTATTTTGCTAATACCATAAGTCATTTAAATTATACCATTAAAAAGTACTAGTCTTTCCAATTTTTAGCTATCTTCTGATCTAAAAAATATTTTAACACTAATGATTGTTGTGCCAAATGTGGATAAATATTTGACTAATCAAACATGGAGAGTTTATTTTGTTCAGCAGTTCATAAGTTTGATTCTCACCTTCGATGTGGAATCTGTTAGTAGATCCAAATTCCCTTTAAAATATTGAATCCAATCAAATTGGCATTGATGATCAAGAGTGACTGTCAAACAATAAGCCAAACTGACTGATAAGTAGCTTATTTATTTATTTTTGATCAGAAAATTTTCCCTTTTTTTCGTAATTTTCTTTAATTTAGCCATTGTTTAGGTTTTTAAAATTTCAAATCATAGCCTCAAATGTTGTTTAATTCTTGCAATATTTCACTTTTAACTAAACTTTTACTAATCTTATCAAGTATTTAAAATTTTATTTTTTGAATTACATCAAGAGAAAATTTTTAATAGATGCTTAAAAAATTATTTGATTACATAAGGCATTTAATACAGGAGATATACAGACATCTAACATTCCTTACTTCCATATATTTTTAATGATCCTTAATGTCTTTTCAGACTATTAAAGTAAAATTTTTTATTGAAAATAAAGCTACTTTGAGCATTAAAATTTAAGTGCAGAAATTAATAATCTAAAAACTATGCATCATATTATTCATAAATTATTAAATGAGCTTGACTTGAATATTGGTAAACGTGCTAAGTATTGTTTGCTTTTTAACACAGTCCTGTTTTTTTTTTTTTTTTAATGATTTAAAAATAGTTTTATGTTGCTGATAATATTTGAGAACTAAATATAATTATTATTGGAACTATATTTTAGTTTCTTCTGGTATTTTGTCACTCTTATCAATTATTTACAAATATCAATTGTAAAAAAATATTGGAGAAGAAAGGTTATTTCATAACTGTAATTTCTTAATAAATCTGATTTTTTTTCTAGATCATAATATGAAAATTTTTAATGACATTATATTGAAATAACAAAGATAGATGCTGTATATGATTATAAATAGTTGCTTTATTATTATATAAAAAAATAGATACCAACTTAGCAACAAAATTTTTAAGCAATTATAAAATATATAGTGGCTTTATTATTCATAATTTTTATCCAAAAATTTCTTTTTGAGTGCTGTTTACCCTGTTTAAATTTATATGTTTTGGTGTAGTTAATTTTTGCATTGGATTCAATTCCACTTTAAGAATTTGTTTTAGTACCAGATAAGTTACTTCAATACTATAAAAATAAAGACAAAAACATTTCTTATGACAATATATTTCTACCAACTTATATTTTTACAAATATTTTATCAAACTTAATTTTCTATAATAGGAACACAATATTTCAGAATGCAAAAATATTAAATAACTTATTTCTTAAAGTGATTAATTTTTATGTATTTCATAACATAATTAACCCTTTGACCTCATTCGACGTATCAGAACGTCATGCATAAATTTGACCAAAGTCGCCCATGACGTTCTGTTACGCCGTTGAAAATGAGACAATATTGAACATGTTCATTCTTGTTCATTTCAAAGTAACAATGATAGTGGTGATGATAGTGAGATAAAACCAAGTTGAAAAAGACGTACAAGATACTTATCAAGCAGTGATAGTGAATCTTCTCCTGAGAAATTAGATCAATGGATTTGGGAAGAAAAAGACAATGTACCTAATGTAAAATGGTTTCGTGAAGTGCCTGGAATAAATCCTTTGTGTCTGCGAAGGCTAGGTGCTAATCCTAAACTTTTGGATGTTTTGGATGAAGTCCTAAATGAAGATTTTTTGAATAGCATAGTGGAAGAGACAAATAGATATGCCAGACAAGTGATAGAAAAAGGTTTTAGAAAAAAAAAATAAACAAAAGGTGGGAGCCAATGAATTCTAATAATTGCATAAAATATGCTGTTCTTACAAATTACTCTACCCCAAAAAATTAAATTTGCTCCAAATGCAAAAAATTATGCAAATTATTGAATACTCCACTGTGTAGGGGAGTATTCAAAGCAACATCAGTGGTTGAAATTGCTTGTCAATCGATCCCACGAAATCATCAAGTCTGCCAGTTTTGGTACAATATGTCGTGAAAATAAAAGTACTAATGTCATAAAAACAGCCAAAATGAGTGTTTTGTATTTCCAGTTACAAGTGCAAGCATCAAGTTTCCCCCAGGGTTCATTTTGATTTTTTCCTTGTATTCATCACTTGGTAAATCTTGCTTCTCATCAGCTGGTCCATAATTTTTGTCATTACTTTGAAAAATCTTTATCTAATTTCTAGACTTTGATTTATTTTTTCTTTACTTAATTTATTTCTTCTTTTATTTTCAAACTGTTTGCAGTATTTTCCTGGGCTATTTTTATTAAATCTTTTGTGCATTTCAAAATTTATATATGTATAGATATTTGTTTGGTATTTTGTGAAAGAGATGAAACATAGCATCTTGTTTGGTAGGAATCATTTTGACAACAGTTAACTCTCTTCCCACCCATTAATGTGGTAACAATTTAATTAAATTGTTCTACAACATGGTTCCCAAAGTGGTTCAGGTGGACCCCTAGGGGTCCATAGGAGACCATACAGGAGTTCAGGTAGACGTGAAAAGGAAACAGGGGTTCACAAGTTGTAAATGGGGATCCACGAAAAATTTTCTGGTTTTCAAAATAAAGAACAAAAATTTTGGATTTTCAAAATAAAGAACAAAAATTTGGATTTACCCATCAACGTACGCAGGTAGCAACATTCACTAGATGCTCAAAAATATTCGAGATTCAGTGCAAACACAGAATTGAATAGCACAATAGATAATAGTACAAGTGTACACCACATGTCGAGACTTGCAAAGTGCCGCACGCTCGTCCGGGGTGCTTGTTTAATCCTGCAAAGAGATGAAATGGGACTTGCGCTGTGCTTGCAATCTACATTAGTATAAATACGAACGTCAAGAACAAAATGTTACTCATTTGTTTCCGGGATTTTAAACACAAAAGTGTGACTGTGAGTGAATCGATATCAGTGTTTGCAGTGCCGGAAAAAATAAGTATCTGCCTATTTGTTATACATACTTTTATTGTAATTTATCAATCATATTATATTTGATTTACTACTTGAGTGTAGTAGGTAGTTATGTATTAAAAATTATAAATAATAGTGATTATTTTTAACTTCTATAAAAAAAGAACAAAAAGCCAGGGACGATTAACTTTAGGTATCTAGGTATTTTTTGTTTAAGTCGTTTTTGTTAGTACCTAGGTACTTTTGTTAGCAGCAAGGGATCTACCAAAAAATAGAAAAACTTCGAAAGTGGTCCATGAAAAAAATAAGTTTGGGAACCCATGTTCTACAATAATTGTATTAGCAATAAGTAATAACCATTTAGAATGCAGAGCTAAAGACTCTAAAATTTCTCTTATTGTATATAAAATACCATTGCTTTTAAGGTGCTAAAGGTTATTTTACTTACAAAAATAGTTTTTGCAATTTCATGATTTCTAAACGCATAATTTGGAATGTTTATTATATCTTTTTTAAACTAATTATTTTTTGATTAAGGGGTTGCTTTTCACAAGAAATTGGATTTTTCAAAAAATATCATTGAACATCAAATGAGAAATGAATATACATGTATTTGTTCAACAAAATCTTGCAGTTGAAGAGCTTAGGATTGTTGTATTAGAAACCTGTTAGGAGTCGCTATTATATTACCTATCACATCTTAGAGGCAACAAGATGATTTATGATTTAATTAGGGTTGTAGCTGTGAGAAAAGTAAAGTTAGTCTGTCAGCCACATTTTTCTACATGAGTCACTCTCGTGATAAGGAGCATGTCTAATTTATACTCCATTTCCTTCCAGTTATTCTTCAGCATTTGTTGGTAATTTTTCCCGTTACTCTAATTTGTTCCAAAGATATTGCGTTGATACAGCAATCCCCACAATAAGAAAGGTGGCTAATATATTCCTTGTTTCTAATATTTTAGAATGTTCAATAAAAATAAATGAAACAAAATAAATTATAATCAAAAATAAACTTCATGGAATTTTATTATGTTGAATATAATAGTTTTGAATTCAAACATTTCACCTGGAACATCTTATACTATCATTTGTTACATATTTCACAATGCCTCAAGTCTAAAGTTTACTCATTTTTTTATATTTTAATGTTTTCATTCCTTTCTTGTCAAAAATAATGACATTTGCTTTGCGTATGAGAACAGCTTTTTCGGATAAATTTGTTGTGTTGTAATGTATTGTTATTCTCATTAGTCTTGTTTTTGAAGTGCTTTTATGTTTTCTACTGAACTTTTTCAAATATATTTACAATTCCTAAAATTTAACATATATTTAAATTCTTATTAGACACAATATTTTAGTATAATAATATCTTTTGCTTATATAATGATATTTTACCTTAGCTTTAGTATTTTTTGTTTTTCTTCAATTTAGTCAGTAAAAATAACTGTGTAAATGTTATAAAAGTAAAAACTCATTAAATTTGCAAAGCTATTAAAAATAAAATAACATTTTTCTCACTGTTATTCTGATATACATGTTTTCATTCTTATTATTAGATTTTTGATTTTATTGTAAAATATATATTGTAAAATGCATTTTTTATATTATCTTCCTTTAATTTTTAATACATAAGTAGTCTAGTTTCAAAGTCATAGTAAATAATATAATTGAACAGGGTGATAACAGAATATTTTATAATATTATAATATTTTAATTTTAAAATTTATTTAGATGAAAATAAACAAAGTGGATTGAAAAATACATATCATAGCTATTTTTTTCAATGCTAATAAGCAAGAATCGAAAATGCATTATTTACATTAATTACTGTCTAATGTATAAAAATTTTGTTGAGTGGGAAAAGCAATATTTCTTTCTTGATTTGGAAGCTGATCCTTACCGCATTGTAAAACAGCGGGAAACTTATGAGTAGAAGGTTTCCCCCTTTTTAGATTACTGTAATGTAAGATGAAATTCAGTCAAATTCGGCCCAGAAAAATATTTTTGCTTCATAGATTGTATTGTGTGCAGGGCTTGTTTTTCAGAAATAAGAGAGAGTTTGATTTCTTACCAAAATTCTTCGCAAATTATTGATGTAATCAAAAACATTTTTTTCTTAACATAAACAAAAAAGTTTACTTTGTAATTGTATGAAGAAAAATAGGAAATATCTCTAAATCAAATTGAATACAGCCTGCCTCAATGAAATAAGAATTTGGTTGAAATTTATTTAGGTAGAGATATTTTGACATTTTATAAAAATTTGGAAAAGTTTTAGACCCTATATAAAATTTCCTTAGAGGTGAGAGCAGTTGTGTTTTTTTGTAATTTGCAAAAGACCATAAGTTTCTATTATGAAATTAGCACTTGTGTCATGTTAAAATGTGCTCCATTGTATTAACATAAGGATTCAATTTTCCCTAATGTAGGTCTAGCAGGCCCTTAACCACATGTCCAGAACAATAAAACAATTTTAAAATGTAATAATTTATCTATCAGGCTGTAAAATCTTAACCAACTAATTTTTTTAAAAAATTTTTTCTAAAATATTTTATTTTGAATGAATAAAAAATCATATTTTTCAATTAAATGGATATAAGATTGCAAGTAATTCTAGTCATATGTTAGGAGTAAAATGTTTTCATCACAATTTTTTTAATCATAATATTAGCAAGTATTTATGTAGTTATGGTTAATGTGTTACTTTTGACAATTCTAACTATTGTAGTTGTAATAATTATCTTTGATGCTAAATGTTGATATTCTTTTTCAAATATGTTTCTTAAATACAAAATTAATCTTTTAATATTTTTGTAGGGTGTTTCTTTGAAACAAAAGTCTGGGAGTAAAAAGGTAAGCTAAATTAACGTTTCACAATGAACATAATTATTAATACAATGTTAATATACATGCAATAAATATAATGATCTGTTATCGTTTTGTACTAAGTGTGCAAATTTGCTACTTGCTATGTAAAAATTGTTTTTATAAGTCACTATTGATTTTTTAATACTTGAATTCGTTTGTAATCATATAAACTCTCGTTTTTTTCCTTACTTCAATTTTAATGTGTTAAATATTATTGCAACAGCATATTTCATTTTTCTAAATAATAAATAGTTAACCAGCAATAATAAAATAAAAAGAAATTATTTTATATTGTTGCTGGGATTAATTGCTGGCATTGTTTTTAATGGGGTCCAAAAAATTAAAAACTAATGAAATATTAAGGCTCCAAAATATTTTCTGTGTTTATTCTGAGTTGTTGTTGTTGTTGTTTTTTTTTTTTTTTTTTTTTTTTTTTTAATAAATTTGTTTTATGTTCCTATATGTATATTTTATTAATGAATTGATGAAATGCAAAATTGGTTTCCTTTTTAAAATGTAGAACTTATTGAGAGATTTTAAATATTAGCACCATAATTAAAATTCCTTTGCATTATAGTCAATAATAAAGTTATTAATTAAATACATTTGCAGCTATGAAACAAGGATTCTTGACTAAATTTTTCAAAGAAATATCTAAAAACTTCTAAAATGGTTTAGTTAATTGTCATCTTAAATCTTCAAAAATGTGTAGTAAAATGTTTCATTGAAGGATATACTACGGATATACTTTTTTTTCATATACAAACTTCTTTTACCAACTGGCTCATTAATTTAAAATTCATTTATGCTTTTAAAATAAATGTAATCAAACATTATCCCATTAATACAGAAATTATTTGAAAAAATTTTACTCATGCGAAAATTTTATTATTATTAAAATTAATATGAATTTCCAAAACAAAAAGTTCTCATGTTATAACAGTATTTTTTATTTAAGAAAAAAGTAATGCTCGTTATTTCAACCTGTTTTAACTTATATATATATATATATATATATATATATATATATATATATATATATATATATATATATATATGTATGTATATATATGTTATTTAAAATATATTTACTTTAAATTTACTATTTATATTCAGAGTTATTATTGTATCAAATACTTAACATGTTGAAACAATTTACAAATTTCATGAAATTTGTACTGATAAAATTCAACTGTATTTTTAGTTATAATGTATGTATTCAATATAATGAACAATAAATAAGCATATTTAAGAGTTGTTTTTTGACATACATTATATATAAAAATGTTTTCATCACTTTTAATTACAAATTTAAGTATACTATTTATATCCATGCAAAAGTATTGCTTCTTTCTTATAGGGAAAAGGTTTTCAAAGATCCAAAGGCAAAGGTATGATACTTGTTTTTTTAAATATTCCATATTCTTAGATTTTAATGAACTTAACTGTCACATAGAAAATTTATCTTGTTAAAATACTAATTTTATTTTGTTATTTTTTAGGCAAAAAGAGGAAACGATAGGTCTTTTCATACTATAAATTATTTTTGTGCTCTAATATTGTTGTGATATCCCTAATAAAATCAAGAAATAATTTCTTATGTTATTGTTTTATTATGATAAGGTACAAATGTACTATGTACTCAGATTCTTACATAAAACAAGATGAACTATGTGTATTAATAATTTTATTTATTTATTAATGAAAAATTACATTAAATATAATATATTTTAGGAATATTTGAACTGGGTTATTTTTCAGTGTTAACAGAATCAAGCCTTTTAAATCAATCTTGATTTAAATGAAGATATAAAATTATAATTATTGAATAAATTAAAAATTATTATACACAAATGTTTAATTTTTTCTCCTGATCGCTTGAATTTTTTAATGATGTAGGAAAAGCCATGAATAAAAAAAAATTGATGGTTCTTAATAATTTACTCTACTAATATTTATGGGACCTATTGTCTAACTATAAAGTAAAGAAGTCCTGAATCCAAGATTTTTTTAACTCATGGTATTAATTAATTTTTAAAATGTTTGTTATTTACAAACTTTAAATGCCAGTTTTTCTAATATTAATTTAAATAGTAAAAAAAAGTCCTTAGATATGTGTAATTGCAAATTTTCAAAGATTTAGAAACCATTTGACTTCCTTTCTTAAGTATTAATTTGCTTTTATTTCTGTTAATACAAATGAATGTTGCTTTCCATGGCAGTAAGGAAGACGAATCTTTTCTCAATTTCTAATTAGTATATATATATATATATATATATATATATATATATATATATATATATATATATATATATATATATATATATATATATATATATATATATATATATATATATATTGATGTTATAAAATTATTTTCATAAATTTGCAACTTTTGTTATTGTTTAGTAATATTATTTTAAACCAGAATTTACAAGAACTAGTCTTTACCCAAAGATATTGTCCATCATTATATTAAAGATATTAACTTTGATCACAAAAAAGCTGTTGTTAAATGTATTTGTGTTAATAAATTACATAATAAATCTACTATGTAATTTTGTATCTTGCTCTTTGTGTCTTTCAGTAAAATGTTAACAGTATGGCAACATCTGCAAGAACTGTATCTGTTATTATTCAGTTTTAAATATTTAGTAAAATCACAGCATCGAAAATATAAACTGTGATTACAGAAAAGGCCATCTAATAATTGCATTTACTCCCTATTCATGTTGTTTGATATGCCTACGAATGCTTTCGATTTCTCAAATTTTACCAGAAATCGAAAATGATGAATTTCGAAAACGTTTTCTTGCATTGCAATAAATGGAATTAAAACATATAAGTAACATTTACTTTTTCTTCATCAAACTAAATTATAAGTTATATTATTGGCACTGCCTGAAAAACATTTTTCAATTCATTTTAAAAGCATTTCATTTAATGTTGCTAAATGTGAAGATGCAAATATTTTAAAAATATAATCTGTTATTTTCCATAAATTAAAAATATATTGATTATAAGCAACTTTTGCTGTGCAATCTAAAAATTTTTGGAGAAGGTAAACGATAATTTTACAAAACTATAATAAATGTCAGGTATTTGCTTATTTTTATTTAAAAGTAGGGAAAGGAAGTATGAAAATAAAGAAAAATATGCTTCCATATTATCCATGATTTTAAAATCAGTGAGTTATATTTTCCTAATAACATCTTAATAAAATTTAATAAAAAAAAATCCCATCATCTGTAATTCCACACATTTTCAATTGGATTGAAAATAATAATTTTTTGTGACTCAGTACTCAATCTCTCCTTTTAGAAAATTAGAATTGATTTTCGTATTTCCTTTCCTTCCTTGCAGCTTATTTCAGTAAAATGGAAAATAATGAATGATGACTTTCAATGTTCCATCTTGTTCAATCTTTTCATTTATTAATTAATTATATATATATACATACATACGCGATTTAATTATAGCCCTGGTGTTAAAAAAATTACTATTTTCTGACAACTAAGCAAACCTATATTTATGGTTTGGCTGGTAATACAATGTCCAATTTTTTAATGAATTCTGAGGTCTTATAATTGAGTGGTAAATTCATGAGATTGTCAAGTTAGTTAAAAATTATAAAGATTTCAGTCCACTTTTTTAAGCTTCATTGACTAAGGATCATAAGATATAAAGTTGAGTTCCGAAAACTCGGCTAGTCCTTGCCAAGTCGAAAAAATATACGCACAAATCAGTTAAAATTTCTGCATTTCTTTCTCTTGCGTCCCACACGCACTTTTCCAACAGTGTCTGGTGCTACCGCCTATTCAGCCGCTCAGTCTACCTTTAGTCTTTGCGTTGTGTAACTCGATGGTGTGTGAGTAACTACGTACTATATTGTTCAGATCTGTTTCAAAGTTTTTGGAGTGAAGGATAGTATTTTGCGATAATAACTTCCATTGAAAGGAAACACTTGCATTTCATTATGAAGCAAAAGTTACGGGCGTTACAGAGACGATATTAGATAAGGAAAAGTGTCAGATCAGTGGCTAAAAATTTGAGAATTGGCAAATGTGCAATTGGAGACTGGAAGAAGAGGCGAATGGAAATCGAGTCATGATGTGTTCAAAGAATGCGTAACAGAGACATTGAATGAAAAGAAAAGAATGAAAGACAGTGACTTTAATAAGGTATATGGTTTCCCAAAATACATTTTACATTTAGTTTCCCAAAATATCTCTTTACATTTGGTTTCCCAAAATAAGAAGTGCACACCAATTAGTGAGCCGATTTTGCTAGAGAAAGCCTTTAAATTTTATGAAAAATTAAAAAAAAAAAGACAACTATCCTAAATTTGTCGCAAATCTGACTGGCTTAATCATTCGAAGAAACACTCGGGAATACAATATAATATTTGTGGAGAAAAACTATCTGAGGAAACACTGTTCTGGTGGTAAGTTTCAGTTTTAAAAAAAACTTTCAGAAATTTATCGATGTTGAAGGTTTCACTGAAGAACATTTTTAAAATTGTGATTAGTTAGAATTAAATAACAAACTGTTACCAGCGAAAAGTCTTGCTTTCAAATAAGAACTGTCAACCCCAATATTTAAAAAGAACAAGGAGAAGGTAACAACTCTTTGAAATGGATAAACTTTCTCTTTGGTACCGATACCAATTGGTTGGTTAGTGTCGTGTCCATCGGGAGAACTATAGATGATCATGAATATGCAAAGCACATCTGGCTATTTCTTTGATATTTGCAGAGTACAGATTCTTTTAAATGTCGAGCGGGGGGGAGGGAATTCCTCAAGCTGAGTTAGAGATCTTAAAATGGCAGGGCAGTCAAAAATGTGTTGTTGTCGGGGAAATATTATCGCAATTGATGAAGAGACGGTAGTGACGAAACCAGTCTCAGCCTGGATGGGATGCGCAATTTTCTAAGAATGGTTCCATTTGTTCCATCTGTTTAGTAGCTCTTAAAATCCAAAATGCTGCCAAAGAAGTCTATTCTGGTTTTGGATACGTGTCTTCTGGAGAGTTAAAAATTTGGAACATACTAGCTATATTTCTACCACCCAGTGCCTCAGCGTTGCACCAGCCAAAGGAGCAAAGCTTTGGTTATTCTCAAGAAAAATTATAAGCGCAAGAGTTGTTATTCTCCTTTCTTTCTTCAGACGATGATGGCTATGGTTTTAACAAGAACTTAATGAAAATTAATTGATTGGGTAGAACGAATTATAGTCATTAACATTGGTTCTTTCCTGCCGAAAAATCCTCGATCATGATCCATCGTTTTGTTGAAGATGATCACATGCAGAAAATAGAAACTTATTCGACCTTCTTAAAAGAGTTCATGGATGTGCAGAAGCCATTGAAAATGACGTTAAACAGTGGTTCCAGAATGATTTCGAGCATGACGTTATGTGCAATGGAAAAATAATTGCTTCTGTAACAGTTAATGAAAAAAATGGCTTGAAATGATGAAAATATTGGCGATTCCACTGTACAAGTTCCTAAAATATCACAGTGATGGACTTAAGGTTGACAAAACCGCCTTTTAGTATTTTGAACAAGAAACATCAATAATAAACTTTTTGCTCCTCCGTCGTTTTTATGATGAAGCAGCATAATGTAGTGCGGAAAACAATAAAATCAGCTCGTTAATTTTCATCATAGACTATATACTTTGTGCCATCATAAACTATTTTTCTATAAATATATAAATAAATTGTATTGTGTTTTCATTAATTTATATTTTCATGTAGTAAAGTCTCTATACCTGTGTCTAGGTGTGTTTTTTTTCCCAATAACCCCGCTTTTACATATATTCAGCTACCCTTTGGAACTCGTTAGATCGAGTTTTCGAAACTCTACAAAGTGCATATAAGAAACTTAAGGAAGAGACAAAATTGACAAATATTTATCTCGATATATTATACTATTTAATATCTATACTATATAATATTTATATTGTATAGTATCTATATTATATTATGCAGTATAAATCATTTATTTCTCATTTGTTTTTTCTAAAAAAAGGGATGAGGAAAATTCGTCATGTTTTTACTGAATTTTGAAAAATGAAGTGTTAAAAATATCTCGAAAAGCTGTACGAGAAACCCTCGTAGCTGCTGATAAATGCTTAGAAGATGAAAACATTATCGACATGGTATATCTTATGGTGGTACCTGGTAGATGCGCGGATACACCTCTAATTTGGGTGCGGATATGTGATCGATATTTTGACTGAGATAGTAATTGACTCTGAAATTCTTTCAAAATTTTGCCCAGATTGTTTTGCTTCTGGACCTAGGAAAGAAAAAGCGCTGAATTTTTTATTTAATATGAAACTCACAAAAAATATGAAAAATATATATATAATGGCTTCCCTCGTTTAATGGAGGTTGCTGCAACAGTTACTATGTGGTAACGTTTCATTAGTGACTGCAAAAAAAAAAAAAAAAAAAAGGTACACAACATTATTGTCTGATGGTGATTCGAAAACCTGACGAACTCAATAAATCGGAAGTCGTGGAAGTATAAATAAAGAAGAGTGTATAAATTCCTATATACAATGCAAACGATTGAGTATCTCTTCGAAATAAATGCCTTCGGTTCAACAGTTCGTGGGTTCGAATCCCACCTTGGGCATGGATGTTTGTAGTGGTTCAGAATCCACTTTAAGCCGTAAGTTCCGGTCTAATTAGCCCTCGTGTGCAAAAAATGACCGTTGAGCGACAAACAAACTTAAATAAAATAATAAAATGGCAAGCAAAAAAATTAATATTGGAGGGAAGGATAAAGGCTGTTTAGGAACACAGAAACTATAGCAAGACTACAGAATTATTATAGGAAAGCTGTAAAGGATAATGCTCCATATATAAATAAAATGCAGTCACCAAATTTTGTATCATTATTGCATTGTATGTCGCCAGATGCTAAGACTCAACATAGTAAATGTCCTGAAGGTATTGATTCACAGTGCTGTTTTAAACGAGTCGTTGTTAATAACAGGAAACCAAAGAGCAACAAGTTCATGTAAACAACTCTTCCTCAAGAAGTAGGGAAAAAATTGTAGTCATTTACCAGAGGCTAGTTTCAAAGGAAATCCTTTTACGCTGTACAAAATAATAATAATAATAGATAAATAAAATGAAAATGAAAATTTGCACAGTAACATTTGGAGAAAATGCCCTAAAGAAGAAATTTTCTTTTTGGATATTTAAGTACATTGATGAGCAATTACAATGAATGTGAAATTAATGACACCTCCGTATCCATTGCTAACAAGCAAGACAATCGAAGAAAGGCATAAAATAAACGAAAATCTACCGAAGCTTACAGAAATGTAAAAAAGTATGAAGTCACAACTTATAAAACAACAAGAAGAAATAGACGGTGTTATGCATATAATTGATGCATTTTACTGCAATAAAAAAATTTTATCGAACTATATTTGTAAAAAAAATTTGGTATTTTTTGTTAACTTCACATAAAATAACACATTGTATATAGCTTAATTTTTGTGTTTCATATATATATATATATATATATATATATATATATATATATATATATATATATATATATATATATCTTATATATTACACCACAAATAAAGAATATATATATATATTCTTTATTTGTGGTGCTCTAATATCCATTTATTTATTTCATAACATTACATGATTTAGTTTAAAAAAAATGTTAATGTGTGTGTATTTTTACGTTTCACACCAAATAAAAAATTACAATTTAAAGATACCTATAAACTGCAATACTTTTTATTTAAGTATGAAATATGGCTTATGTAATATCCTCATTTTGAAACAGTGTGCTACTTTTAATGTGCTACTTTTAAATATTGGGTATTTATGTAACCAGATTTTCTTTCAAAATTAATTAGTTGGAGCAAAATGGGTTTTCGAAAATTTACTTACTCTGTATTCACATCTCCGCGAAAATTTTTACTTCAACCTGCTATAACAGGCTAGGTTTAATGATGTTACTTCAAAATAATTTATTGTGTAAATATCTATTTTAAGTTTTATTAATAATAAAAGTTAAATAATTCAAATTTTAATATATTTGCCTTATTTTACACATATTTTTTCGAAATATTTAGTTTGTAGCTTAACTGTGTGATTTTTCTCACATAGTAAATTGCATTTATGAAACTTCAAAACACACACAATCCATGTGTAACAAATTTTGTGCAAACTTCTTAATATTTACCACATTTATTCTTTAGACATGTATAATAAAATTGTTGGAAGCAGAAATTTGATACAATTTATATTAAGGTTATTTTTAATAATTTTTATAATCATGGTTTTGATCATAAAATTAAATAAATATTATGATTTTCAAAAGTTTTTAGAAGAAAATTCTTCTCAGTAGTTTTTAAAAGGGCTTTAAATGTTGTAATTTTCAAAACAAAATATGAAATTTTATTGCGCAAGCAACAAAATTAATTTTTTGCTTCTTTTTTAATTAATTAAATCATAATTAATACGAAAAATTAAGGACATAATATTTTCACACTTGACTGGATTTATTCTTTCTGTGCATACCAAATTTCAGCTTGATATATATATATCATTAAAAAAAATTTTAGCGTCCACTTTACCATTAAAGAATTGGTTTCTTTGACTTATAAATTTATTTTCATAGACTTTTAATTCAACTAAAGTCTTGTTTATTTATTATTGAAAAATCGATTTAGATTGCTAAAGATTAATTAAGGATTATTTGAAGTAAATATATTCTTTTTAAAATGTACAGTTAAAAGTATTGAAAGTGCAATCTGTCATTTCGTATCCGTGATGTACAAATTCCTCAATTTCATTTTGTCTACGAAAGTATTTTTTAATAGTATTAATAATTCAGTTATTAATCATGAAAGAGAGATATTATGAAAATATTTAGCTTCAAAAATTTTGTATAAATTATTTAAATTCTTTAATTTATTAATTTTTATATTAAATTAATTAAAATTTTATTTAAAAAATTTAAATATATAATATTTAAATTTTTTTTCCAAAAATAATAATAAAATATAACCGTCAAAACCGCCATCAAAGCGCTCAGTACGCCAAAATAGACACCTTTATTTTTGCTTTTCCTGACGAAAATGAAATAAGTCCTGTTTCCCCAGCAACAGACGGAGCTATTTTTATGTTAGACTGACAATAACAATTACTTGGAATTTCATGTGAAGAATTTTATATATTACTTGTATATGGTTCTTAAGTTGATTTTTTTTTTAATTTTGTCTAACGATTATTCAAATTCTCTTTGAACAAAATGATCTTATTCATAGGGAGCGAAAAAAACTTCCTTCATTTTTAGAATCAAGTTCAAATTTCAACTGCACAGCTTCATATATATATATATATATATATATATATATATATATATATATATATATATATATATATATATATATATATATATATATATATATATATATATACTAGCTGACCCAGCCACGCTTTGCAGTGGCTGAGTAATTATAATAATTTGAATCAATTTTTTACTAATTCTTTGCTACAATCAAATTAAAATTTTCTAAAAAAATTAAAATAGGTTCATTCATATGATATTAAAAATAAAACGTTTCGCCAAAATTTAAAAATAATAGGTAAAGTATCGAAATTTTGAAATTAAGCACATATCAACATATACTTTCTGAATTTACAGTTTATTCATCTTATATTAAATTATAGTTAGTAATCAGTGACTTACTTATAAAATATACTATATAAATTAAAAACATCTAAAAATAAATTGTTATAAATGAGGTAGATAACATTGACATCGAACTATTATTTTTTCAATTTTTAATTATTAAAACTAAAAAATTTTTCCGCGGTATTATACTGAAATAAAAAAATATTAAAAGAATTTATCATTTGAATAAATAAATTGATCAAAATGTTCTACTGAATAAATTAATAATTATCAAATTATAAAATAAAAATAAAAAAAATAAAAGGCTGTCAAGAAATACTTTCATGTTATGGAGGTGGTATGAAAATTAGTAGAGAAAAACAGCAATAAATAAAATTTTATTTTACTATTTATAATATTAAAAATATTCAAACTGAACACGCACAATAATAACACAATACAAAGTATAATTATGAAAGTGATTCACAAAAAATTGTTATAGCATGATTATACATCATGAAAATATATGTATCATGAAAATATAATAATAAAAATATATGTAAATTCTATATTTAACCACGCGATTGCGCGCGCACGTTAATTTTCTCGAAGATGTATAATCTAGAAAAATAAACACGTCGCCATCTGCCGAATACCTGTGCAACTTAGATGCTAAACCGCCATCTATTAGGAACTTACAGAGCTAAACAATAAATAAACATTAATGTCGTATAATAAATATTAAAAATAATAATTAAGAGATAAAAACTATTCTATCTTTTAAGTTGGACTATATTATAAATGGTTACAAAATTTTATCAAAATCCGTTCAGTAGTTTCGGAGTTTATCGGGAACATACATCGCGACACGAAATTTTTATATATATAGATATAATAACAGAACGATATTTGTTTAACACATACATTATAGTGGGGAGAACAAGTGATTAGATTTACAGGAAATTAGGATGTATAGATCTTGAGAAATCAGTACCCAGAGCAGCCACCTCTGGCTGCAATAACAGCATTTATCTGCCGAGGCATGGAGTCAAACAGAGATTGTATGGCATGTATGGGGATCTCAGTCCATGCAGCTTCAACACTATGCCACAGTTCATCGACTGTAGTGGATGGTGAGTGATGGCGTGCCAATCGCTCGGCAACCATTGACCACACGTTCTCAATTGGTGACAGATCAGGAGAACGTGCTGGCCAAAGTAACAGTCGAACCTGTTCTGTATCAAGGAAGTTCAGAACAGTACGGGCAACATGCGTCGTGCATTATTCTTTTGAAACAAAGCATTAGGGAGGCCTCGAAGATAGGGCAGAGCCACGGGCTTTAACACATCGGAAATGTAACGGTTGCAGTTCAAAGTGCCGATAATGCGAACAAGAGGTGATCGAGACGTGTATCCAATGGCACCCCATACCATCACTCTAGCAGATGGGCCAGTATGGCAATGCGCGTTCTCCACGATGCCTCCAAACATGGATACGGCCATCATGGTCCTGTATACAGAACCGAGATTCATTTGTAAAGATGACGTGATCCCATTCCCGCGTCCAGGTTCGTTGCTGATCACACCATTGAAGGCGCTCCTGTCTGTGACGCAGCGTCAATGGTAGCCGAAGCCATGGTCGCCGTGCAGGCAATCCATGCTGCAGCAAACGTCGTCGAATTGTTCGAGCAGAAACTTGTTGCCTTGCAAATGACTCCATTTCTCGACCAGCGGTGTTTGTGCTCCGAGGAAACCCCGGAATTTCGGGGATTTTGAACTTCGATACCCGGAAATTCTGGGGATCGTCGTTCAAAAGGAAGTAGGAATAATGAATTATTTATTTTGATCTGGGTAATTTTGTTTGCTTTGAAAGCAGAAAACGCAATAATTACGTCATTCAATACTTCATAATTGTAATTTTTCATTTCCCCCCCCTTCTCGAAACTCCAAAATGTCGGTAGTAAGTCCGTAAAAGTTCCCGGGGATTTTTTGGGGTCCCACAAACACCCCTGCTCGACTCAGAGTTCGTGACGTGGCTGTATGATCACTCGTGACCATGCGGAAAAGATGTCTGTCTTCTCTGCTGTTAGTGATGGGGGGTCGCTGAGATCCTGCATGAGGTTCCGTATGATTGTCCTGAACCCATCGATTCCATATTCTGCTAACAGTCATGGAGTCGCGACCGACGCGAGCAGCAATATTGCGGTACGATAAACCGCAATCCCGGTAGGCTATAATCCTTCCTCGATCAAAGTCAGACACGTGCTGATAGCCCCATTTCTTCTTCTTACACGAGGCATTACAACAACTTTCTTTGCCGAAAACAACGTTGAAACGGAAATTGATTATGAGAAAACTGCTGTCAAATCTATGGTTTTATACACATTGTAGATGTCGCTACTGTCGCCTGCTTTGTATGAATGCGCTGAAAATTTAATCATTTGCATACCACACCAAGTTCTATCTGTCATGCAAATTTCACGTGTGTGTGGTGCCGCTTTCCTGGTGTAGCAATTTTAATGCCAGTATACTGGCCATTAAAATAGTGTGTGTGTGTGTGTGTGTGATATATATATATATATATATATATATATATATATATATATATATATATATATATATATATATAATATCGTTAAACGATGAGTGTTAATTGCCATAACTCAAGCTCAAACTTTAAGTAATGTTTAGTGTATGGGAGTTGCTGGCACTGGAATATCAGCCGCTCCAATGTAATAGGGGCTTAAAGCATTTTTATGTCCACTACGAAAAATGACTTCCAAAAGAATTTTTCTTAGATAATGTGTCCCGTATTCACAAGAGAAAAGAATCTGAAAATCCCACAAGCGTCTACCTTGAAAGCTGACCATGCAAAAAACACAACGACCATCTTCAGTTGTTCAACAGTGGCTGGGATAGAACAGGGAATTTTTCATTTTGAAGAAATCTTTCCTACCACTAGGCCACAGTGGGGCCATGATTATTATGTAAGAAAAGTTCAGTTCATATCAGTCACTTTGCACCCAAATTATAGCTCATAACATTAATTATAGAGTAACATGTCCGTTGCTTTATAATTTTAAATTCCATTCATATAAAGTGGAATGCAGCTTTACTATGTATATGCACAGTGAGTACCCGTGCAATACTATTGCATTTATAAAGTACCTTTAATAAACGCGCTGAACACTGATTAATGAGCAGCTTTACATTCCTACAAGTTTATTTGCACAAAATGGTACAGTTTTTGTGTGCCCTACTATAAACAATGCCGAGAGAGAATAAATAGTTTAAAACGTTTTATACATACAGTATACCTCATTTTTACGAACTGGTAATGATGGCAAAATATTCTAAAATCGAAAATGCATGTTTAAAATAGAAAAGTTAGTAATTGATGTCAAAACAAATTTTTTTAAACAAACTACTCTCTTTAGTAAAAGTATTATTGCTATCTTTATTAAGAATTATTAAGTCTTTATTAAGAATTATTATATTCTTTATTAATAGCATAGTTAAAAATATTTAGTACGCCCTACATAAAAAGTACGTGCAACATTAATATTCTTATTTTATTTAAATTTCATTCTTGAAAAATAGGGTAAAGTAATGACTTATTATTTTGTTTCAAAACTATTTTCAATAATTCATTTTTCCATTTTATCAATATAAAAGAGCGTTTCATTGTTTTTGTCAAAAAATACTTCAATCTTGTTAGTCATTCATCTATTTGTTTTGTAAATGGTAGTAGCACTGCTTCATTTTCCTCTTGTTTGATATTTTAATGTTTTTTTTCATTGTCTTTCATAATGTCCTCGAACATTTAATTATTTGATGCGTACAAATCACATCTGAGTCCATATTCATAAATCTTGAAATAAAATTTTGGGCACAAGTGGGTTTCCTTGTCGAAGTTTAGAGAAGAAATCTTCACCCAGGTATAAATATTCGTGACTTTTTCATATACGGTGGTTCTTTAATGAAATCTATGTGTCAAAATGAAACAGCTATCGTCCTCTCTGCAACATCATTTGAAGCATTGCACCTAGAATGCCTATTTCATACGGTGATACCAAGATAGACAGATTATTCCAGGTAAAAGTACTTAATGACATTTGTTCTTAAAACTATTGATTATAATCTGATGTTACGAGCTATAAGATGAAGCATGGTCATTTAATGGTATCTCTCACAAGGCACAGGTTCGAGGCAAGTTCGACTAGGACTTTCATCTCTTCAGTTACTCGAATAACTGAGTGCCAAGAATGGTTGGGAACTAAAAACTGAGGAATCTCGTGTTAGGCTAACCATTTAACCAGGATACATGCTTCGCATCACAGGGCCCTCGGTTGTGAAAACAGGTGTAAGCACTTTAGGCCTTCGTTCACACGTGCGCTTTTTTGCCACCGGTTTAGATTTTTTTAGTATGAGTGGTAGATTTAATAATAACAACCAATCATAATTATAAATATTTTTGTTACTATTGTTTATATTAGGCATCCAAATAGTCCCTCGCTAGTTAAGATCAAAATTCATTATAAAAGTAATGTAACTGATTTTGGTTTTTAATATTCCTGCAAATAAAATTAAAACAAGTTAATTTTTCTTTTTAAAAATTCGCTATATCAAGAAAGAGATATTCAAGAAAAAATATATTTTTTACATTCGTTATCGATGCAATCTTTGATCACACAAGAAGATATTATTTTTCCTGTTCTCATCAACCATTGTGACATATTTGTTTCAAGAATTATAAAAATAAAAGTTTTTCAGTTTTTAAAATATAAAGTATTGTCAAAATAAAATATGGTTTTTTTTAATTAAATTTCAAATAGTTTTACTATTCCATGCTCTGGAGATCTTTCAAAAGAAAAGTGATTAATGGTAAGAAAGTTATTAAAATTATGATTAGCAGTTATCAATATTGCTAGTGTATTAAAAGTGTGTATTTCTATTGAATATCTAAGGATATTACCTAATAAGTTATAGAAATTAACAAAAAACCTTTCCAATCAAGAAATTTTAGATTCTCTATATTTTTAACCATAACTTATTTTAAATAGTATTTAATAAAAGTAAATAATTGTTATTAAAATTAATATGTTAAATAAAATATATAATTTTATTTTTTACCCATACTTTTCCGAAATTTGATACATATTTTAACTATAAAGTCAATTTTTTACTAAGAGTATTTTTAAAAAAAATCGGATTTTCAATATTAATCGAAAAATTAAGATAATATGATTGTTAAAGCATGTGCACTAACATTATACATAATGGAGAAAACAGTCGTATCTTATAAAATTGATGGTGTAATGATATATAAAATTTATAGTTATGGTAATTTTTCACAATATTCCCATATTATTTTTAATTTAACAATAGTTTTGTGCATAAGAAAGCAGGCATCTGCAAGCAAACCTTGAATATTTTAAAAATAAAATTCATTTAAGTTAAAATTATTATTTTAAAAGAACAAACTTTCAAACGTTAATGAAATGAATGTTAATTCTTTTGGAATTTATAAGTGAAAATTTTCTTCTATTTAATTTAATTAATGAAAAACTTATTTTGCTTAGAAAAATTATTTGATAGAAATTTATGTTTTTATAAAAAAAGTATTAATTATAACTAAATAAACAATGAATATTAAAAGTATAGTAATCATTTTAATTAAAGAAAGTTTTAATTGAAATAAAAATAGGGTAAAATTCTCCTTGAGTTAATATGGATTAACTCAAGGAGAATCCATATTAACTCAAGTGCGTCATGTTATCACAAGTTAAGTGCGTCATGTAATCACAGTAATAATGGAAAAATGTTTAATGCATTAAAAATTGAGTTGTTTTCTTCAATATTTAAACAATTAATATTGATTTATTTGTTTATTGAAATATGGGATACAATTTATGCTTGAATATATTTCGAGTAAAGAAAAAATGTGAAAATAAGAATTCAAACGTATTTTTGAATGAAGGCTTATACAAACATTCTAATTTTGAATTAAAATATTTAACTTAGTGGAACCAATAAAATAACAATAATTATATATTTTTCATCATTTAGACAAACATAATAACTAGATTAAAACAATAAAAAAATGACACTAATTATTTTAGAGAATGTGAGTAAGAATCCTCTACATTTCTCTCTCACACTAGGCATGATATAAATTTGTCCTCCTTATCGCATACTCTCGTATACTATCGTATACAAATGAAAGTTGTGCAATTATAAAATATTTTATGAATTATTACCATGTCAAACTAAAAAATTATCTTTTGAAAGCTGGAAAATTAGTGTAGATACATATTCATGTTTTTTTGCAGAGAAAAATATTCTTCAAAATTTTGCACATATCAGTTAGTTGGTAGTATATAATTTTTACAAAAAAAAATAAATAAATACCGCTTGTACAACATAAAAATAAAGTTTTATTATTATTATTTTTTTTAATCATTCATTGTCATTTTATCTCACCTATTTTCTCTCCTCTTCATTCTTCAATAATAAAATAAAAACTAAATAATTGGCATTCATTTTTTTAATCTCACCCTGTAACATTGCGAATTTAAAAGCAACAAGAATTTTATCTGCAAGCAATCTTGCAATAAAAGCTGTTAAATTTGAAAATTTTCATTCGATCAAATTCATTTAACTGAATTAAAAACTTTTTTTGTGTAGGTTTATAAATATAGAAGATTGAAGTTTTTTTATCGCTCGTATGTGAAATACATGAGATGACTTTATGAGATGGAAACTTTTAACATTAAAAATTTTTATGCTCTTCAGATACTTTAAATTTTCCTAGGGTGTCAACAGAATTAATGTTCTCTCAATACAATGAAAATGCAACAGCACAAGTGCACTTCATTAATTCACATATTTTTTTCTGAAACTAAATTTTATTTTAAGGAATTATGATATTTTAGTAATCTCAATAAGATTCATATAATTCCTTAAAAAGATCTATCAGATTAAAATTTGTGAATTATGAAAGTTATATCATTTAGCCGAAATTAAATCTTACAGGGAGCAAAAATAAAAATTATTAAACACGTCCAGTATCTAATACAATATATTTAGTATTAAATTTCTTTTAAATTTCTTTTGCATTAAAGTTTGTTACATATTTGTTTTGATACGTTTTTAATTTATTGATTAAATTATATGATTAACTCAATGATATTTAATAATTTATGAACAAATGTTTTACGTTAATAGATATTTTCATTACGCTTTGCATTAATACATTTTATGATTACATACACAGAAAATAAGTTTCCTTCAGTTCACTTAAATGAATTTTGGTGATAATTGGTAATTGTGTTTGAATTACAGAAGGATATATTAATATATCCTTCTGTTCCACAAATTTGATAATTTTTCTCGTTGTAAGAAATTTACATATCATTTAAAATCAGAGGCGATCTAAATTTTATCGCTGCATCTGGCTATCGTTGGCGGCAATTTTTTCTCTTCCTCAACAGCGCTTTCAAAAGCAAACAAGTGACTGATTTTGGATTTAAAATCATTACTCGTACTGTACTTCGCCAAAAAATTAAAGAATTGAAATGGATAAAAAATACTCAGTTTAATCTTAAATTCATAATGTTATTTTACAATTTCATAAGTACTTTTTAATCTTAATTTTTTTTTATCCAAAAGATCACAATTTTCTTAATATATAACTTTGAATTTTTTAATAAGATCACTGAATGAGTATAAAATTCAAAAAAAGTATAATCTATGAAATACATAAAATTTTCACCTACAAATCTCAGCAGTTAAGCTCATTCTAAGAATTATTCCAAGTGATAAAATTCAAATGTTTCAGTGATACTAAATGAAATAAACTGATTTGACTTTCAAACTTCAGGCAAAATCGCTAAGCAAAGACTCAGGTTCCTTTTATTCTATTCCTTAATTTTTAACTTTTATTTTACTAGTTTTTTATAAGTTAAATTAATAATTGGCAATATGAAATTGACCAGTCATGTTCACATAGGAATACTTTCCTCTTTAAAAGGCATACACTTTTCTTTTTATTAATAATTATATTTAATGAAAAAAAGGAACTCATGGCTAGATATAGGAGAGCATGCTTGTGCAACAAAAGCAACAACTAAAATGATACTATTCTCCAAGCCATGCCAGTGGAGAGACATAGAATCTTGTGCACCGTGTGTCACGTGCTTAAACACTTTCCGATCTTTGGAGTAGTTGTTTTCGTTATTACTAATCCTTCACGATCAAGCAACATCCTCCAAAATTAGAACCAGGCAGTCAAAGACATACTCCTGAGAAGCTGGTTTTAGATAACTCTTGTTGCTGGTTGGAAAAAATTTGCTGTCAGAGTTAAAAAATAATAATTTAAGATGGCTACTGTTCAATCCTGAAATTGCTGTGATATTTTGTCGACACTCATCGAGATTAAGAATGCAGTCTGGGTGCTTTCTGCAATGCCAGTGGTGAGCAGGAGGATTAACTTATTTTTTCTGTATTTGCCTTTTCATATAGAAGAAATTTCATGGAAAGTGTGTGAGTCGGAAACAATATATGTTCTTGTGGAGCCCTTTTCGGCCAATATGTCAGCAATTTTACTACCTGAAATATTGATATGAGAGGGTATATATTTAATGTGAAAGCTTGTTTTTGGGATGTGAGTTTTAACTTTTCGAGTATTTGCAAACCCACTTGATCACTAACTTCATGACAATTTTGTAGGTGCTGAATAGCATTATGGCTATCACTAATTATGTATTTATTGGTTGAGAAAGCGACGTTTTTCTTAACCAGCGAACAATGGCTTTGAAATGAAATTGAACAATATAAAATGACAAATTTAAAATTAAATTTTGTCAGATGATAATTATTTCTCTAAACTGAGCAACAACCGTAATAATTTAAATGTGTTTATCTTTTCAAAGTGTAGTACTTGATTCTAGTTCAAAATAATGGAGGTGGCGAAATAAGCATTATTTGACGAAATGTTTTCTTCTGACTGTAACCGATTTGGGTTTGACATTCATGTAAACACGAGGACTAAGACTCTGTACACATTATTTTTACTTAGATTATAACTCTCTCTCTTTTAACATGTCTTTTTGTGTATCATTTGGCTGTACAAATAAGTATTCGAAGAAAATTCCAGGAGTAACATTCCACAGGTATACTATATTCTTATGCAGTAGTTTCTATGATACTGACAGAGGAGGTAAAAATTAGCTGAAGAGTTCATGTTATAGACTTCTGGCCTGCTGGAAGTAAATATGTTGCCAATGTGGTTGTCAGGGTATTTTATTTTTAGTTTTATCGGCGGTATTTTTGACTGAAAATTATTTTTGCTTTAGAAACGGTGATTTAACAAGAATATTTAAAATGATCCTTTGTGTAAATGATAATTTGAGTGAGAAATTATCATTTTCACATAAATATATTTTAGGATTTACTTTTTTGTACTTAGATTCATTTTCAGTTTAAATAAAATTAGTTTTTTAAATTAAAATCTATCTTTCTTACTTACGGAAATGATTAGAGTATTTTCCATGTTATTAAAAATTTCCTATTAATGTCTTGTGTTTTAACAAGTTTTTATTTCTGTAAACATATAATTTAAACTTTTATACACTTAGGAGAACAATATTCTGCGTGATATTTGAATGAATATTTGATTGCTAAATTTTTAATTTTATGAATTTGTTCTTAATACAATAGATTTGTTTTATTTGGGACATTTTTCTTATTATAACAATATGCGGAAATTCTGGAATTAAATTACTTCCTCTCATGATGTGAAGATTATTTGAGCTTACAGAATTACTTTAATTGACTTGTTACAGTAAAGAAATGCTTATTTTATTTATTACTGCATTTAAAAAAGCCAGTTAATCAGGGATTCCAATGTGACAGTAAAATGTTACTAGAATTTCAAAATAAATTTGAATAACCTGAAATTTTCTGTTATTCAATCTAACCAATTTTGATATATTAAAGTCTCATACATTTCATATAAATTTGAAAATTATGAATCATTTGTTTTAAATAACCCGTGGAAAGTAATATCTTAAAAAATTAAAAAAAGATGCTTTTTCTTGCAAAAATATAAAATATTGAACCAAATTACAAAGATGTAAAATCAAATGGATTTATTAAAGTGTAATAAATATCTTTGACTCTTATCAGGATTATAAAAAAATAGAAGTGCAATATTTTTAGTTTAACAAAATGTTGCTTACACTGTCTGCAGATATTAAGGGTGGCCTGTACTTCAGAATGCTCCTTAGTTTCTCTTACTAGTTTGGTGCTAGGTTGAGTGATAAAAATATTTGTAAAATTTGTGTAATTTTGTGTAGTATTCCATAGTATTTTTGATGCTATTTAATTACAGTACTTGTAATGAATCTTGGCTGTTATGTTCACTTTTTTTTTCATTTGACAACTATATATTGTTTTAAGTAAAGTTGATCAAATTAAAAAAAATAATTGTATTTTATAACATAATTGTTGGTGATAACTTGGATTAGAAATTGCCAATATGCAGTCTTTGTTATCAATAAGTACACATCTTTCTATATTGTATTTTATTTTTATACTGAGAAATTGAAAATTTCTTGCTGAACTTTATGTGTAACTTGTGAAAATTTCTGATTAATTTCAAATATACCTGCCAATTTATCATAACCTAAATTTTTAGAGTTTTGTAATTATCTGAATTATATTTATTTTCTGTGATAGCTTTTTAATGGTATTTGTAATCACTAATATTAAGAAAATAAATCAAATAGAAAAAATCAGTTTCAAAATCAAAAGAAATATAACAAAAAATGTATAATATTAGCATTTGTCAGTTTTGCTTTGGTCATTTATTCAATTTTCCATGTGAATAAATGGCTAAAGAAAAACTTATATATAGTTAGAAACCTTTATAACTTTTTTTGTGTAATCTGTATATTTGAAATTTTTTTGCAAAATTAGCATATGAATATTTTGGTTCAACAGTAGAGGAGGGGATATTTCCGCAAGCAGATCTGCTCCTAATCTACGCCAAATTCCTTGCCAAACATGATGCCAAGAGGACGATAGCAAGCTTGTTATGGTGCTACCGCACCATAACAAGCTTGCTTTCGTCCTCATATTGATTGGACATGACGTCAAATACAGAGGCGGAGTGAATGACATTTTGTCATTTACTCCGCCTTTCTATGTGACGAAGATAAAAGGAGTTAATGACGTATTTATGGGAGTTTCTTATAAGTCTCCAAGCGCTTTTTTGTAAACTTTCTTTTGCGTTTGATTCTGATCGTTTGTTTTTTTACCAAAACTAACGTTTAATCAAAATGCATCCTTTTTTGGAAAACTTTTCAGTATTTTCCATAATTTTACTGGAAAATGATGCATATAAATAAATTATACCTGTCTACATACATATAAACATACCTTAAAAACAATAAACTAAAATGAATGTATTAAACATTAGTAACAAATGAAAATTTTCATTGTTAAACTCCGTATTAAGTAATTTTCAATAAGTTATTATATATAATAAATTATTTAATAATAACTTATTTAATTTTCATCATAAAAATAAAAAAAACTAGTAAAGTATATCTGCAAATTTAATATTTAAATTAACTTTACTAATTAATGTAATTGATTCGCAATCTAAGTATAAAATCTTTGAAAAATCGTAACTCAATAACATTACAGAAATTCAAATAATAAAAATAATGCAAATCAGTTTCTTTAGATATTATAATACAAAATATTATTTTTCTAAATTTTAAATAATAGAAAATACTTATTCTGTTAATATTAAAATACTTATTATATAATTTATATAATACATGTGGCTCATGATAATTTTGTAAGAAATTTCACTTTAAAATCTGTGTTTACCAACAAAATAAAGTTAAAACAAAAAAATATATATTTAATAATAAATTGATTTATTTTCTCTAAGAAAAAATTTGCTTAATTGAATATAAATGATTGTTGAATATATTAGTACTTTGTAACTGTGTATCATGAAAAACGCTAACATACTTAACATTGATCAATTGGATTAGCATTGATATCCAACAAATAAAAAATCAACCTAAAATTTGACATATACTTTTATTACAAAGTTTTTTTTGATAAATTTCAGTCCTATAAATAAAGTTGTTCAAAAAAACATGGAATTTATATAGCTTAAAATCATGAAAAAGGAAGTGAAAGTGTTTTGTGATCATATAGATATAATTAAAAAACAACATGTGTATAAGAAATGTAAGAATTTCTGGATAAGAGCCTGAAATCCATTATTCTTAATCAATGTTAGATAGGTAACCTACAAACTTCGATATTAATAAAATATTTTACAATTAATATTAGTACTTATGTTGTATTTTAATTATCGAGAAAAACTAATTAAGCAAATAATACATAGAATTTTTAACTGATCACTTATCACAGTTTATTAAGCATGTTATTTGATTATGATAACATGAAAAAATTAAAATGCATTTAAAACATTTTGAATTTAGCAGTATTCAAATATTATACTGCCGTACCGTCAATATTAAAATATATAGGCTGAACATATTAACTTTTAGATCATAATTTCTCAAGAGTTATTTAAACGCATTTAATTTATTAAAAACTTAACACAATAATTTTTAATGGCAAGAAGCAAAGTAGGAAGCTAAATTGGACACCGGATATGCAGTCCATCAGCCGGGGTAAAAGGGGGCTCCAGTTGTCCCATCTTTGTCTTCACATGCTCGTGAGAAACTAACATTTTCCTCATTAAAAGGCGCCTCTTGTCTAATACATGTGTCCAGTAAAAGACTGACCCCCAATGATGTTTCTTTTCTTCAAACATCCGGCGTTATATGGTTCTCCTTCTGGCAGTGAAAATGCCGAACCATTTCTCAGAACACATCTCTGTGGCACAGAAATTTCTTTCCTCTTTCCGGGGTTCGAATTGCGCCGCATAAGATTTCCTTGGAATTACTGAAGGGGATTTAATTGCCGCCTTTGGGGCCCGAAAGTCGTAAAATTTGAAATAGCTAACGCAAAATGTTTTGGCAAAAAAAAAATTGCATTGGCTTTTGTATAACAAAATTTGACTTTATTTTGACAAATATTTTTCATTATGTTTAATTTTTTTTTAACGAAATGAACTTTTTTGTATTGGCTCCATAATTTGAGGAGTTAACTTATGAATAAATCCGAAAGCTAATAAATTATTCAAAAATAAAACTTTGCAAATAACAGTGCTGATTTTCTATGATAAATGTGAATTAAATGATATTTTCTTAACAACAATGCAGGTATTGATTCACCAAAGTCATTTAACTTTGTTGGGCCTTAATGCTAATGCAAGTAACAAACACTTTTTTTTAATTTACAAAGAATTCAAGTATTGCTGCATGAATAAAATACTGAGTAATAAATTTTATTTGTTTTATCGGTGGATATTTCATATTTCATTACTAAATAAACGAATATGCTTTACAAATCTTCGACTTTAGCTCAGCAATTAAAATTAAATAAACAAAATAACAAAAAAATTGCATGAAAAATTTATATTGATAGATTAGAATTAAAACTATATGTTTGACCTACTGATTTGATCAACTGAATAATGAATTGAATCTCCTGTTTTACGAAAAATTATGTAAAGGGACAGATTGTATAAAATATTTGGTAAATAAATTAATCAAATATTACTATATTTATGTTAATAAGAATACAGAAAAAGATAAATCTCGATAACGATTGTAACAGACAATGAAAATCGCCGAAAATTAAAAACTTTTTAGAAATCATATTTAATGTTTCATCTTGATTTTTTTTAAAGTTGTATATCTGCTTAAGATTTGTAGAATTATATTATTATTTTGCACTACAAATCTTCTGCATGTATAAATAACGAAAATATTTTTAAATTATTTATTTAATTAATTTTTTTTTGATAAAACTATTCAAATATTATACTGATCAGTTCCACTTTCATGTATTTGAGATATAAATTTAACTTAGTAAATGCAGTTAGCTAATTTTTTTTACAGATTATCCCAGTCAAGTTACATGACTATAAAAAATTGTGATATTGATTAAGCAAACAAACATAATCTATTTAAATTATATCCAGTTAATATTGTTTCGACTGATAAATTCATCATTAGGACCTCTCTCTCTCTCTCTCTCTGGATGTGATTATTTATTATATAAATGCATTTTTTTAATAATCAATATAAAGCACCTATAACCTACAAAAAAATTTTGTTTCGAATAAAATAAATGTGGGCAAAGTATTTCGTATATCCAATTCCTTAATAAATTACATTTATAAGTACACTTATTACAAATATTAAGTTATATCATAGTTTACTCACAGCAATTTCTATTAGACGACATAAAAATAGGGGACTGGAATTCTATTATCGTTCATTTTGTCAGGTTAATTGGCAGTATTTCAGGATTAGAATGCTTAAGAAACGTGTCTAAATTATCAGCTTCTTAAACAACCATGCAGTCTATATTAAATACAACCAAGGAAACAATTACCATATAAGGATACAGATAGTTACTTAAATATATAATTACATTCCATTAGTATAGCTTCAACAATCTAAATCTGGATGATCGTGAGTCAAAACAATGTAAACTTTCATTTTAAGGGGATAAAAATTACATAAAGTTTCATAAAAAAATTCTATTGGTTTCATTTCACATTTGCTGATTAAATTAATAGACTTAGATTCCTTTCTTAACATGTAAAGGAAGAAACCCGAAAAAAAGGAGTCTGAAAAAAAAATTCCAAAACTAATCAAATAACTTAAAAATCTTCATGCCAATTTCATTGCTTAAAAATGATTTATATGTGTTGATGTCATCAGAAAAGTTATACCTTCATTTTCTAATATCTTGCTTTTATATTGGCATTTTATGTTGAAAAATTCTTTTTTCGAACATTAAAAGATTATTTATTTTTAATGTTTAAGTGCTCATTAAATGTTTATTGAGAATTATTTTATAGTAATCATTTTATTTTATGTATAAAAACATATTTTAATTTGAAAGAAATCAGGCATAATCATTATTCTGCATTGTAAATCATTAAAAATTAGAAATGTTTTTGAATGTTATAAAATTATTGACCAAAAAAATGCACCATTGTGTAAATGTCTGTCTCCCGACAGTCGCGTTTCACGAAAGTTTATTAGCCTGAGACCAAAAGTTTAAAGTGGATTCCTAATCACTACTTACAAACAAGCCCGAGGTGGGATTCGAACCCATGAACATTTAAACGCGTTGTCATTATGTAAAACCATGAGTAAATAATTCAGAATAAAAAATTTCTAACTTTAATTAAGAAATACTTCAAAATCTTAAGAAATAGTCTTAGTAAACACTAAAAATAAGTTAACATTCCTTAGCTCTGAAATTTCTGATTTTATTAAATTTATATACATAAGTGAAAAAAAGTATAACCTAAGTAAAAAAGTTGTATTTAAAAGTATAACACGATTTAAAAGTTTAATTTATTTAAAATTATCTATAAAATTCAGATTTTAAAGTAGGTACTTCATTATTTTGTTATTTTATTTGCATTGTAATCTTATGAGATTTTTCTGTATATTATATGCTAGTTAAGCTTTAAATAAAGCTTTTATTTTTAGTTAAGCTTTTTATTTATTATGATTAATATTCATATTATTAATTCATAAATTAATATTCCAGGAGGAAATCCAGGATTTTACACAAAAATTATCCTATTCTTAATTAGAAGAACTGAAATCTTATAAATAAAAGATACACATTACCAAAATTTTATTAATATAATCGTTTAAAGATTTTAATTATAAAAAGAGTAAATAAATTTTAAGCTATCCATCCAATATTACTGAAGTATTAAGGTGATGATTCACACACATTCACAAAAAGTATGAACATTTAATCTGTCAATAATTAATCATAAATTTTAATGTCATTTATTGTGTTATTAAATGTAATTCACACATTATTTCATAGGCAAACACTACCGGCGTTCTAGTCTTTGTTACAAATGTTCATGAGTTTGATTCTTATCTTGGACAATGATGTTATAGTAGTTCAGAAACCACTTCACACACATTTTTATGAATAATTTATAGCTTATTTGTATTTCTTTAACCCTGAGAAACTATATTTTATTTTTATAAGATTGCTCTTATTTAATATTTATACAACTTACATTTAATATTAAAAAAATACTATAGAACATAAACACACACACACATATATATATGTATGTGTATAAAGTATGTTTTGTGCATTTATATGATATAGCTCGTAAAAACTATAATTCTATTGATTTTTTTTAAAAAAATTGTATGTTGGCTATTATTGGTGCGGTGAAAGATCGGATTATTTATTATACTGACAACTTTAAAAAATTCAGGATTAAAATTAAGACTGAATTGATTTCAGAAAATTTTTCTTGAATAAATAAATGTATGTCCAATTTCAGCATTTGATTATTTCAAATTTATTCCGAAGCCAAACTCAAAATGAGCTTACAATCAAATAAAATAAAAAAAATTATACAATGAACTATAAAATTTTTTACTGAAGCAAATATTTTATATGGAATTGATGAACTAAAAAATCTCTATAAATATTTTAATTAGATTTAGTTGGTAAAAATTAAATATCTTAACAAAGATTTCATTGAAAATTTTATTTACTTTTCCAAATTTTATGTATGGAAACAAAATTTGTTTATCGGATAAGCTTAATATTTCTGGTAAATCAAACCACTTTTCCCTAAAAATTAAGGGGCACACGGGAGTTGGTCCCAGGGCTAGGGAAATCTCTTTCCCTAGCCCTGAGTTGGTCCTCAAAAGAAGAGTAATCAATCACCATAAAATCTTCACTATTCGGGGGAGAAAATGACACCCACCTTGTTTGAAAGGGGGAAATATCTTATTCCCGCTCCGCGGTAGATGCATTTTCTAATCATGAAAATAGCTAATATAAATTATCTAATATAAATTATTTTCCAAAATTCTTCGAAAAGGTTCTGAGTTAAGCAATAAGAGTTTCCTAAGTTTGAAACTAAGTGATATTAAAAAAAGTAATTTTACTTATTATATTTATAGTATTTCATATTTTAACTTAAATTTATAATAAAAATGATTTTGACTTATTAATTTGAATAATTATTCCGAATGAAAAATTTTTATATATCATTGTAAATAAGCTGAAAAAAATTATTGTATTTTAAATTTTTAATAGAATAAAACATAAATAAGATGGATTTTTTCGGAGCAATAAAACTATTTTTAATATTTTTGTTAAGAAACAAATACATTGGTATATGTATATTGGTGTGTCTTTCAAGACAAGGAACTTAAACATTTACTTTATATAATTCTTTAATATATATCATGTTAAATAAGTTCAATGAAAAATAGAGACACACGTACAAAACGGTAGTAATACAGCCCCAATATAATACGATTAATGAATGAAATTCGATACATTTATCGAATTTTAATACACGAAAATATAATCAAAAAATGGTTTATTAAGGTATAATAGTTCAAAAATTTTGCTCTTTAATAATTGACAAAAACACTCATAGAAGCAACATGGAAATAATGTTCCTATAAAATACGGGAAGAATGAAATAGTTTTTGTAATTTTTCGGATGGAGATCACTGTAAAAATCTCACCATTTAAAATTGAGAATATTACAATTGAAAAGAATCCTTTTAACAAGTGCAAATAAAATGCCATTGCAAGTTATATTTAGCGTAAATCAAAGAAGTTTATGAATCACGTGTATTATAAATAGCGATGCGAAATCAGTTAGAATTGCACTGTGAATTTCTATATATAGTTTTTAGAAACACATAAGAGTGCAATTAGGTATTTTAAAATTAGAAACATTTAATATGATGAAAAAAAGTCTCTGTCTGAGAGTTTATTTTTACATTATTAACATAGTCCAAATATGCAATATATACTTGAAGAGCCTTTAAACACATGCCATCTATGTGGCTATTATCAACGTGATATCAAAGTATCTTCAAAAGGGCTCATCATCATAATTGGGTGGTGAGAGCATTTTTTTTCAGAACATGGAGTCACAGGTTCGATCCCATCCACTCTCTCAACAAGAAAACAAAGGTTTCGTTTTCAGTCTTAGCGTGTCCATCTTTCTAATCTTCAACTTGGAATTTTATAGGTTTTCCCTTATATTAGTGACAAAATAAAGTTACGCTCCCGATAAAATCAGATTTGGCTCTGCACTGTTTAATGGATGGGATAATGTATAGGGATGTTTGAACTTTATTCTAAAAGAAAATATAGGAAACTAAATTTCATTCTATTAGAAAAAATTCACATTTGCATAACATTCCACTTATATATCACTGCCTAACAGGATTTTTGCTTTTACACGTTCAAAAATAAATTTAGCTTAAAATATCCGTGGAAGTGAATGATGCTGTTACTGAAAATCTATTAATATATTCTAAAATATATCTATCCATTCAGGGATCATTCAAATATAATTTGAGATATTTTTAAATCATCAAATTGCAAAAAAATAAATAAATAAAATAATAAATAAATAAATTAAATAAAATACATGTTCTTTCCATCATTAGGATAACACTAATTTAATAAATAATTGCAATTTAAGAGTAATTAATATTATGTAAACATGTTTATCTTGAACAATACGTATTAAACGTGTTTCTTAACCTATGAAGGAAGAATTGAGATTCTAACCAAGTATAAAGAAAACGTTAAATTTTGAACAAAGAATAAAATTAATTTACAAAATAAAAGAGTCATTATACTGATGATTTTTAATTTGTACAGAAATGAAAACTTTCTAACATAATTATTTTAATTGTTTAAACAATAGTATCATTTTCATTACACCAGAAATGACAAATGAAATTAAAAATTAAGTCATTGCAATATTTACCAGATGTAATTTCTATATTTGAAGCAACAGAATTGCCTAAAAATATTTAAATAATTATTATCCCCCTCCCCATGAATAGTGAAGAATATTAGTCATAATATTCAGTCCTGTCATTTAAACTCTTAAGAATTTTGTAATTGAATGAGTTGAGTGATGAAATTTTTTTTAGCATATTTATTTTTGTAAAATTTATTTCTATATTTTCCTAACTAATTATTTCCCAATTATTTCTGTATTGTGTATAGTGTAGAAGGAAGGATTAATACAAAAAGCTGTTCAAAATTAATCTGGTACTGACAAATTAAAAAATTAAAGTAATATTAGAAATTGAAATTAAAAAAAACTTTATTATGTAAGTAAAATTATTAAAATCCGTTTTAATTAATTTATTTATTTAAAAATTAATGCCAGAAAAATTACTTTGAAAATATCTATAGATTAATTATTTACAGTTAAGTTTGTACATTATGATACATAAAAAATGCTTGCAATTTGATAGTGTTCGATTGTTCCGTTAAGAATAATTTATTCCATTATGTTATTTTCCCAAACAAGAAAACATTAGAAATGAAGAGATTGACGTCTACCATATGTCATCACACTGGTTTTGGTTTTAATTCATTATTTTCATTATTAATATTTTCAATATTTAATGTTAAAGGAGTAATAATATTTAGTGATCAGAATATGTTTCGATACATATTTTAAAAATTGCATATAATATCGAGTACAGTAAAAAAATTGGAGAATTTAATTCACTGCAACTTCTAAGAAATTTCCAGAGGGTATTTGTATTTTCTTAGTTTTCTCTAACAAATTTCATTAATACATATTGTAAATAAAGTAGAAAGAAAACACTAAAATTTACTGTTACTTTTCCAAAGTTTCCGAGAAATCTCATTGTCAAACTTTAGTGCTCATTAATTTGTTATAAGTATTGGAATCTTAATCAATCAATGTTTCTTTTAAGCTTATTGGTTAGATAATAATCAGGTAGGAATTCAAATTTTCTTAAAAACAAAAATAATGGAACTATTTGAGATATGGTATATAATAATAACCCTGTAACGTAATGTTATATATGTATTATATATATATTATAATATGATGTGATTCGTAATAAATTTCTAAGATACATTTTTGCAAAATCTAGTTTTACCGAGAAAATAATAAAGTATAGGTTAAAATTTAAACCTTTAATATTTTTCATTTGTGTAGTACATAATCAATGTGATGGTTTAGATTAACATTATTATAAACCCATATTTTAAAAATGATTCCCAATGAAATTTGTAATGTATAATAATATTAATTTGCATCAAAATATATAAAAAATATAATAAAATTATAAATATATATGAAGCAAAAAATTTTAAAATTAATATAAATTTTGTTTACATTAAATAAACTAATATTGAAAATAAGAAATTATATTTATCTGTGAGCATTTAAAAGAATTATTTTGTTTTAAATTTTTTTGTTTAACGACTTTTCCTAATAAGTTTCGGTTTCCATTAAGTTGCGCTCTCTATTTCCTTTAAAAGATGAAACACTGCTTTTAACAGCTACACTTGACCACGCCTATCTAAATGCTCATCTCATAGGTTTACTATACATCGATATAGGCAGAGAATTCGGCAATGAATACGCCAATAGTTCACCTTGGCGAAGAATAACTTCCGAGCAGATCCGCTTGCGGAAATATCCCCGTAGAGGAAATGAATCTTAGGTTCTTGCAATTGGTGAATTTACTATTGTTTAGAAAGCTAATTTTAGTGATATTTGTGTTATTTTATTTTTAAACATTTATTTTGTTGAAAAAAAATGCCATATTAAAAGATTTTTGTGGTTTTATCATAAATGTATTCTGATTATTTTATCATAAATGTATTCTGATATCCTGTAAAATTATTCAGCTAAATTGGATTATTGTCACACAAAAATGACTATCCATTTTAGCTAACCATTTAATTTTTACTTGATAAAATTTGAAAAATGTTTAACAATGGTACCACATTTATAAATTGCTTGCTTATTTTGTCTTAATAGCTGAAATATCAATGTTTTGGACTTCTGCTTACTGATTTGTTAGTTTGGTTTCTGTCACCCGATTGTTTAGTAGATATTTGTTATAGTTTAAAATCCTTTAAACTGTCAATATTGATGAAATTGGCTCTTATGAGCAATAAGCCCCCTTAGAGCTAGAAATTAAATCATACCTATTTATTCCAATTACATATATGCATTAAAATAAAAAGCTTATTATGTGTATAAATAAACATTTACTTTAATTGCACATATTTTAAATTAAAAAACTATCTGTTAAAAATGGATGTAATTTTAAGATATTGCTGAGGAAAAGCATTTTGTTGATAAATTACTAAAATGTGAATGTGTTTGTTTTTAGTGTTCCTGTTATTTTGTGTATATTTAAATTTCATTGTAAGTTATATACATTTCTCTTTAATAGATTTCCCAGGGATCCTAAATTACGTAATGCATGGATTAGTGCTATTAAAAGAAAAAATTGTAAACTATCTCCATACAGTCGGTTATGCTCTGAACATTTTACTGAAGACCAAATTATTAGAATTTCTCCAACTTCAGTTAGATTAAAGAAAGATGCAATTCCATCTGTATTTAGTTTTCCACATTTTATAGAAAAGGTAATTTTTTATAGTTAAATTTTATAAATTTATGGTGTGTTTTCTTATATTAATATTTTTTATGTGTACATTATTATAGTCCTCTAAATATTATGTATTTGGTTTTATAATTTATTTTGATACATTAGATGGATTAAACTTTTGAGATATAAAAATTTTAATGTTGGAATCAATATTACAGTAATAAACATAAAATATTGTAACTTTATTATTGGAAGAAAATATAACCTATTTTTATATTAGAATACTGCCATAATTAATTTAATATAATTTAATTAAGAATTTTAAAGCACAGATCACATAATCTGTTTTAAAATTCTTACAAATAAAGTTCTTTAAAATAAATGGTTTTTCTTTGTTTCTTACAAATAAATATCATTATTAGGTTAGTAATTTTGCTGCATTATACCACTTGACGGAAAAGTTTGAAATTTAGGTTTCTAATTTTAACTTTGACAAAATATAACTCCTTATTATTATAATAATTTCCTTATTATTTTGAAAATTATATTAATTTTAATTAATTAAAAACTTTTTCCATCAAATTAGTACTTATGTTTTTATATAATAGAATGTCATTTAAATTGTTTTTTCTTAATTATAAACTGTTCTTTGTTTTACTTATGTATAATTAAAAATTTTCTGTAAAGAAATAGTCTCAGAGTCTTTTAAAGTAAAATATCAAAATCATGTATTTATAATTATCTGGATATAAAATGGTCAAAATATATTTGAAATAATTTAAGCCTAATGTATTAAGGTTATTCTTTTTTAATTTACTTGTGTGTTTTGAATAGAATTTTGTTGGTCTAGTGACAAACTCATAGTTAAGCAGTCAATGCTGAAGTTTTAAGATTTAAAAATTCTCGGGTTCATTTTTAATTTTTAGAATGGATGTCTGTGTGTATGTGCTGTGATTTGGGATTCATTTTAAACTAGTTCCTGGTCAAAATATGTGTTGATAGTGACCCAAGAAAAACAGTTCAACCAAAATAATTAAAGAAAAATGCAATTCCATTTGCCATCCATCCATCAATAATAACCACGATTCCATCTTTAATGGAATTAAGGCTGTTATTGATTGAACAAAAGATGATTGTAGAGTGACAAAACTAACCTATAAAACACTTAGGATAAAGATATTTATAATAATTTAATATCTACTTTAAATAATGAGAAAATCAACTTAAATAGCATTTAAAATAAGTAATTAGTTACTCACCTGCAATCGAAACTCATATTAGAATTTAAAATTTTTTCATTAATATTTGCCTCCTTTTTTCTTTAAAAAAAACTTAACCCTTTTTTCTTAGGTCTTTCCTTTTATAATATTAATTTGATTTACTTAACATCTTTAGATTTTATAATTTATTTTTAACAAATGCAAAAGCATTTATAAATTTGATCACTTACTAAGTTTTTTATGTTGTGTCTGTTACACAAAATTTGCTTTTAAAGATTTCTCCTTTGTTCATTCTGCATCAAACTGTTTATAAAATGCATAGGATTTATTTACAAGATAATAAAGTAGCAAATACAATTTTTATCTTTTTGTTTCATTATTCTGAAAACTGTTTTGACCAGACCCTATCTTAGTGCTTATTTATTAGAAATTTATCCATTGCAATTTTACTGATTATATGGCAAAGGATGACCAAGTTTGCATTTAAAGGAAAATAGCACTTTGTCCACAACAAAATATAGCTATCCCTTTTACATTTACTTTTCCCATCTCTTTCTTGACTTTAGCTGATACAGTGAAAAGATTTTTTGTGGAACACTATTCCATAAGGAATAAAAATATTTACATATATCAGATATCAATATAGTTTAAATAGAGGAGAGGGGAAGAAAATATTTTAATTACAACAGAAGAATTGGCTGATATATGTGACTCTTGTTTCCTGTCCAAGATATCTATAAATTTCAAAAAATGAAGCATGAAAAAGAAATATTTATAATATAAGATCTCTGGTTAAATTTCTGTAAAAGCAATTTTTTTTCATTTCGCAAAAATGCTATTATGGTAAATATACTGGTAACAATCACATCTTAAAAGTTTTATTTATCATATCTCCTCTTCAACATCTCTACTATACACCTTAAAAGTGGTGTGTTACACTTCAGAGTTGAATTTTGTAAACTTAAAAAGGAATATATTTTTTGTAGCAAGTAATCTTAGGTTTCCTTAAGCACAGATTTATGCAGACTTTTTTTAAGTAATGTAATTAAAAAATTATCATATATGGTAAAAACATTAATAATTGCATTTAAAAGATCACTTATGAGTTAGTGGTAATAAACATTTCATTAAAAAATTGATGATATACTTAGGAAATCAGTTTGTTATTTTTACCCATCTGTGTAGTTATATTAGTTTAGTATTGCTATATTTCATTCAAATTCTAATTAAAAACAGTTGTTTCTAATTAAAAACATTTTTTAAATAATTTGTTGAGCCCATTAGAATGAAGTTGTTTTAGAATTAAAATATTTAATCATCTTATATCACTCTTAATTTTTATTCATGATTATAATCTAGAAATATACAACTATAAATATTTTCATTTGCTAATAAATATAATTTAGTACTTTCTGTAGCTTATTTATTTTATTCCCTATAAATTGTTTTTAGTTTATTTGGAAATAATTAATCTGGGAAATCAGAATTGTAGATCATAGAAGCTAAAATTTGGAAAATGATATTTTATGGAGTTCTGAATGTTAAATAAACTGCATATTTTTTGCAAATGAGAACTTTTTAACTGTAGGTTCAGACTTTTGGGCTGATATTTTATTGGAAATATTTGGAATTGCAAAATACTTAAAAGTTTACTGAGCTTTACTTGAAATGTTGGTTTGTTTTATTAATGACACTTCCTATTGGAAACTGCATAGTAGATTATTGGTTACTATCGTTTGCCTGTTTTTTAGCCAGCCTCCTTATAATTAGTTGACTAAATTTATATTGGTAATCAATATTAAGAGGCTTTCAATAGATTAATATTTATTTCATATTGCTTGCATAAAATGAATTCTTTTTTAAATTACATTTTAAGGCATTAAAGTTGCTAATAAAAATAAGCTCCTTTAGAAATATTAAAAATGTTTCTAATTTTGTGCATGAAATTTAAAAGTATATCTTAGTTTGTTTTACTTTTATTTCCATTTATTTCATAATCAAACCATATTAAATAAATTATTATGGTTATTAGAGTAGTATTATCAATATAAAATCAAAAGTATTTGACTACTGATAATCATGATTATGAAATAAGTATTTTGCTAAGAATTTTTATTTTTGTTTAGTATATATATATATATATATATATATATATATAAAAGGCTAAATCCTATATGCCATTATGAGTGATAAATGTGCCAAACCTGCGCACTGGATTTACTATACTTGAATTGATTCTTGCGATTTTGTATGACATAACTTAAGTGTTATGTGAGAAATTAGTTTGGAGTTTTAGTAATCTTTAAAGTTTTTGTTATGTGATTTCTTTCTATGATTGAAATTTAAGTTTTTGAAGTTATATTTTGTTTTGAAAGTGTATTAAATCGAACAATTAGAATTTTAGTATTTGTGTGCTACAAATCAAAGATATAGATTGATCAAGCTCCTTGGTAGTTCGAGCCATTTTTCAAAATTTGATATTTTTTCACAAGCTACAATTAAATATATATTTTAAAGATATGCAAAAAAGGTATTAAATATTTTCTTACTGAAATTATATTTATTGAAAGCACATAAAGAAAAATACAAATATGTGTATTGAATTTAAATATTGAAAGTTAAACATTTATTTTACTACTCTTGATAATTCTTCAAAATTTAGTGATAATTGATGACAGCACTTCTCAGTAATTTAAGATGCTGGTTAGAGAATACTGATCAGTGTTTGGATTTCATGATTTTTAAGAGGAATAAAATGATTCACATTAGTATACTGTTCGGAATATTGAAATAATTTCACAATTAGCCTTTTTTAATTCAGGATACTTCTATTCTGGTACAAATTTCTAAAATTCAGTAATTGGTGTTGGCTTACATTTTAGTTGCAGAGCTTGATTTTCTTGCCTCTCTATTAATTCTAATTATCCAGATAATTTTTGGGTCATAATTATATTGAAAATGGAAAACTTACTTTGAATTATATTAATTTCAAATGGATTCAGAAAAAAACCAAGAGATGATTTAAAATGTTTCAAGTCTTGAAATTAATTTTGGAATTCTGTCAATATTCCTCCAGCTTTTTTATATACTCGTTCAGTTTTTATTGTTTAATATTGGAACAATTTTTTTTGTTAGTGGAAAATGACAAAATATTTTATTTTTAATGTTTTTGGAAAATTATTTAATTTAATTTGAAATTTAAATATATACTATAAGAGGTCAGATATTATTTTAACTTCCCCCTGCAATTGTAAATTCAATATTTGCAAATGTTCCACGACATCAGTCAAAAACATTAGGTCTTGTAACCATTCATTATCATCAAGTTTTAAATAGTTAATTTTTTTAGAAATGCAGTTATCGAATCAATAATAACCTACAAATCAATTTAATATGTTGTATCTAAATAATCATCTAACAATGCAAAAGAAATTAATGCAATTTAGAAGTTCTTTGTCCCTTAATTCTCCCAGGAAATTTTTGAATTGTCAATGATTTTTTGCATTGGTGCAAATGTAATTTACAATGTATAACACTGTTTACATAATATCAGGATATTTGAAATATTTTGTATTTTGCAATGAGATGTTCTCGGTGAATTATGCAGTTAATCAGTATGAATTGTGGGATTCGAGAATCTCTTCCCCATAAAACCCACAAGCCCATAAGGCTGATTTTTCACCCAGCATTGTCGGAACTGCCTCAGTTGCAATGCTTACAAGTTTATTAAGGAGCACATGAAAAATATAAAAACTGCCAACTGCGGAAGATCTGTGATATCTATCAATTAGTCAAAGGCTAAGCTGAATGTGATATAGTTCTTCAAATCATTTTTTAAATTATATTCAAAAGATGCATTAATTGCAACTATGCATCATTTGGTTGTGTCTAGAAATGGGAATTTGTGAAACAACTTTGTGCAATGCTGCATTATTTAGGTCTAAATCTTAAAGTATATCTTCCAAGGTTTTATTAATAAACTTCCCTATACAGGCTATCTTAATATGGGTGTTTGGCAAGGGCAATATTCCAGGCAGTAACAAAACTAACATCAGCCACATTATTAGCTTGATTAAGTGTCATAGAAATTGATTGTTTATTTGAATTTGTTTTTAAACAAACAAGTTTATTTGATCTTAATTTGGAATTTGGTGGATACTGATTAGAAAACTGAGGATGATTGGTTTAATAATGTTGACATAAATTACTAGCTTTATAATTTTTGACCCCAGAATTAGGAATAATACAATGCTTTTCTGTGCTCGGGTACATTTATCGAGAGCTACAAATATTTCTTCAAAGAGCTGCTGGTTGGCCACCAGTGGTATAGATAGTGATAAATTAAATTTACATTTTATTAGATTTTCTTTAATTTTTCTGCAAGTGATTAGAATATTTTTACTTGTTTTATTCAATTAAAATTGCCATTATAACTTGTGTGATTTATTATGTTTTGTATAGAATTTGACTATATGTATTTACTGCAATTTGTAATGCTTATAATTTGAAACTATTCTATTTATGTTATTGATTTAGCTATTTAGCCAGGTTGTCTTCTATGCTAGATTGCAATTACTCAGATGTTTTTTTTGGTTAATTAAGGATTTTTTTACTTTACTGTATGTCATTGATTTATACTGCAGTTGAATATCTGCTTGGTATTCTTATATATATAGTGTATTTGTAAAATATTTATCTTTTGATTAGTCAAAATAATTATAAAAATTGATTATGTTTGTTTTATTGACCGAGTAGGAATAATATTGATTTTCAAAGTTATTTTTTATTTGTTTTGTATTATGTTATCTTTCTAAAATTTGTGAAATTTGTTTATAGTTATTAGTATTATAATATTTCTGTAGTAAGTAACTATACTGAGATATTCAAAATTTGAGTTTCAGTGTGATCGTGTTTTTAAAAACTGGTTATTTCAAAAAGTGATAAAATTTAGGATGGCGAGATAATTCTGCAGAGCACTTGGCACAAAAATTGAAAACTTAGCAAAGCTTTTACCAGTTCATTGAAATTTACCATTTAAAAATGAGAACATTTTTAAATAAAAATAAACTTTTATATTATTAAAATTTTTTAAGTTTCGTTTTGTAAGACATGTACTTGCTGTGTTAAAAATTCTAATTATATTTTTGTTACTTTTATATTTTAGGTTTTAGAAGTGAAGAAACAAATTGAAAGTACTTATAATGATGAGAAGATTGGTTTCTCTGAGAAAAATGACTTCAATGAAACTGTTCATTCACTGGATGAAGGAATAAGTAATGGTTATGAAAATGGTATAACATATAATGATGAAAATAATCAAGTTAATGAAATTAAAATAAATCAAGTTTTTTCCATCAATACTTGTGAAGATTCTGCTGCTACCAAAGTTAGAATCTTAAATCATGATTCTCACAAATTGAGCTTATCTAAGTGCATGTTAGAAAAAAATGAATCTACTAGTGCTATATTGCCTACATGTGTTAATTCTAATAATGTTAAAGCACAACAAATTCCTCATATTTTGTTGAATGAATTATCAACTAATTTGACAGCTAAAAGAAGTGTTGACACATCTGATGCTTCAACTATTACAGAAATAACTGGTTCTATGGAATTTGAACTGAAACAGCAGTTAGCAAACAGTGAATTATTATTAAATAGGTATAGAAAAAAAATAAAAATATTGCAGCAGCAAAATCGGAGATACAAAGTGAGGTTAAGGAATGTTAAGCATAGTATTTTTGCTGAACTTTTAAAAAGGCGATACCTTTCTTCAGATAGTTATTTCAGAAATGGACAGCAAGATTGTTTCCTTGATAGAAAATCTATAAGACAGTGCTTATCACCTGAAAGAGAAAAGTTGGATGGAAATGAATAAATAATTGTGAATTATTTTATTTGTGCTCAAATAATTTATGTAATTAAAATTTTTATTGAAAAAAGTAAACTTTTGAGGGTTAAAAAAATACATATCTTCTTTATATTTCTTAAAAGATTCAAAATGAGTGTTTAAAATTATACTTATTCATATGTACCTTTAATTTTTAGATGAATAAGTAAGAGTAGATGTAATGAAGGTAATATTCTTTAGCTGTATGTCTTAATAAAAATATGCCTAATCTGAATAATATGAACTCTAACAATTTTTAAACAATTATTCTTTATCTTATAATAACCATAACCATATATGGAAAACAATTTCATTCCACTTTGGTTTATTAAAAATTTTTTTATCTAATAATTTTTCCAAAGATTATATAGTTTGTGGGAAGCTACATAGTTTGCATTATTATTAGCATGAATAATAAAATAACATCATTAGAACAATTTTAAGTATTTAATAAAAATTACTGGTTTAATTTTTATTCCACATGTTACTAATATGAACAATTCAACTGTTTTTTTATAACTTTTATTTTTTTATTTAACATAAAACCTCGACGTTTCTGTGAATTATTATTATAGTCTCATATTATATATTACATAATCTTCCAGCATTCCTTTTAATAATTTCCTATTTCTTACAGTTTTACTTAGTTCCATCTTTAGAAATGTGTAAATTGTGGAGTTTGGGTTGTTCTAGATTATAATAATTAGCTATATAGTGAGTGCATTAAACATGTTATTTAATTTAAGAAGTAGCTTGTTTAGTAAAAAAAAAAATTATTAATATTTAAAACAAAATATCAACTATCATTAAGCATCAACAATTTACTTATTGCCAAATATACAATGTAAGTTAACAGTAATTATTAGCATACCATGTCTGTTGTTTATAGGAATATCTGATATAGAAACATCTATTTGTTATAGCATTAAATTAAATTTATCATCTATGATATGATAGCATTGTGAGGCAAGGCCTTCTGAACTGGATTTTTTAATCTGTTCAAACTAGTTGCCAAACTTCTCCAAATTTTAGTTTGAATAAGAATTTTTTCCACTATCTTTTGTTCAAAGATCTTCTTCTATTCTTTGCATTACTTGGTTTTGCTGAGAAGTTTTTTTAGTATTTGTTGTTCATATATATAACATACCCTAACCAGTTGAGGTGAATGACACTTCTTTCGAAAGTGTATTTCAATAATCATCGTTAATCTAAAAGTAAATTTTTGGAAATCTGGTATTTTGAAACCATGCCAAATTAAAGTTTTTATCTGAAGTGAACATTTCTTTAATTCTCAGCTGAAAAGCCACACTCCATTGAATGTGTATTATAGAATGTGTACTTATGTATATGCAGTAAATATTTGTTTGTTTTATTGCAACAGTTTTAAGATTATATAAGGAAAATTTCTGAATAAAATGTTTGTGTTATTAAATTATTTATTAAAGCAAAGATGTTCTGTTTACAAGAGTTATTTTTCAAATAATCATGATTGTTCCTCTCCATGGATTTTAGTAAATGAATTAGATTTATAAGACTTCTTCTTTCATCTAAGTTTTATGATTAGTTTCAGTGAAATAGTCACAGTTTTAGCAGTTAATTTAGTAAATTATATTTGTCGTATATACTCAAGAATTATGTGTTACAAGAATTTTACTGTTTAGCTACCACATGCTATTGAATCAAAATTTGCTCAGATCATTTAATAGATATTTTAAGCAATATGATTGTTGACAAATAATCACCACAATTTCTGTTTCGAGCTTAAAATGTAAACTTCTAATGTAATAATGAACTCTTACTATATGGTTTTTATTTCACGCTTCACTTATACCAGTCAATATGAAAATGAGTTGAATTTTCATTGCATCTTTTTATCAGTTTTCTATGTTTACTGTGCTTTGACACTGCCAATACTTCGCTAAAATATTCACTTGATTTTTAATGCTTTTAAACTAATCTTGCTATTTTAAAATTGAATTTTGAATTCATAAATTTTAATTGAATTTTGAATTCATAAATTTTTGCAGAGTCGTATGGACTCTTCTCGTCTGGCTTTTCTCAAAAGAGAATCCTAACTGTGTGGAATGATTCAATAATAAATTCACAACAAGCACAGTCCCATGACAAAGCAATTATTTTTTGTGATTTCTCTACTGTGATAATGGAATTTCATAAATATTCTTGGTAATATGAAGAAAACTTGCATAATTTTAAAAAGGAATTTTAATGTATAATTGATTGTTCTTGGCATTATTACATAGCTACATAATTTTAGGAAGAAAGTCTTATTTTCATATATAAAAATAATGAAAAGAGCAGCACTTGTATCCTCAAATCAGTTATCTTTTTTTCTGTGATCAACATTTAATAGCCAAATTTTTATGCTAATCTTATAGGACTCAGTTATATTCCTGATGCTGAATTATAAGAAACTTAGAATCCTAAATGCTTCCATCTTGTTAAGTCGTACAATACTCTAAATACAAGAACAATATCAGTTGAATGCATTGGTCCACTTCTCTGTCAGATGAACTCATGTTTTCAAACCAGCCATGTGAAACAATGTGAGCTTCTCATAACTGTTTCCATATATTTAACAGGGCATAAGAAAATTAACCTATTTTTACTTTGAACATGAATTCAGCAATGACCAGTGATACAAATTAAGTATCTGACATTAAATTTTACTACATTTATGCAATGATGTAGTTGAATTATATATATGTATATATAATTAAACATGTATAATTGTATTGATTATGCTTCACATATTTGTATGATTTGTTAAAAATTTGATAATCTCATTTAAATTTTTTATTAATGTAAAATGTATAATTTTTTATTAATGTAAAACAATATGTTCTTTCTAAGTATTTTAAATTGGTGCTAAAAAATAAAGTTACAAAATTTTATTATAATATATAGGGTTTTATTGCTGCATTAATAAATGATATTGATTGTCAATTATGTCTCAAATATGGAAAATTTTATTACTGACTGAATGTTTCCTGTGATTCAAATACAAATTACCTGACTTATAAATTTTGTCTGGTGCACCTTATAGTGAGTTCAATTTAATGTTAATAATGATTTAAATTACTTACAGGAGCTGTGATTAAAACTTTGTAACAATGTTTTAATTTTAAGTTAGCTGGATACCAGTATTCTCATAATGTTTCATTCTATTTCATGCATCCATTTTACAAAATGCTGATAAAAGCAGAGGTGCCGAATGACATACAAACCCAACTCTAAGAAGATGCATCCATTTTCTGTTCAAAATAAAAAATTTAGTAGTCCCATACATATATAATTATATATATATATATATATATATATATATATATATATATATATATATATATATATATATATATGTATGTATACATACTGAGGAAGGGTTGTTCAAAGACAAAGGAAACTAATTATTTTTATTTAAGTGTTAAACTATTTTGGTTTAAATGAATAACTTTTAAACAAAATTGTTCTTGACTCTAGTTTTCAGATTTTACACATAAAATGTTTGCCATCTGAGGAGATAACAAGACTCAAAATCTGTGTATCAACAAATCTTCAAAAATCTTGATAATTTGTTTTAGTCAACCTGTTGTGGAATTGACCTTATCACACTGGCTATTACTGTTTTAAGATGTTCTATGAATTTGGATAATCCTTTGCAGCCTTGATTTTTAATGTAACATTTTAAAATGTGACAAAATAGTCAGAAAAATAAGTCTACTTTTTACGGAGATCGAAAAAAAGTGATTTGGGAAACTTCTTTTGATGTCACCTCTGCCTTTTTAGTGACCTCTGATCAAATACTTTGGGACATCTCTTACTGAATGTGGAGGAGCTCCATTCAGCTGAAACCATGTATTTTGGCTACCTTCATCGTTGTGAGCATCAGGAACGAACATTGTAAAAAATAGAAGTTTCCTGAATTCACTGTCTGAATAAATAAAAAATTGAATGGGTGCTTTGTAGTTTTCCAGTTTTCTCCCTTGCAACAAGTGTATACTGTCATTGTAGAATGTCTTGGAAGAGCCCTGACATACCTCTTTAGGGAATATTGAATCCTATGATAATCCAATGGATAATATTTAAATGTGTCACAAGAGCTATTTACATTGTAAGAAACGTCTTGTGTTTTGAAAATTACAAAAGCAGTACTATTCTCACCTCTAAGTTTTTAGTGCTTAAAATTTTTCAAAATATTCCAAAAAATAAAGTTTTATTGTTATCGAAGCTATAATAGAGATATTTCATATTTTTCTTTGTACAATTACAAAATAATGTTTTGTTTTATTTTAACTTACAAGTTTTTTAATTGCATAATTAGTTCGATAGGATTCTTGATTTTAATTCAAATCCATTCTTATTTCTGAAAATCAATACCTGCACACAATGCTTTCCATGAAATAGAAAATTTTTTAGCTTCAATGTGTTGGCTGATTTTTATTCTACTCCATGATAATCTCAGTTGGGGAAATTTCTGGGAAACCTCCCCATAAGATTCCCGCTATTTTGTGATGCAGCATGAGATACAGGGTTTAAACAACTCCTGAATTTTGTAAAACTTTTTTTTGAAGGGACCTTGACAAAATAAATTCTTGGAATTTTGACTTGACTACTTAAAAATCGTTAATCAATTTTAGAATTTTTATTTACCTCTATGCATTTATTTTTTGAATTTTATATTTTAAAATTTTAAATAAAATTGTACGAACTACTATTTGAGTATTATGTGATGCGGCATGAGTTAATTTACTTAATTTTAATTTTACCACTAGATGGTGGCACGATCGATATTAGATTGTTGTATTCTTAACTTTTGACTAAAATAAAAATCCAACTCAGCACAATGGCTTCATGATGATCTAGTTCAATCAGGACCAGATGCAGTATTTAGATTTATGTGTGTGAAGATCGCCATGTGGGACAATCGGCAAGCGTTTTTAATTCTTTCTGTACTTGTTTCTGTCTTTTATATTGTATAAAATTCCCTGAATTATTAATATCTAAATATTAAATTTTTCAGTTAGAATATACTTTCCATACCTTTGATGAAAATTGTGTATAATTTCAGTGAATCGGGATAAATTTGTTTATCAAAGAAATAAAGGCTGAATTAAATTATCTAATATGCCAGTTGGAAAGTGTCTTTTCAGTGACCAATGGACTCTGGGAAAGCCATGTGAATATTGATATTTGCGTGGTTCAGAAAAGTTATTTTGTGGAAAAGTTTAAATCATTTCAACAAACTGTAAGATTTAATGATTCTAATGAAAATTTTTGTCCTTTTAGAGATAGAATAGATACTTCTTATTTTACTTTATTTTCAAATGTATAAAATTGACTACTAATGGAAAGTAGTTAATTTGCTTTTACTAATTTCTCATAGTCAAGCATCTGTTGAATGTTTGTTTTCTGTGAACAAAATTTCGATAGTAGAAAATAAGTAATCAATCAATAGTGGCAAAGTACTTATTAATGATCACATCCGAAACAAAGGAGGTGTCAACAGTATGATAATAAGCAAAGATGTACTTAGTTTTGCTGCTGATGCCAAGCAAAAAATTTAAATTTAAAAAAAAAAAAAAAACAGAAGGAAAGTGAAAAGCGCTTTTTGAAGAAATTGAGGAACTGAAAATTAGAAAGAAGCATTTGGAAGATAACATACATGAACTTAAAAAATCTACAATAGATTATGCTGGGGAAGCTGACTGAACTAGTAAATTAACGTTAATTGCAAAATTAACCATGTTCCGCCATGGTGCTTTAGAGCTGCAAAGTTATTACTCAGTATTAACAAGGAATTGAAAATTAAAGTTTTAGAGATGGAAAGTTAGCATTTTCAAATAGCAATATTTTTTATATATAAATAACCAAGAAATGAGAAAATTTATTGAATCAATAAAGAAATAGAGGAGTCTAGAATATAGATGTGAAATTTTATTGTTTTAAATGAGTTTGAGAAAGTAAACAGAAGAAATATTTAGGATTACTTTTCTTAAATAATTGGAAAAAGTCGCTTCCTAGAAGCTTTATCTAATTGTCGTATTTATTTTGTTTTGAATAAGTATAATTATTTGATAAGGGATTGTTATGCACATCTTGAAGTACTCAATAAATTGAGAGAAATCTCTAATGATGGTAAAAACTCTAAAATTACCCATTATAAAAAATAATTTATAATTCAATAATTTTAAGAATATTGATTATTTGAATAAAAGTTTTTCTGTAATAGCTGTAAATTCGTTGAAAGCTTTTGAAGTAATCATTAAATCATTTATCATCATTCTAGCTTAAATAAAAAAGATTAATATTTACTGTAATTTATTATTATTATTATTTACAAATATAGTTGAAAAACGTTGCATTTACATAATTATATGCCCATTTGGCTAAGAATTTTTAAAATGAAATAAATTATTTAACATGAATATCGTACTTTCTTGGAAATTTTTGATTTAACTCTTGGAATTTGATTCATGGAAATCTGTAAGAACCCTGGGAGACAATTTTCGTGTCGAGTGAACGAATAAGCTTTTCTCACTCAATTCACATATTTGAAACAGATTTTTGTAAATAATGCGGTTTAGATTCTTGCCTATTATAACGTTGGAAAAATAGCTGTGATTTGTACTTTTACTTCAAGCTCATTAAAATTTCATTTGAAAAGTAGACTTTAAGATTGAAATATTACAAAGTGTTCTGTTATATGCTATTGTGTAATTTTGAAACTAGACTACCAATGTATTCTAAAGCAGGAAATCATTACAAAAATGGAAGGCAGCAAATTGTAAAAATGAATATTTTTTATTATATAAAATCAAAAAACTAATAGTGAAAAAAACATGTTCATCAGAATATAATATTAGATATGCTTTTACTTTTAGTTTACTTCTTTAGAGAAAATAAATACAGTATCAGCTGTGGTACGCCACAAGCAAAATACAAGATATTGTGGTACTGATATTATATTTTCTTTTTTTTTTTTTAAATGTCATAGCATAGCCTTTAATGAGAGTTTCAATATTGGTACTTCTAGAAATATTTCCTTTTTAAAATTTCTTACATAACGGAGCTTTTAATGAGTTTCAACATACAAGATAAACAAGAAATTTCTTGCCGTTTTTCACGTTGCCATGGAATGAAGTGAGAATAAGTATGAAAATTAATGTATGACAGGTTGTGTGTGGGAGATACCGATCATTTGTTATAAAAGCAGGTTCACAGCGCACATTCATCAATTGAAACTCGTATAATAGCAAAGAGAAATGGATGTGTTGAAGGAGCTCGTTCGGTGTCGTTTGCTTTACGACTTCAAAGTAGGCTTGCTGCATCATATCACTGAATATGACAAGTATTTGGGAATAGTGATGTGAATGAACGTACGGAAGCTATTGGGGAAGGGGAGGTTCACAAATTCAGGTCGGAAAATTTGTCCCTCTTTCGATGAAGCTTACAGTGGACGACCACTGTCCTTGGATGAGGAAGACCTGCAGGCGGCCAGCAGAAGGATAGTTGTCAAACAGGTGGTGAACTTGCCAGCTAATTTTAACATTTCCGGTGAAACGGTTAGACTTTATCTGCGCCGCTTTGATAAGACGTACAGGCTGAGCAAGTGGTTTCCTCAACTCGCTGTTGAAGTCCATAAGCAACAACGAGTAACAGCCTGTATATTGTTGCGTTCTCGCTACCATAGCGCATCCATATGGAATCGAGTACTGATTAGTGACGAAAAGTGGGTCCTGTATGACACTTCGAAGTGCCCCCCCCCGGGATACTGTCACGCACAACGCAGGAACAACCATGCAAGATACTTTATGTCTAGTGGGCTAGGCATCAAGGATTCACTATGTGCTGCTACCAATGGGCCAAACGGTCCCTGCAGATTTGTACTCGCCGCAGTTAGAACGTGTGCAACAGAAGGAACCAGCAGTGGTTATTCATAAGGGTCTACTGTTCTTGGGTGATAAACCAAAACCATATATCGCGCGGGTGGCCTGGAATACCATACAACGACTTGGTTGGTAGATCTAGTGCCATCAAAATGATTCACCTGACCTTACACCATCAGATCACCACTTCTTACATTTCCTACAAAATCATCTTCGTGGAAAATCCTTTACCAATGTTGCAGTCTTACGCCAAACACTCACTGACTGCTCTGTTCCAAAACCCCCGAGTTTTAGAAGGAGCTGGATGCCGATAGTGATTACTTCGAGGACTAACAATGAGCTACAATTTCTGCAGTCTGTGTTCTTTTTTGGGTCATTAAAAACAAGAACTTTATTTACCTTGTATTTCAATTTTGAAGAGTAATTTAAAAGAATTTTGATTTGTTTTATGAAAGTTTCCATGGAAGAACATAAGAACACTTTAATAATAATACAGACATAAAAGTTGCAGTCCATTTTTATACAACTGAAGGTGTACTTTGAAGAATCATGTACACAAGATAATTCATAGAAAAAGTTGAGAGTTGTCTAAGAAAGTTGTCCATTGCAATGCAAATGCCATTACTTTTGATAAGAAAAATATGCAACTAAAATATTTTTAGTTGTCTGTGTGCCGACGAGGACTAACTTTTAGCTGACTCACCGCTTGGTTGAGGCCAATATTTATATTTCTCAAAAGTTCCTAAAACTTTCTTCCCTGGTAGAATATTCAAATGCTCACATACAAGTCCTATCGACTAGAAACTTCAAGAATGTTAACCAACATTTTGGTGTCAAAAATGTCGCCAAAGATTTTAGACTTATTTCTCATCTGTGAAAACCCCTTATTACAAAAAATAAATGCTTAGAGAATTTTACAAATTGAACAATAATATATTAAAATTTGTAATTAGAAAGAAAGAATTGTAAAACATTCATACAAATATTTGTTTTATTTACAGTTTCCATAACCATATAAAAAAGGGAAAAACATTAGATCAGAGCTTTATAAAAAATGTAGATGTAGAAACTTATGTTTTACGAAGTTAATTTTTTGATTACAAATTGGTTTATTCATTATTACAAGTGCTGAAAACTTGTGTGACTTATGTGGAAATAGTATGAACAAACACAAAATTTCAGTACTTATGTAATTCCATTTTGTGTAAATTTTGATACAAAATGATTGTCCGATGATTTGTTTCTTCTCGATAATCTTGGTCGTCTAATATTTTGCATACTTCAAATAAGTATCAGTTTCTTTTCTGCTAATGTAATGTAGTTTACTTTATAGTTCTGTGAAATAAACGATAGCCAAACTGTCTAAGGGAAGTACATTATTATGCATTTTATTACAAGAAGATCCATAGGTTATAGTTTGCTATACGCAATGAATATTGAACATCTTATAACTATTCTAAAATTAATTCTCATGAAATTGAATGTGTGCTATTTCCTATGTGTACCAGCTATTTTTAAAAATATAATTTATATATAAATCTCATTGATGGCTTGAGTTGATTTTCCAAGGGGGGCCAAGTATCTGAGGTACAACAGCTGTGTATTTTTTTTTTAATTTATTTTAAATTTTCATTCAATATATTGATGCTGTTTATTAATTTTGAAATTTTCAGTGATTAAAATGTAAACATATGCTAATGTATTTCTATCGTATCATGGGCATAAAATGAAATTGATGATAAATAATGAGCTAAAGAAACATTCATGTTTCGGGAAACTTTTATATATGTTAGTCTCGTGATCATTTACATATATATTTTTTAAATATTTCTGAACGTCTATTTGGGTAGTTTACTTGGGAGTTTTTCGGGTGGTTTTATTCATTCTGATGCTGTTACTCTTACAGTATTTGTTAAGTTTTCCCTGGCAAGTATAAAGAATCCCCACTTCTCCTATTTGAGGAAAATGTCATGTGGATCTGAAGAGCGTGGGAGGGAAAATCAGGGAGCCGCCCAGTGGGCTTCAAAGAGAGGAGGTGAATGTCTCGGATGGAGACACGGCCTAAATTTTTATTTTCTTCTACGTATTTATTTGTAAATATGAGTGTAGTGTTGTGTCTTTGTATCAAGTGTTTGTTTAAATGTAATAAGTAATTAGCTTGGAAACGCTTCTTATTTTGATACCCCACAAAAGCTTGGTGGTGGGTGGTGGGACTAATCCCCATCTGGTTTAGTGGAACTAGACCAGATCCATGAGATCAAAGACAGCCAAAAAGTCCAAAAGTAGATGTGGAATTTTCACAGCCTCCTCACGAGAAAACCCCAAGCACTTCAAGATGTGTTGGGGGCAAAATGGAGCATTGTCGCACTTGGGGCATGTTGGGTATTTTCTTTCACCGTCCTCAAAGATCATACACTTCAAGTGGCCAGTAGAAAGTTTTGTGTAACTGATGTGGTACTGCTTTATAACAGATTTCAGCTCTTAGGCTAGACACTTCACGGTGATGAATAATACACTCTTGTCCATAAATTAAGGATAATGCAAGTTCAGGCAAAGAAAGAGACAGAAATAAAAATAAAGTGACTTATTTGTAAAGTCTATTTATTAAACAAAAGGTAAAGTGCGAAAAAGATTCTATATGTTTGACATCATTAATAAAAATTGAGATTTTTACTCTCTAGAGCAAATTTCAAAAAATAAACCTATTTACAAAAACCAATATAACAGGGTTGATATGATGGTTAATACATAATTATCGATCTGATCTTGGGGCACAAAGAATATTACACTACTCATCAAGTAATGCTCTCCGAAGTTCCGGTAGACATGTGGGAGGGGGTTGACTGGCTGCAATTCGTCGGCCAAGCATGTCCCACACATGCTTTATTGGATTCAAGTCCGGTGAGTAGGTTGGCCAGTCCAAACGGGTGATATCCTCCGATTAAAAGCATTTGTCTACAATGTTTGCCCGGTGAGGACGGGCGTTGTCATCCATAAACAAAAATTCTGCACAATTGCAACCCGAAACAAACGTATATGTTGTTCCAGAATGACATCCCGATAGATATGGCCTGTCATCGTTGCATTCTAAACATGCAGGTTAGTTCTGAAACCTAGAATAATTCCTCCTCCAAGATCTGTAAAATAGCCGTAAAACAGCTTACTCCGTATTTGGTCATTTCCGACTTCAGTTAATTACAACTTAATTGTCGGCATGGATATTCCTCGAGTTCAAGCATATAGCTTTAGATTGCCCAAACATAATCCACAGCACTGGGTTTAGAAGAAAGCAAATTAATATCCACAGGAGCACCAGATTTTCCTCTAGAGAATTAATCACCTGGTGGACCTTACGTTTTGACTAGGAGTATCCATAACAATATCACAAATTTAAATTGTGGATTGTCCGGAACTTTCTGTAGAACCAAGAAGTGAATACTAGGGGCCGGGGTGGAAGAAGAAAATTTTTTTTATGTAATTCGAATCGATTTTACCCATTTAAACAGAAAATCCAGTGTAAATGTAATGAAAGAGTGGCACACAATATAAGAGATTTCATGTTTCACAAAGTAATAAAATTAATCAAATAATATTGAGTCATGTTAATGAACTATTCACATATAATATATTTCCAAACTTATTTCTTGAATAACAAAAATAATTAGATGTTTAATTCTAAGATATGTTTCTTAAATTTTCTGAAAGTAATTTATTTTGATAATTTTTGACGTTGAGATATTTTTTTTTATCGAATTACAGTATCAAATGCATAGTATACTGATTTAAAAATATCTCAAAATTTGAATTGTTTTCATAATAGTAATATAGAAACATATAAAAGAATTTCATATATGTTTTTATATTATACTTAAATGCAAATGCAAAACAATTTTTTCCTGAGGTATGAGGCAAGGAAAATAATCCTTCACGTTTATTCTGTAAAATGCATCCCCTTTTTAACAAGAAATTTAAATATTTCATAATCCCATTTGGATATTAAAACTGTTATTACTTTAATTTTTCCTCACAAAATAAACATTAAAAAAGAAAATTTAAAATTATATTTCATTAACTCTGTCCAACATTGAACATTTTTCGGTAAATAATTGATACCAGTAGATTTAAAGTGTAATAAATTTAAAGTCATTTGGCATAATGTGGTCAGATTTATGGTATTTTAGTGATTATTTGTCTTTTTAGTTTGCTTAATTATTTTCACATTATTCGAATATTTGGTTAAGATCTTCGGTGATTTTTTACTTAAAATATAATTAGCTGCAATTTACATTTTGAAATAAATTTGAAATGAATACGAATATTCAGCCCTCACACAGATGAGGATTCCATGATCTCATCAAATGAAATTTAGAGCATGGGTCATTCATCTAATATCTCAGCGACATCTGCATTAAAATTTTACAATAAACAACATAGATTGATATTTTTAAGCTCTTTAGATTAGTAATCCAGAACCACAATATGAAGCAAACAAATAGCTATGCTCGAAGAGTTTGCCCCTTCATTTTAACAATTCAAGAGCATAATGGTTTGTATAAGGGCTCAGAATCCATTTTATACTGTAGATTTTGGTCTAAGTAGCTCTCTTGCATCAAAACGTATCTTTGAGCGACAAGTAAATTAAACAAAATGAAGCAAAAATAGCACTTAAAGGTATAGTTGCCAACTGGTAGGGTATAATCGTACAATGTACGATTATAAGCTGAAGTGTGTAAGGTCTTACGGTCGAGTTATGATGTTGTACGGATTATTAAATTTGAAATCATAAAGCTTCATCTCCAGTTTCTTCTGCATGATTGCTTAACGATTTTAAATGAGTATATATATATGAAGAGCCTTAAAGAAAAGACAGATTTTTTATTGGGTGCTTTTTTCTTCAAAACAATTGAAGAATGTTTTTGACTTAAGGGAAAGTCGATTTCTCTATTAAAATCCATTTTCATCCATTTTTAACTTAGTAACATTCTGTTTATAATGGTTATTGAATAATCTATTTTAATAAAGATTAATATAGGATTATTTAAAGTAAATATACATACATACATTTTTTTTAGAACGTGCTCTTAATTAAGTGTATTAGAAGTTTCACCCCTAATATTTAAATAGGAGGGATTTCATTGAGCAACTGAGAATTTAAATTTCTTGGAGTTTCGTTTTGTTAAAAGTTGAAGATTATTTTTCAAAGGTCTGTATTTAATAAAGTATATATTTGTTATAGTCGAAACGTAATACAGTTACTTTATTCATATGCAAAAATTTCCCTCAAAATAGATGTCTTTTGCTTATCGATATTAGTCACCGAAAAAAATGTACGGTCATAAAATTTTAAATGCGCAATTATAAATTTATTACGATGTTCTGTTATTATTTAGGATTCAACTTCATAAATGATTTAGCAGTTTTAAAGAACTGATACAGGTGATAAATTGAAAAGCTATTTTTGAAATAAAGTTTTTAAGCGAAGATGAAAATATATTTATGAAAACAGAAGATTTTTTGTAAATATATTTTATAGTTTAAAATCGTTCATTTAAGGGAATTTTTGGTGTTTTTAACTCGGGAATATGACTTTTGTTTTAATTATACCCAGTAAAATGACTAATCATTTTTTAAATATAAATACAATAAATGTATAAAAAGAATATGTACTGCTTTTCGAAAAGAATGACAGCATGAAAATACTAAAAGATTTTGTAGAAAAACTTGCTATTGCTTAAGTAAATTTTTGCTATGGGCTTTTATAAATATGGATCATTTGTTTTTGCAAATAAGAAAATCTCCTTAAAAGTCTTCCTTTTTCTAAAAACGTATTTGGAAAAAAGTGCATAATTCAAACAGAATTCAAGGAGTGGAACAGTAGCCTCTTTAAAGTATTATCGATGATTTCCTCGCATTCATGCAAAACAAGTGCGCAGTAGTCTTAAATATTCGAAGAACTTTTTATATCTTTTACTCTACATTTTAATTTTTAAGATGCTGTATGGCATCCTGAAATGAATAATAATAGATTAGAAAACGGAATATATCTAAACTCTTCCTGATTTCACCCCTATTGATTCTAACGACTTGCGATATTCCTCAAGTAATCTGAGCCATTAGAAATTGCTAAATAGATTTTCATTCATACACGGCTCTTGAAATATATTTTTCATCATGATTTATATTTTAATTTGCTGTAAATTCTATAGAAATTCTTTTAATGTTAACTTATAGAATTTCTATAGAGATATTTAGTGTTTTTTTAAATCATAAAATAGGAAAAAAAATATTATTCAAACAGATTTACATGAATTTCTGTATTTTTCATGTATTTTAAACTTTAAAAACTTAAATATCATGTGTAAAATGAATAATATACATTTGAAGATGGACAGAAAGACAGATTGGATTCAAATTCATGGTAAAATGAATGTTTCTTTCCTCTCAAAAGGTTTTGAATCTTGATTTCCCTCAAAAGATTTAAATTAGACAGAGGTATGTATTTTAAATTTTAATATGTTGCCTATGATATCAAAATTCATAACATATATCAGGAGAAAGTCTGACAGACACGTTTGTCCAAAATCCTCGTGAACTTCTTTCTCACGAGGTTTTGTGCCGTGACTTCCCCAGTAGTTCTGAGTCACAGAAGCAGCTGAATAGTTTTCTTATACTTTCGGATTTAGAATCTCTATTTTTACTATGATTTAAACTTTTTAGCTTACTATAAACTCTCCAGTACTTTTTTAATGATATTTTGAATTGTGTTATCTTTTAAAAAGTATTTGGACAATATAAGACAACCGAAATTTATTACTCCGTAGAATTATAAATATTTTTATATTTAATGTGCATTTTAATTATAAAAAATAAAAATTAAATGAAAAATATGCATTTCGAGATGACTAAAATATAGACTTTATCCAAATTCTTTACCAAGACTACCAGATTTCAGTGCATTTTTTTGTCTCTCGAGTCTGAGTCATGACATTCCGCAAATAATCTGAATCATTAAAACCAGCTGGTAAAATTTACACTTGGCTATCAAAATCTATTTTCAAAATGTTTCATATTTTATATTTTACGGTAAATACTCTCAATCTTCTAATCCTCGCTATTTTTTAAGCCAATTGGAAAATATGAAGCAAAAATTTATGTTTCAATTAAGGATACCCAAAAAAAGTGTTATCAGTATTTTTAATATACGTTTCCTATAATAAAACATCGGATATTGCATTAAGTATTGCCCATTAGGAGTAGTATTAGAAATATTTTTATGTTAGTAATAATAACACTGTATAAAATATTAAAATAATGGATAAGTTCATTTCAATAGAAATAGCTGGATTTTCAATCATAGTATCGATAATGGTCGAAACATCTCTTGTGCACAAATAGCGACTTTAAAGCCATCAATAAAAATAAACCTATCCCGCCTCAACACATTTTTTCACTTTATCAAAGCACAAAAATATAATTTAAATAAAAGAAAGTAATACATATCTCAAATCCAAATTATATATATATATATATATATATATATATATATATATATATATATATATATATATATATATATATATATATATATATATATATTCTTGTATAAGGATCTCCCATTCTTTAATATTTACCATTCATTTAGAAGCTGTTTATTTTCTAGGATTTTTAATTAATTTTATTTAACTATTCTTCTTCTTCAGCATGACAGCCCGGGGTGGGCCAAGGCTTTCCTCTGAACACTCCTCCATTGTGTTCTTCGGGAGGCGATAGTTCTCCAATTTGTTACTTTCAGCACTTTAAAGTCCTCCTCTACACTATCAGTTCATCTAAGTTTGGGCCGACTCCTAGATCTGTTTGCAACGGGCCTATAATTAAAAATTCTTTAAGTCAAAGATAAGGGGTCCATTCGACAGATATGGCCCGCAAATCTCAAGCGACATATTTTAATATAATTGACGAAGTCAAATTCCTTAAAAAGTCTGTAGAGTTCGAAATTGTAATTGTGCCTCCAAACTCTATTCTCATTTACAACACCAAAAATCTTTCTTAGGATTTTTTATTCAAATAACCATTTGATTTGACTGAGTATTTGTTAGAGTCCAGATTTCGCACCCATAAGTGAGAACTGGTCTTATGATAGTTTTGTATAGCGGGATTTTTGTAGATCTTTTGATCATTTTAAGAAAATTCGATTTTTTCGAAAAAAGATTTCGATTTTAAGAAAATTCCCTGTCCATATAAGCAGCAATTAGCAGCAAGAATGATTCTCTTTACTTCAGAACTTATGTCATTATGAGAATCAACGTTGGAGTTTAACTATTACTCCTACTTTTTCAATTGCAATTATTACCTTAAATGTTCAACTTCTAATTGGAAGCCTTGAAATATACATTAAGTGTAAGAGAATATTATGTGTACACACGAAATCTTCATGACTTTTTAGATCTTGATGAGTAAGTGCAAAATTCTAATTTCATTAGCTGTTTTTAATTGATTTTTTTAATAATTTTCATTTCCTAGTGATAAATTTATAAAGCAAAATATGAGCGCATACATTTTATGCTTAGCGTAATTTACCTAACGAAACGATAGGATATGAAACAGTTTATTGTAAGCACACATTACTCTATCGACACTATAACGTCTCTAACCTTTACGTCATTTTTACGAATTACCGTAAAAAGGACGCCGATTTTAAAAGAAATCAAATTTCTGATTTTTAAAGTATTTAGCTGAAAAACAAGCACACATTTAAAAAATAAAAAATAATTTTTTAAATAAAGTTTATTTTCTCATACCAAACTTTTAATTGAGAGATATATGACTTCAAATGTTGGAGAAGCGTTAAGATATCGCTAAAATCTTCTCATTTGGTAGTTTTAGCATTTCATCATTTGCATTTTAGTTAATGAATTTATATTCTATCATCAACTATTGAAATCTCCTAAAAACATCTCCAACTCAAGAGGTTTGGAGTGAGCTTACAATAAAAATTATATATAAACTTTCCTAATTCAAAGGAAATGTAGCACTTTGCTTGTGATTCTCTTCAAACTGGTATCCATCTAGAAAAAAAGACTCATGGGAATGTCATAGTTGATCCTAATTGCATTCATAGTAGATAGCAAGGATATTGCTCTTTCTGGAGCAAAATATTCAACACTCTACTTTTGGGAATTCCGGTTTCTCTGAGCGAACAGATATTTGGATCACCCTTCACTCAATTGAATACATTTTCCTCAATCGAAACACAACAGCGATACCGTTACATTTTCCAATTCTTCTAAAGGACCCAATTTTCAAAAGTGTTTCGCGCATTTCAGAAAATGCACCATGAATGGGTATAAAACGAATTGGATAAAGTAGAAAATATACTTCCTCGGCCTCTTAAAATTCACCATTACAAATGGCACAGAGAAATGCATTGGCTGTCAATCGTAACATCGTCTTGAAGTCAGTACCAGGAAACTACAATATAAAGTTATAAAATGTCAATTTACAAAAAAAAAAAAAAAAAAAAAAAAAAAAAGAACAATGAAATTAGAGCTAAATTTATTGATTTCAGCAATTTAAATGTATGTAGATAGAATGATTTTTAACACTTAATAAGCAAATAGACAGTGATCAAATTATATTCACTGCAAGATAAGAAAAAGGATATCAAGAAAGAAAAAGGATTTGTTTGATCCAGATACTGTTGAGTACAGATAGTTTTTTTTTTAAATCTGAATGCCTAAGAACTTTCTCTTTTTTCCTTTGATACAGCAAACATGACTAATTGTAAAATATTATATCTTGTAGTGGATGTTGTTTATCGTTACATCATTATTAAATTATTATAATGTAAATTATACAGCTAAGCACAGTTACCCTTATCTTTGTTCATCGGAGATGTAAGTGAACTTTTGATTTATTTATTTGAAGAGCTCGGATTTACCCACGTAGACAATATCTGCCAAAGTATTATTGAAATTCCAGCTTCTTAACGAGGATATATTCAAAATTTATATATATTAAATTAGAAGAATATCATATTCTGCATTTTATTCATGACAACAGGAGATCGCGGTGACCTTACGAAACGAAAAGTAGTGAGTTCTGTACCGATACAGCTGAAGATATATTGTGTTCGCTAATAGGGGCTGGGACATTTAAAATAAGTCGTGAGTTCAATATACTGTAAGTGGAATAATATCTCTTGGAGTGCCAAGCCACAAGTCTGGAGATCATCTGCTTTATCTCTGTTTCTAAAGTAAGAGGTCTTTCCATTTTTCAAGTTGCATGGCGCATCAGAAAAATGTTGGGGAAAGCCTCTTTACACGATGCAATCAATTGTGTTCGTTGTGCCAAACAGCAAGATCTGATGGCGTCATAGCCAATAATCCGAGCATAGAAATAAATAAATAAATTTATGGCAACAGATAATACAGCAATTGTTATACAGAATAAGTCAGTTCCAATATATAATTTGGATTTACCTTAAACGGAAAGGAATTTCTGTTTATGTAAGATAAAACTTCTCCTCACTGCGCAACTTCAGCGAAAGCATAGCTTGATGAAATATTCTCTGTACAGAAATCGGCCATTCGGGACCAACAGAATGGCCTGAACTTAACTTTGTGACTTTTTCTTTTAAAGATGGACTAAGGAAAAAATATACAAGTTAAAACTGTGGAATATTAACCGTCTGGAACGCAATATATTGACTGTTGTCAAATATTGCAGTTTTCATTCCACAAAGAACTGTGAAATCTGTTTTTAAAAGATCCAGTTAGTATACATAAGTCCAAATGTGATCTAATGATAAAATGGCATACTCTCCAATAATATATTCAATGGCAATAAGTAATGACATGTTCAGTTTCTGAATTATACCTTTTTACAAATAATTATTGACTTCCCAAAATCATCCTATAGAATGACTTCATTTTCAAAATTTTTAACCGCCATGTTATTACAGAATGGATTGTAAAAAACTAAATTGTAATATATATTAGATACTAAATAATATTTGTGGTTAACATAAAATTTGAAAATTTTTAGATCCAAGGATATACAGTAGAACAAGGATTCCCAACCTCTGTGCCACGGCACTTTTGTGTGCGAACAAATTTCAGAAATGTATATAAGTAAAAATTATAATGCTTATTTTATTGTGAATAAAGCGCATGCTGTTGTTTTTGTAGTATATATTATATTATGTTTTACATTCAAAATTATATTATCATAAACTATTTTACACAATATCATATAAGTAAGTGAATAACTTTTAAACTTATCTTTTTATAACTTTTTCCTTGTGTGCCGGCCCCTAACATAGTTTCATAGATGCAATGGTACTTTTAATTATCTTATACGATTTAAGACTTAAAAATATATTTCTTTCTTGCGAACTCATTTTCAAGCGTTTTCCCTTTGCGTTTATTTTTTATCTGATATTTTCCCCCTTTATATGATTTTTTTATAGTTGAGAAGCTCCAATCGAACTTTATGGGTGAATAATAAATCTATTGAATTGCAAATAATTGAATACACAGTTGTGATGTTAAAAACCCGGATTTTTGGAAGCATATGGAAATATATCCTCCCAATCTCAATTTTCTCTGACAAAATATGCTTCAGAATATAATCAAATTGTTTCTAGAGAAAATATGAAAAAATATTTTTGAAAGGCGGGATCATGGCTTAGAATTGTCTTGTAATATTGACATTCTCAGATGAATGTGCTTATAAATCTATGTTCGGTATGATGTTGCAGAAAAAACGATATGTAGGTCATTTTGACAGTCAAGATTTACTACTAGATTAAAAAAAGTTCTTGCCATTTTTAATGATCCAAAAGAACATGAACTACAAAAAATGTAATATATTGTTAATCCTCGAAGTAATAACCATCGGCATCCAGCACCTTCTTTCAATGTGTCGCCAGTTGTGCAATCCCTTTGCGATAAAATTCGGGAGTTTTGCACGCAAAGAAGTCCATGAGTGCTTGGTGAAGCTCTTCTTCATCGGTGAAGGAGTTTCTACAAAGATGATTGTCCAAGGTATGGAAGAGGTGGTAATTTGATGATGCAAGGTTAGGTGAAAAAGGAGGACAAAAAGTCTCCTAACTAAGTCACTTTGTGGTATTCCTGGCCACTCTCAGGACATGAGGCCTCACGTTATCGGCCAAGAACAGTACACCTATGTGTTAAACTAATGGTGGCTCCTTTTGTTGCAATGCCTGTTTCACATTCTTTAATTGCTGCGTGTAATTAAAGAGTGAGAATACAAGTCAGAAGTAACTGGTTGGCTTATTGGTAGCAGCTCAATGTGAACCACTTGAAGACTGGTTCACCAGAAACCAGCTTCATAACAGAGGGACAAATATCCCGATTTAAATTTGTAAAACCAATGACTTGCCATACGTTCATTCACAGCAGTATTCCCAAACGCTTGACATATTCGGTGACGAGATGCAGCAGCTAATAAACACATTTTGAAGTCGTACAGCAAACAATTCGAAAGAGCTCCTTCAACACGTTTATTTCTCTTCATTACTATACAAGTTACAAGTACGATGGGCCTGCTTTTATAACGACAGATATTCCTATTCTCGATTGACGGTGTCTTAACCACGTCTTGCACTAATTTGCACACTTATTCTCACTTCATTCAATGGCAACGCGAAAATGGTGAGAACTTTCTTGTTTTTGTACCTTATAAAAAGCTGTGACAACTGTAAAAAGATTAAAAATTTTCACTCTGCAATTTGGGTAAAGATGAGTTGTTTATTTATGAACTTCCACAAAGAAATACATTTCTACCCGAAATTACATTTAAAGGCTTTTTGAATTTGTTTTCAGATATAGCTTGTGTGCAAAATGTATCAGAAGAATAAAGGATTGAGAACACAATGGAAGAGAATAAAAATGAAAAATTTCAGATATCAAATTTAAAAAAATCACCTAATGCTGCGACTATCTGCAAAACAAGCAAATGAATGGCTGGACTAGATCGAGGTACTTTTTTCTGGAAAAGAAAAGAAGTTTATTTTTTACATAGGAAAAATGTGTTTTTAAAAATGTAGTTTTCAAACAGAGAAAATAAGTGATTACCAAATTTTCTGTTAATGAAAGGAAAGTAAGAACTGTTTTTAATATAAATTTTATTTTGCATGTGTTTCTTGTATAGGGCATTCTAGTGATATTATTTTTTATAAAGAGAGAATAATTTGTTAAAAAATATTAATATTTTAATCTAACATTTATTTTACGAACATTCGATTTAAAGAACTATTTGAGCAGTCCCTACGATTTTGTAAAAAAGCAGCGTCTACTGTATCATGATTCTGTTTAAAATGCACCGCATATTGTCATTCTACATTAAATTATAACCTGAAATAAACGAATAGTGAAATAGATAATATTCTTTTCTATTTTTGATAACGCATGATCAATGCTTACACATTGTAGCACAGCTGGAACACTCGAAGCCATGAATCATGAAATATCACAAATGCTTAGAAAGTTTTAAGATATGAGCAAAATTCATAGCGACTTTTCCCCCAGTAGAATTATTTGAATTCCGAATAAACTTTCTTTAATGGTTTAACTTAAAATTCTGAAATGAATGGTTTTAGTGAAGTCTAACAAAACAGCTTGTTAAAAAAAAATAAGACTTCGTTACTGCACTGCTAGCCACCCAAATTGTAATATCAAGATTGACAAGAGATTTCAAAAAAATTTATTTTGTAGATAACATGTTGACCAAGTATCAAATGATTAAATTTATAGACTTCTATGGAGTGTGGTTCCTGCCAAAATCAGTAGCCAGACTAACCGCCATTGTTGGAATCATCGCTGCCACACGCTTCAGTATTAATTCAAAGAGACTTTGGATGTGTTCTTGGGTTATAGCAGATCAAACAGCATCCACACGTTGCCAAAGTTGATCTGGTATGGTAGCTGGATATGTAATCTGAGTCAATCGTTGAGCAACCATGGACCACATGTTTTCTATCGGTGAAAGTTCCGGATAGCGAGCCAACGAGAGAAGCAATTTAATCTGGCAACTGACGAAGACCCTTTGGACAATGCGTGCCACTTGTGGTCACGCATTATCCTGTTGAAATATGGTTGTGGGCAATCCCTGATGGTAAGGAAGGACAACTGGCTCCAACCCCTTGAAGATGTAGCGCTGTCTGTTTAAAATACTGGTAATACCTAGTAGAGGAGTGCGAGAGTGATATAAAATACCACCCCATACCATAATACCTGGTGCAGGACCAGTATGGTGGTGCATAACGTAGCTGTTCGCATTCTCTCTTCAAGGTGTCTCATGATTCGAATGCAACCATCGTGGTGTACCAGACAAAAGCACGACTCGTCAGTAAAGACAATTCATACCATTCTGCCATTCACGTCCTTCTTACATTGCACCATTGGTGGCGGAGACGTCGTGGTTCTGTGTCAAGGGTAGATGAACCAATGGACGACTTGCTGGCAGACATTCTGTTGTAAACAGCGTCGAATGGTACGCACGGACAATGGATGATGTGTTACAGACTGAATGTGTCGTGCTATGGTTCGTGATGTGGCTGAGCGATCCGTCACCGCAATGTGCACAATTTTCCTGTCATCACCTGAAGTGGTGCACTGAGGTGGATGCGATCGAACACGTCGGTCCGTCGTACCCTCCTACATCCAACGGTCATATATTTGCATTACATTTGCTTGGTTTATTCAACACGACTACCGATTTCCCTGAAAGATAATCTACAATCTCGGTAGTCCACTATCCTTTCTCTGTCGAACTCGGATACTTGGTAAAAGATTATCGATGTTTTCTGCGAGGCATAGTTGAACATTAAAAAAAAATACAATTGCCGAACTTGAAATTGTTGAAATCTCCAAGCCTTAAATAGCGCTTTGAAGTGACACCACAGGCGAGCTTGATGTACGTCTGTGCTGAAATTCTAATCATTTGCGTATCATACCTCCAATAATTCAAGTTGTAAATTTCAAGTTATTTGTATGCTTCCTTGAAGATGTTGCATTTATGTTGGCCAGCAGTGTAATTGGCCGAAATGTCATTATGTTTAATCTAAATTTATTTATGATAACCAATATAACTGAAAACGTGTAGTGATACCATTGCATCATTGTATGAAAATTTTATATACCATATTGCATATGTGGACATACTCACATAATGACACAATAGTATCACTACATAGTACCCGCATTGTACACAAAAATATAGATCCCATTAAATGTCTTAGTTAACATAGTAATGTTGTTTGTTTTCAGTATTTAGTGTAGTAAATTTTCTTCTTGTTATGTCAAATTTTGGCAGAACATCTGTATTGAGGATGCATCATTTCTTTGAAAAAATATTTAGATGTAGGTACATATGTTATGTGAAACCAATCATAATCTCAAATCGAAAATTATTAAAATAGTTTGCTTATTATAAAAGTTAATAGTTGGTGCAAACTTAGACGATTTGTTTTCAAGACAAGTGCGTGCACATGTTTCTGTGGTAGGTCCAATTGAAGACTATTAATCTGATACATCGATGAATTTATTGAAGCAGAGCAGAGCACATTTATCAATTACAAATGTTACTTATCATTCCGTCATTTTACAATTATGGAAACAATATCAAATAAGCCAAACCTTTGTCCGAAGAATTATCTGGTTATTAAAGTTTGTGATTTTGATGGAAAATCAATATTTTGCGGTTTTATCCAAGCAGAAACGAATAACGATTTCTATAAGAAAAATATATTATCACAGTGAGTTACAAGGGCTCCCGCTTCCCGTTAAGATCAGCAAAGTGAAGCATCATTTGCTGCAGGCAATGATTAGAAGGGTGACCACATTTGCTCCCTCACTGGGTTGCTGGAACTCAGTGGTCTGGGAGCGTATCCATGTTAATATATGGTGTCCAAAGTCCTTCCGCTGGTGCAGTGGATGTAGAGAGAAGGATGCCAGCTCAGGTGTGACCTCGTCAACTGACCATGGTTTTAAAATTATGAGGAACTTGGTGATGGGCGAGTATTCCAAACCTTTTCCAAACTTTAAGGTACAACCCGCGTCTCACCGTTCCCGCTCTCTATCTAACTATATTATTAGAGTGAGTATTTGTAAAATGTTATTCACTACTATTGCATGCATCAAACACTCCAGTTTCTCAAATTAGTATTTTTCTATTGGCTTAACATAGAAAGGCATGCTTTAAAGTGGTATACCGGTATCTTAATTAGAGTATGCATGATTATTCTAAAGTTAGGTTCACAGATGAGTTGAGAATTTTCCCCACAACTTGATAATAACCATGAAAAATTCTGAAGAACACTTTTCATGCGTAGTATGTTGCAGAACCTCACGCATTCTGAAGTAGAATCGTCAAGATATGTGTGTGTGTGGTCAATGATTTCACTGGAATATGCCACTGATATAAATAGCTACAAGTGTTGTTGTTAACAATCTGTTTGGCTTTGCTAGACAATCTCCACAATCTTCAAAAATGTTTAAAAAAATCTAAAAACAATAGAGGATCCTGAAGGATCTCGTCTTTTTTAAAGTCCAACAAACTAAAATATACACTGGGGTCAACATATCAGTCCCACACGAATGGCACTCCGAGAAGATCTTCTATCCCTGTTGAAAAGTGAAGTTCTGAAATTGCTTTGGTATCGAAATGAAGTTCTAAGCACATTTTAATGTTGTATGCTGTGATATTTGGTTCAACTTTTGTTTTAAAGAGTCGATAACACTTGTTTCCATGGAGTGGTTAGTGTATACTCGTTCGATTTAAATCAGAAGAAAATCTTTAGGACGTTTCCTGGTGGTCTATGATACATATCCTTAGTCACTGACATGTAAACTGTCTACAGTTGTCTAGATAGTGGAATACTCTCTAATCTGAGATAATATTCCCCAGTCTTTCGATACCTTGCGCCATAAAACACAACCAACGAACCAACCAACTAACCCAGTCTTTCGATTGGGAAATATTTGACTATTTGATAGTTGATGTAATAAAACAAACTTTATATGAAGACGATTGACACACTCATATACATTGATAGTGATATTCTTTGTTTGATTTAGCTTTCCTTTTTTATTAATGAGCATAATAAAACGCTAATTTATAATATCGAAAATTTCACTAGTTTTTCTTTTAAGTATTAATTTTTTTCTTTCATATTATGAATGAATTTATTTGATTCCTTTGCTTCGCATTTCGAGTCAATCAAAACAGCTCTTCTAGAATTTTTCCCATTTAAATTTTTGTACTTTAATTTTGGAAGAGAATGTGTGTATTTGTTAATAAAAAATCTGAAAATATGTGGAATAATCGCGTGGTCGTGATGACCTGGCTTTTTCGTTCTTGTTATCAGAACTTACTGAGTTCGAGTCCTGACAGAATCGAAGATCCATGAAGATCGCTAATGGCAGCTAGAGCATGTTCAATATGTCGTGGTCGTAATGTCCTCCCTACGAAATGATAACTTTGAAGGTGGCAGGCCACACACACACAAAATTCTGAGGTTCTTCCGATTGTTCCTTACTTCTGAATAACGAAGACCCACTTTTGGTACTACGATGGTACATCCATTGGGTGCCCCACTATATAAGGTGCCCTCACTTCTGACTCCTATTATGCTGAAAGGTAGAAATCCTAATAGTTGGGCATTATACAACAATGTATTGAATAATATTTTTATCCGAAATGTAGATGTGAGTGAGGCTTCATAAGAATTATATAATTCTTATTATATTATGTAACTCTTGTGCTTTTTTACTGCACTTGAAGAATACTTCATACGTAAGAATTATCTTGTCACACAATTGAACCGGAGTAAAAAATCAGTACAAAATTCTATAATTAGCTCTAAATTAATTATTCATTTGTCTCTAAATTTAGGAATCTAATTTTAAGCATTCACTCATGCTGCATTATACTGAGTTTTGTCATTCCGTAAATTCATCTGACAGATGTTTCAGCATTAGAAATTTTAATGGAATAAGTAACTTTTTAATATTTATATACCTATAAAATTTTGTTGAAATATTTATCTACGAAGAAAATTTTGATAAATTTCATCAAAATATTAAACTATATAGTAAATTTTGAAAAGATATTAATAAGATATTAATCTACCTACCTACATACTTATATATATAGTAAATTTTATTAAAATATTTATCTATGCGCACACCTATTAAAATTCTCAACCGTTTTGATTCTGGATTCTATTCTATACATCCTATAAGCTATAGTTCCACTCAATTATTATTAATTATTTATTTTACAGAATTTTATGAGTTAAATTATATAAAATATGTATTTTTATTAACTCCGATCATTTAAAATAATATCATGTAATTCAAATACGTACTTAAAACAAAAAATAATTTCTTTGTTAACCCATCCATTAATTTAATGAAAAATATAATTTTGTTAATTTCATTTTCAATATTTTTTGAACACTACATGTAAAGATGTATACATTGGGTATTTTGGCATATTCCTAAGTATCAGTGCGGCGATAAAATGCACCAAATTGACTTACTGCGTCGGAATGCTATCAGGCCATAACTTGCGTTTTAAGACTTAATGTGATTGTGTACATGCGCGAATTTTGTTTTGTGTGTTAGTAATATTTGAAGCATTTAATTTGTTTTCATTTGATTTTACCATGCAATATTTAGAGCGAAAATTAGAAATCTCGCAGATCCCGCGTAGGAACATAGGATTTTACAGTAGTTTATAAAAAAAAAATTGTAGCCAACACGTTATTTCATATGAATTTATGGTATGAAATATTTGGTACAGTAAAATAAAATGGAAAGTGCTTATTTTATATTTCTCATGCGAATATTCTTTTGTAGCGCAAATGTCTTATTCATTATTTTTTAAAAATTTCCAAATCAGAATTTACTTTTTACAAATACTTTTTTCTTGATTAAAATTTTTTAAAATTCATTTTGAAATTTTATTTTGAATGCTCAGAAATCATTATGAAAATAATATCATAACTTCAATTTAAAATTTTTATGTGGCAAATTAGGTGTAATTATTTTTATAACTGAATAACATACAAAGCTTCAATTTTTTTTTAATTTAATAGCTAGCAGAAGTCAAACACTTTCAGCCGATTAAGTTTCTTTTATGAGTAATATAAAATTTTCCTAAATGTGTAAGTTGTGGTTCGACAAAAACGATTAGAAGTTAGAAAAAGTTGCCTACGTTCACAAATTATTATTATTAATATATTGGCTTTTAAATATAGCAAATATGTGGCAAAGTATTTTGTTTTTTATTACTTACTGATCAAACAAAAATTTAACATAAAATAGTTTCAACTATTTTAGTTGACGTCAGACATTGAATGCCCTTTACTCGAAACGAGAGATCTTAAAATTAGAAATTTAATATGTGTGTGTGAGTAATAGATAAACAAGATATTGTTACAGTCCAAAATATTAGTTTATTCTCCTTAATATTATGAATTAGATGCATTTCTTAAAATAGCCTTTATTTGTTTTTATAAAAATTTTATTTAACATTTCATTAAATTGATGTATTTAAAATATTTTTTATAATTACATATAGAATAATTTGGATATTATGCCGATTAAAACTAATATAAAGAATATATAATTTTAATTTTTTCGAATTGAATTATAAACACACACAATCACCTTACCAAGACTTACCAAAATGCCAAAAAAGAGAGAGTTAATTTGATTTAAGTAATCTAATTTAATTTCAAAGACAATATTATTTCTGCTATTGAATCAAAGCGTTAACCATTCGTTACCTATTCAACATTGTTTATGGAGTTAGCAAGAAAAATGTTTTTCAGTAATTTACATTCAAATCAAAAAGTTAGAATGATTGAAAGAATCATATGAAGAACACTTGTTATTTATTATTTAATTTATATTATAGTTGAAATTTATGCAGTAACTCAATTATTGCCTAATTTATATTATGGCTGATATTTATAGAAAAGAAAACAACATTGCAGATTTTAAGTTGACAAAAATTTAAAAACAAATATAACATTTTCTTTTATCTTTAAAATATAAAATACTTAATGATATACACAAAATATTTTATTGCAAGTGAAGGAAAAACATATTTATAGCCCTTCCTTTGTTTTGGATTGTAAATGATATTGCATGATAGACATAAATTTATCGTCTCGCTATTTTTGCTCATATATATATACCCTTTAAAAAATATGCTGGTTTTACTTGATCTAAGGAAACTGTTGTTGAACGATTTTTCAGTTGGAGGGTGATTTTTTTGATGATCGTTGAAGTACCTTGTGTGGTACAGTGTATGGCTTGCTTAAAGGAGTTTGTTGATGGCTAGTGCGCAGGAAAATATGAGAAGAATGTTGGAAATCTGGATGCATAAAAATGGGATTTTGTCCGTGCATACAAAAACTGATGGGGTTGGGCTTGTTCATCTGTTTTCTCAGATTTGTTGCAAATGTCTTGTCTAAGGATTTTTTGCTATCGAATTCATTGTACATATCCGATGGCAAAACAAGAGATATTCCTTAGATAATATGGACACAAGTTAATTGTAAATCATTCTGAAAGAGAGTTCTAATTCCTCGTGTCTGTCCATCTAGGATTTTCATGGGCCTTTAAAAAACTTTTCAAGCGGCGGTGAAACCTTTCGATGATACCATTTGATATTGGATGATATGATGTAGAGCGTATCCATTTGGTACCAGTTGGAATTTGTAATTCATGGAAAAGTGCAGATTCAGGTTGTCTTCCTTGATCAGTAGTGATTTGGGAAGGACAACCAAATATCAAGACCCACACATTGAAAAGAGCTTTGCCATACGGTTGAAGCTTTGGAATCAGGAATAGGAACAGCCTCTGGCCATCTGGTGAAACGATTGATAATTGGGCGGCAGTATATATTACCATCACTTGGAGGTAGGGGTCCTATTAAGTCAAGATAAATTTGCGAAAATCAAGAATCTGGTAATGCAAAAGTACCTAATGGAGTTTTTGTATGTTTGTGAATTTTAGAACGTTGATAGGGTTCACAACATCTTACTTGCACTGATATGTACTTATACATGTTGCACCAACCGTATCATGAACTAATCAACTTTTTACTTGCGGATATTCCCGGATGAGAAAGTTCATGTAGTTGATTAAAAATGAATTGGCGATATATTTTTGGAACAAATAGTCGAGGTTTGCCTGTTGACTTATCACAATATAAATGCACATTTAAAATAGGAATAAATGTTTTCCCCAACTTAAAAGTGGATGGATTTTGAAGAAGTGATTTTAATTTTGCATCATTTTCTGGTGCGAGAACAAATTCTTCAAAATTTAAAGGAATAGAAGAGATATTGCCTATTTCTGTGCGGGATACTGATCTGCCACTTGTTTGTCTGTGCTTTTGGTGTGACGAATATCAGTTGAAAACTGTGAGATATTTTCTAGGTGTCTCAGCTGACGAGGGGAACATTTATCGGGTTTCTTTCAAGTAAATGTCTAAATTTTTTTATTGTTGTGTAAATTGCCAATAATTCGCGATCATAGGTCGATCAATATTTTTTATTTTTACTGAGTTTCATAGGCATAAAAGCGATTGGTTCCCATTCATTATAGTTTAACGACATGACAAAACCACCAACTGCAACGTAACTAGCAAAGTTGCTGTCGTTGCTTTTGAAAGAACGTTTTTAGTCTCAGAAAATGCACGTTCTGTTATTTCATTACATTGAAGAATTTCTCAATATTTTATTCGTGTAGGATGTTTAGATTTTTTATTTTTAATACCTTCCAGAAATGTATTTAATGGCGCTAAAATGTCTGCAGCTTTAGGTATAAAACGTCTATTAAAGTTAATTAACCCTAGTAAACACCTCAACTGAGTGATTGCAGTTGGTTTTGGAAATTTTAAAATGCAATCTACGCTGCGGGAAAGAGGTTCGTTACCGAATTCAGAAACTTTAAATCCCAAATATTCTATTGTAAGAACGCCAAAAATGCATTTAGAAGTTTTTATAGTCAACCCATAATGATCTAAACGTTGAAATAAAACTTTTAAATGTTCTAAGTATTCTTAAGTGAGTGGGAAGTAACTAAAATATCATACACAAAGGCATAGACAAAAGGCAGATTACGAGTCACTTCATCTATAAACATCAAAAATGTTGATGCAGCATTACGGAGTCCAAATTGCATTTTAGTACTTTCAATTAACCTGAATGGGGTAATTATTGCGGTTTTATGAATGTAATCAGAATTTATAAGAATTTTTGATAAGCTTTCACTAAATCTAGACGTGAATAAATTTTCGTTCCATTTAACTCAGAAGTAAGATCTAGAATATCTGAAATACCGTAATTATCTTTAATTGTTTGAGCATTGAAGCTTCTAAAATCTCCGCAAGGGCGCCATTCAGTAGAATCTTTTTTCGAGACCATATGTAAAGGTGATGCGTAATTACTCTTTGAAGGACGCATGTGACCGAGATCAATCATGCTTAGAAATTCCTCTCGAGCAACACGCAATCTATCCGGCACGAGTCGTCAGGCCACAAACAGGAGGACCGGTTGTCTGAATATAATGTAAAACGGAGTGTTTTATTTCTTTGTCAGGTCTAGGGGGTTTAGTAATGTAGGGGAAATTCTCTTAAAAGATTGTGATATATAGTGTTACCTGATACTGTTTTAATTGAATGAATGTTATTGGTACTTCATTTACAAAGAGTAATTAAATTTGTTTTGGAATCAAAATGAGTTTCCTTCTATTTAAATCGGGTAAAAGATTGAAATTGTACAAAAAATTTGCACCGATGTTTGGAGCAGAAACATTTCCTACCAAAAATGACCATTTAAAAGCTCTTCTCAGCCCAAAATCCAAGTTTAAAGTTTGAGTTGAGTAAACCTGAATTGCAGAGCCATTAGCTGCAGAGAGGGTCATTTGCACAGGATTACGCCTTTATAATCGTGTTGTTGGACGATTACCAATATCCAAAACAGTGTCAATTAAAAACTGTGTTTATAAGCTTATCATATACAAAAAGGCAACGGGAAGATGTGGGCAAGGTGACAGTCGCCTCTACACTTGCCTGCTCCCGTTTTTTGTCTCAAATTTGCAAGGCTCAAGGTATTTTTTTTTTGCTTTGTTGTGAAATTTAAAATGGTACCAACAAAACTCATAATTTTTATTCTTAAATTTACTGCGATGACGATTTTGGGAGGTTCTATTCCTTGAATCCCTTCTACTTCGACAAATATTACCAATTCGAGAATTTAATTTTTCAATTTCTGACAATAAATTTCTTTCGTTTGATTAAAAAAATAAGCACTTACTGATATTGGTGTATATTCGATGATACGGTCCGCAATTTCCGCTGCTTTATCCAGAGTCAGTTGTGTTATAGCTGCGAGAACAGTTTGCACAGAAGTTGGCAAGTGTTGCAAGAAAAGTTCCAGCATCAGCTACTCAGGGACTTGGTGTGTTTCTGCTCGACATTTTAGCCCACGGAGAGGCTCTCTGAGTTTTCTATCTCCGAATTGTTCGCCTTGTAGAAGTTTCCATATCTTCTGGTGGAAATATTCTCCACCGCGCTTTATCAATTCCTTTTTCATATATGGATCCTTCTTGTCTGGATTTATGAGGACATCTCTCATCAGCAATGTTGTCTCAGGCGAGAGGTGGGAAACTCAGTAATTGTATTTCGAGCTGCTCTCTGTGATGGGTTTTGGAATTTCAAATTCAAATATTAATTCCCACATTGTGAACCATAGAGCTAAACCTGCATGGTTGTAGAGAAGGATTTTTTTATCGCTGTCACTCCTGCAACAGTTTCCGTCATTTTTTTTAACCAACAAAAGATGAACGGGAAGAATGACGCTCAAACAAAAAATTCTCTCCGGAGTAGTAGTTGGTGAAAGTGAGTCCTCTTACGCTGAAAGTAGGTGGACGCGGGAGGGGAGCAGGTCCGTGGGGAATATCAGCTCTTCTGCTTACTCCTCTGGAATAGATGTGAGTCAACGCTCGTTGAAATTCGCCTCCTTAAGCAACATTCCCTAAATTTTTTTATTGCTGCGTTGATTCCGGTGTACCATTATGGTGTAAGTTAGTTGTTTAACTTTTTTCAGAAGGCAATTTTTAAAATAAATAACATTTATTGAAGACAACACAAGTTGCTTAGAAACAAAGAAATTTAGGGGGCTGAAACAGAGCAGGATATGATGTAGAGCGTATCCATTTGGTACCAGTTGGAATTTGTAATTCATGGAAAAGTGCAGATTCAGGTTGTCTTCCTTGATCAGTAGTGATTTGGGAAGGACAACCAAATATCAAGACCCACACATTGAAAAGAGCTTTGCCATACGGTTGAAGCTTTGGAATCAGGAATAGGAACAGCCTCTGGCCATCTGGTGAAACGATTGATAATTGGGCGGCAGTATATATTACCATCACTTGGAGGTAGGGGTCCTATTAAGTCAAGATAAATTTGCGAAAATCAAGAATCTGGTAATGCAAAAGTACCTAATGGAGTTTTTGTATGTTTGTGAATTTTAGAACGTTGATAGGGTTCACAACATCTTACTTGCACTGATATGTACTTATACATGTTGCACCAACCGTATCATGAACTAATCAACTTTTTACTTGCGGATATTCCCGGATGAGAAAGTTCATGTAGTTGATTAAAAATGAATTGGTGATATATTTTTGGAACAAATAGTCGAGGTTTGCCTGTTGACTTATCACAATATAAATACACATTTAAAATAGGAATAAATGTTTTCCCCAACTTAAAAGTGGATGGATTTTGAAGAAGTGATTTTAATTTTGCATCATTTTCTGGTGCGAGAACAAATTCTTCAAAATTTAAAGGAATAGAAGAGATATTGCCTATTTCTGTGCGGGATACTGATCTGCCACTTGTTTGTCTGTGCTTTTGGTGTGACGAATATCAGTTGAAAACTGTGAGATATTTTCTAGGTGTCTCAGCTGACGAGGGGAACATTTATCGGGTTTCTTTCAAGTAAATGTCTAAATTTTTTTATTGTTGTGTAAATTGCCAATAATTCGCGATCATAGGTCGATCAATATTTTTTATTTTTACTGAGTTTCATAGGCATAAAAGCGATTGGTTCCCATTCATTATAGTTTAACGACATGACAAAACCACCAACTGCAACGTAACTAGCAAAGTTGCTGTCGTTGCTTTTGAAAGAACGTTTTTAGTCTCAGAAAATGCACGTTCTGTTATTTCATTACATTGAAGAATTTCTCAATATTTTATTCGTGTAGGATGTTTAGATTTTTTATTTTTAATACCTTCCAGAAATGTATTTAATGGCGCTAAAATGTCTGCAGCTTTAGGTATAAAACGTCTATTAAAGTTAATTAACCCTAGTAAACACCTCAACTGAGTGATTGCAGTTGGTTTTGGAAATTTTAAAATGCAATCTACGCTGCGGGAAAGAGGTTCGTTACCGAATTCAGAAACTTTAAATCCCAAATATTCTATTGTAAGAACGCCAAAAATGCATTTAGAAGTTTTTATAGTCAACCCATAATGATCTAAACGTTGAAATAAAACTTTTAAATGTTCTAAGTATTCTTAAGTGAGTGGGAAGTAACTAAAATATCATACACAAAGGCATAGACAAAAGGCAGATTACGAGTCACTTCATCTATAAACATCAAAAATGTTGATGCAGCATTACGGAGTCCAAATTGCATTTTAGTACTTTCAATTAACCTGAATGGGGTAATTATTGCGGTTTTATGAATGTAATCAGAATTTATAAGAATTTTTGATAAGCTTTCACTAAATCTAGACGTGAATAAATTTTCGTTCCATTTAACTCAGAAGTAAGATCTAGAATATCTGAAATACCGTAATTATCTTTAATTGTTTGAGCATTGAAGCTTCTAAAATCTCCGCAAGGGCGCCATTCAGTAGAATCTTTTTTTCGAGACCATATGTAAAGGTGATGCGTAATTACTCTTTGAAGGACGCATGTGACCGAGATCAATCATGCTTAGAAATTCCTCTCGAGCAACACGCAATCTATCCGGCACGAGTCGTCAGGCCACAAACAGGAGGACCGGTTGTCTGAATATAATGTAAAACGGAGTGTTTTATTTCTTTGTCAGGTCTAGGGGGTTTAGTAATGTAGGGGAAATTCTCTTAAAAGATTGTGATATATAGTGTTACCTGATACTGTTTTAATTGAATGAATGTTATTGGTACTTCATTTACAAAGAGTAATTAAATTTGTTTTGGAATCAAAATGAGTTTCCTTCTATTTAAATCGGGTAAAAGATTGAAATTGTACAAAAAATTTGCACCGATGTTTGGAGCAGAAACATTTCCTACCAAAAATGACCATTTAAAAGCTCTTCTCAGCCCAAAATCCAAGTTTAAAGTTTGAGTTGAGTAAACCTGAATTGCAGAGCCATTAGCTGCAGAGAGGGTCATTTGCACAGGATTACGCCTTTATAATCGTGTTGTTGGACGATTACCAATATCCAAAACAGTGTCAATTAAAAACTGTGTTTATAAGCTTATCATATACAAAAAGGCAACGGGAAGATGTGGGCAAGGTGACAGTCGCCTCTACACTTGCCTGCTCCCGTTTTTTGTCTCAAATTTGCAAGGCTCAAGGTATTTTTTTTTTGCTTTGTTGTGAAATTTAAAATGGTACCAACAAAACTCATAATTTTTATTCTTAAATTTACTGCGATGACGATTTTGGGAGGTTCTATTCCTTGAATCCCTTCTACTTCGACAAATATTACCAATTCGAGAATTTAATTTTTCAATTTCTGACAATAAATTTCTTTCGTTTGATTAAAAAAATAAGCACTTACTGATATTGGTGTATATTCGATGATACGGTCCGCAATTTCCGCTGCTTTATCCAGAGTCAGTTGTGTTATAGCTGCGAGAACAGTTTGCACAGAAGTTGGCAAGTGTTGCAAGAAAAGTTCCAGCATCAGCTACTCAGGGACTTGGTGTGTTTCTGCTCGACATTTTAGCCCACGGAGAGGCTTTCTGAGTTTTCTATCTCCGAATTGTTCGCCTTGTAGAAGTTTCCATATCTTCTGGTGGAAATATTCTCCACCGCGCTTTATCAATTCCTTTTTCATATATGGATCCTTCTTGTCTGGATTTATGAGGACATCTCTCATCAGCAATGTTGTCTCAGGCGAGAGGTGGGAAACTCAGTAATTGTATTTCGAGCTGCTCTCTGTGATGGGTTTTGGAATTTCAAATTCAAATATTAATTCCCACATTGTGAACCATAGAGCTAAACCTGCATGGTTGTAGAGAAGGATTTTTTTATCGCTGTCACTCCTGCAACAGTTTCCGTCATTTTTTTTAACCAACAAAAGATGAACGGGAAGAATGACGCTCAAACAAAAAATTCTCTCCGGAGTAGTAGTTGGTGAAAGTGAGTCCTCTTACGCTGAAAGTAGGTGGACGCGGGAGGGGAGCAGGTCCGTGGGGAATATCAGCTCTTCTGCTTACTCCTCTGGAATAGATGTGAGTCAACGCTCGTTGAAATTCGCCTCCTTAAGCAACATTCCCTAAATTTTTTTATTGCTGCGTTGATTCCGGTGTACCATTATGGTGTAAGTTAGTTGTTTAACTTTTTTCAGAAGGCAATTTTTAAAATAAATAACATTTATTGAAGACAACACAAGTTGCTTAGAAACAAAGAAATTTAGGGGGCTGAAACAGAGCAGGATATGATGTAGAGCGTATCCATTTGGTACCAGTTGGAATTTGTAATTCATGGAAAAGTGCAGATTCAGGTTGTCTTCCTTGATCAGTAGTGATTTGGGAAGGACAACCAAATATCAAGACCCACACATTGAAAAGAGCTTTGCCATACGGTTGAAGCTTTGGAATCAGGAATAGGAACAGCCTCTGGCCATCTGGTGAAACGATTGATAATTGGGCGGCAGTATATATTACCATCACTTGGAGGTAGGGGTCCTATTAAGTCAAGATAAATTTGCGAAAATCAAGAATCTGGTAATGCAAAAGTACCTAATGGAGTTTTTGTATGTTTGTGAATTTTAGAACGTTGATAGGGTTCACAACATCTTACTTGCACTGATATGTACTTATACATGTTGCACCAACCGTATCATGAACTAATCAACTTTTTACTTGCGGATATTCCCGGATGAGAAAGTTCATGTAGTTGATTAAAAATGAATTGGTGATATATTTTTGGAACAAATAGTCGAGGTTTGCCTGTTGACTTATCACAATATAAATACACATTTAAAATAGGAATAAATGTTTTCCCCAACTTAAAAGTGGATGGATTTTGAAGAAGTGATTTTAATTTTGCATCATTTTCTGGTGCGAGAACAAATTCTTCAAAATTTAAAGGAATAGAAGAGATATTGCCTATTTCTGTGCGGGATACTGATCTGCCACTTGTTTGTCTGTGCTTTTGGTGTGACGAATATCAGTTGAAAACTGTGAGATATTTTCTAGGTGTCTCAGCTGACGAGGGGAACATTTATCGGGTTTCTTTCAAGTAAATGTCTAAATTTTTTTATTGTTGTGTAAATTGCCAATAATTCGCGATCATAGGTCGATCAATATTTTTTATTTTTACTGAGTTTCATAGGCATAAAAGCGATTGGTTCCCATTCATTATAGTTTAACGACATGACAAAACCACCAACTGCAACGTAACTAGCAAAGTTGCTGTCGTTGCTTTTGAAAGAACGTTTTTAGTCTCAGAAAATGCACGTTCTGTTATTTCATTACATTGAAGAATTTCTCAATATTTTATTCGTGTAGGATGTTTAGATTTTTTATTTTTAATACCTTCCAGAAATGTATTTAATGGCGCTAAAATGTCTGCAGCTTTAGGTATAAAACGTCTATTAAAGTTAATTAACCCTAGTAAACACCTCAACTGAGTGATTGCAGTTGGTTTTGGAAATTTTAAAATGCAATCTACGCTGCGGGAAAGAGGTTCGTTACCGAATTCAGAAACTTTAAATCCCAAATATTCTATTGTAAGAACGCCAAAAATGCATTTAGAAGTTTTTATAGTCAACCCATAATGATCTAAACGTTGAAATAAAACTTTTAAATGTTCTAAGTATTCTTAAGTGAGTGGGAAGTAACTAAAATATCATACACAAAGGCATAGACAAAAGGCAGATTACGAGTCACTTCATCTATAAACATCAAAAATGTTGATGCAGCATTACGGAGTCCAAATTGCATTTTAGTACTTTCAATTAACCTGAATGGGGTAATTATTGCGGTTTTATGAATGTAATCAGAATTTATAAGAATTTTTGATAAGCTTTCACTAAATCTAGACGTGAATAAATTTTCGTTCCATTTAACTCAGAAGTAAGATCTAGAATATCTGAAATACCGTAATTATCTTTAATTGTTTGAGCATTGAAGCTTCTAAAATCTCCGCAAGGGCGCCATTCAGTAGAATCTTTTTTTCGAGACCATATGTAAAGGTGATGCGTAATTACTCTTTGAAGGACGCATGTGACCGAGATCAATCATGCTTAGAAATTCCTCTCGAGCAACACGCAATCTATCCGGCACGAGTCGTCAGGCCACAAACAGGAGGACCGGTTGTCTGAATATAATGTAAAACGGAGTGTTTTATTTCTTTGTCAGGTCTAGGGGGTTTAGTAATGTAGGGGAAATTCTCTTAAAAGATTGTGATATATAGTGTTACCTGATACTGTTTTAATTGAATGAATGTTATTGGTACTTCATTTACAAAGAGTAATTAAATTTGTTTTGGAATCAAAATGAGTTTCCTTCTATTTAAATCGGGTAAAAGATTGAAATTGTACAAAAAATTTGCACCGATGTTTGGAGCAGAAACATTTCCTACCAAAAATGACCATTTAAAAGCTCTTCTCAGCCCAAAATCCAAGTTTAAAGTTTGAGTTGAGTAAACCTGAATTGCAGAGCCATTAGCTGCAGAGAGGGTCATTTGCACAGGATTACGCCTTTATAATCGTGTTGTTGGACGATTACCAATATCCAAAACAGTGTCAATTAAAAACTGTGTTTATAAGCTTATCATATACAAAAAGGCAACGGGAAGATGTGGGCAAGGTGACAGTCGCCTCTACACTTGCCTGCTCCCGTTTTTTGTCTCAAATTTGCAAGGCTCAAGGTATTTTTTTTTTGCTTTGTTGTGAAATTTAAAATGGTACCAACAAAACTCATAATTTTTATTCTTAAATTTACTGCGATGACGATTTTGGGAGGTTCTATTCCTTGAATCCCTTCTACTTCGACAAATATTACCAATTCGAGAATTTAATTTTTCAATTTCTGACAATAAATTTCTTTCGTTTGATTAAAAAAATAAGCACTTACTGATATTGGTGTATATTCGATGATACGGTCCGCAATTTCCGCTGCTTTATCCAGAGTCAGTTGTGTTATAGCTGCGAGAACAGTTTGCACAGAAGTTGGCAAGTGTTGCAAGAAAAGTTCCAGCATCAGCTACTCAGGGACTTGGTGTGTTTCTGCTCGACATTTTAGCCCACGGAGAGGCTCTCTGAGTTTTCTATCTCCGAATTGTTCGCCTTGTAGAAGTTTCCATATCTTCTGGTGGAAATATTCTCCACCGCGCTTTATCAATTCCTTTTTCATATATGGATCCTTCTTGTCTGGATTTATGAGGACATCTCTCATCAGCAATGTTGTCTCAGGCGAGAGGTGGGAAACTCAGTAATTGTATTTCGAGCTGCTCTCTGTGATGGGTTTTGGAATTTCAAATTCAAATATTAATTCCCACATTGTGAACCATAGAGCTAAACCTGCATGGTTGTAGAGAAGGATTTTTTTATCGCTGTCACTCCTGCAACAGTTTCCGTCATTTTTTTTAACCAACAAAAGATGAACGGGAAGAATGACGCTCAAACAAAAAATTCTCTCCGGAGTAGTAGTTGGTGAAAGTGAGTCCTCTTACGCTGAAAGTAGGTGGACGCGGGAGGGGAGCAGGTCCGTGGGGAATATCAGCTCTTCTGCTTACTCCTCTGGAATAGATGTGAGTCAACGCTCGTTGAAATTCGCCTCCTTAAGCAACATTCCCTAAATTTTTTTATTGCTGCGTTGATTCCGGTGTACCATTATGGTGTAAGTTAGTTGTTTAACTTTTTTCAGAAGGCAATTTTTAAAATAAATAACATTTATTGAAGACAACACAAGTTGCTTAGAAACAAAGAAATTTAGGGGGCTGAAACAGCGCGTCCTCTTAGCATGAGATTTAGAGAGGAAGTGTTCTGTGTTCGGTTCAGATCTCACTGAGAGAATGCATAGACCGCGTCTACAAAGTGTGGTGAATGGTTGGGTACATTTAATGAAATTATTATTATTGGTACAGAAATTTGATAAATAAGCTTTTAGTTTCACTTCACAGTTTTCAGTTTTACTTCGCGAAGTCAAGCGTTTTGTAAAAGGCCAAGAGTTTCTCAGAAAAGATGTGATGAGTCACTACAATTTCTTAGAGAAGTCGTGATTAGTCACCATATGCTTATTAGAAACTTCCAAAACTTCCAGGTCTTCTATTTAGCAGATATCCATGAAGATATCTGGCATCCAACTCTTCTTGCTCAATCAACACGGGCGGAATTCGTTTAAATTTAACGGATTGGTTAAATTTAATAAAATTTATATTACTTTTAGAAAAACATCGAATCTCTAAGTACACTGGCGTATATTTGGTCTTAGTTAAAATTGTTCTTCTCAAAACAAAATTATGGTTTAATGAGTTGGAAAATAATTGAAAGGAATGATGAACAGCGTCCCCCTCAAGTGCTATAGGCTGCCTCATCGTGGCAGGGAGTGTCCCTGGATGGAACAGGTGAAATACGTCGAAAGTTTATCTCCTTGTAATGTCATTCTAGGTTTGAAGATAGCTCCTTTTAGTCCAGATAAACCTTGGTGCACAGGCAGATATTTTTGTTTTCCTAATATATATATATATATATATATATATATATATATATATATATATATATATATATATATATATATATATATATATATATATATATATATATATACTTTTCCTAATATATATATTTATGGACAGACCTGCTGTGAGCCTATTGCTGGCTTTTGGGTAATTCATACATTACCATACAACGAAATTGATTTAACGAGGTTTATTTAAAATATTGATTCAATATATCATTGAAAATACTATTTGTTTTGACATTTTCACTCCCCATTGAATAAAAGATGATTGTCTTAGATCAACGTAATTCACCATGCACGCTTATACCAATTATTTAAGAATGATATATTCAATCTAATGTCACATAAACCATGCAATTATTATTATTAGAAGAGGCAACAATGAACATGAGTACAGGAAGTAGGAACGGTTTTAGGATTGGAATTTCCGATTTTGGAGGTACTGATTAAGAGCAGGCAACGAATCAAGTGGTAACTAAAAACGACATAAGAATTTCAAATTACTTTTATTGAAAATCTTAGAATTCTAGCCTGAAGCCTGGTGGCGTAGTGGTAACGCATCGCACTCCCAAAACAAGGGTCAGAGGTTCAATCCTCAAGTTGTGCAACGAGCCTTTCATCCCTTCAGTGGTTCGATAAAAATGAGCGTCAGGAACTCTTAGGAAATGATATTTCTAATAGGAACTACTTTCATCTGCATTTACTTCGGGTCGCGTATTGGGATGAGTACAAACATATTTGCTACAATGGGTGAAAACAATACATTTAAAAAATCGAAAAAAGCAGCACCAAATATAATTTAAAACAGAGTACACTGTGTGTGGTAACGTACAAAATCGAAAAACGGAGAAATCGAATACCGTAAATATTTTTCTCCACTTCTATCAGTTAAGCGTAGATGATAATTCTTAAACGCAGAGTAAAGGCACGCTTCTCCCTCTTGAAGCTAGAAAAATTCCGATATGGAATGATATATACATCGCTTAAATTAATAACATCGTAGGATAGGCAAATTTTTATAAATCTGAAATTGCTAATTAGGGTCTAAATTAATAACTAATTTAAAAATTTAAATATTTTTTATTTAATCGTAAATGTGGATTTGGATAGTTTGTCACTCAATGGTTATTTTTTAATACAAAGACTAATTAGACTGGGACCTATGGTTTACCATTTGTGCGTATCAGTCTAATTAACATCTGAGGCCAAAAATGGGACTTGAACCCTCGAGCTATGGAACAGAAAACAAGAACGCAAACCCTTCGACTACCAGTTTGGTTAATCGGGGAAGGACATTTTGAAACAAATTTCATTCCATGCTATGCATCGACATTTAATTCGGTGTAAAAATACAATAAATCTTTTATTTATTTATATTTTTCATTACGACATTCCTGTCCTAGGTTGGATAGGGAATCAAACTTACTAACTTTTGAACTCGAGACAAATGTTTTCCTTTATTTGACTACAATGAACATTGTAACTATGTGCTGTAGACTTTATTACTTGACCATGTTTCAAAACTATTCACTGTTTCATGCAGGTATTCTCAGTAGAAGCTGGCTAGAACCTGGTTTTCGGTTCAACAGCTCCTGGGATCGAATCCCATTACGGGTTTGGATGTTTGTAGTAGTTCGGAATCCACATTAAACGGTAGGCCCCAGTTTAATTAACTCTCGTGTGTAAAAATGTGACTGTTTGAGTGACAAACAAACAAATCCATTTCTTAGTAGAAACACGCAAAAGTAAACAAGCGGTTATGAACGCAATTTATGAAACGTAACTTTTTATTTTGATTGTATTTTCGGTATTTTATTTTCTGAGCAACATCTTTCATTACAAGTAAACATTGAGCTGTCTGTACAGCAGTAAACGTAAATTTATTTTTAATCTTTCCTTGTATTAAATTTTATAGATAAATACTATTAAAATCGCTTCAGTAAACTTTTGATGAAAATTGAAATTTTTAATGCTTTTTTAAATACGTCAGTAAGTCAGTCGGTGACTTCTGAATTATCACCTGCAAGATCAAAGTTCAATCACTAGTGGCTTCATAAATAGTTGCTGTCCGCTCTTGTGAAATTCACACGCACCGTCTGCAGTGATAAGAATTGCTGAAATTCACATCCTAAGTCTGTAGCAATAAGTATTACTGAAACTCATACGAATTCGTCTCAACAGAATTTCGCCATAATTCATATAAAAGATTCTTGGAGAGAGGAGGCTGAGAATTAATTTGCTTAGTAATTTTATCAGTTTTTTTAAGTATTTGAATTAATTTAACTAAACTGAAAAAAAATCTTCAAAAATGATTCAACAATGTAAAATTATATTAACATTTCTGCTCAATGCTTTTCGAGAGACGTGGAAATTTCTTCATGAGGTATTGTATCCTTTTTAATTTCAATGATATATAACTAATTTTAACTAAAAAAGATAATATTACACTTTTTACTATGTATCTAATTATATATTTTTTTATATTGAGTATCTAATTTTTATTATAACTAGTCCTGAAACTCTGTTAGTTAGAGTCATTGTAAATATTTGGTTATGCGTTAAATTTTGGATATTTTATTTCTTAAGATATTGCGTCAAAGGTAATTTTAAATGTGCCTAAGTTTAGAGGGAAAATGATTTTTACCTAAATGTTCATAGATTTCAACAGTACTTTTTTCGACAATGCATTGTGTGGACTGCCTAATGGTACTTTAATACCCACTGCGTATATTGCCACTCGGGAGGACTTTTCATTGAATGTGGGCCATGTACATGTGTTGCAAGGAAAGAAACCCGAAAAATTTCCAAGCACCCACTTCGGCAGAAATGCTTGCAGAAGGCCGACATCCATCTGTCGAGTAGTGGCTGGGATCGAACCCTGGATCTTATGCAACGAACCTACAACGAGGAAGCGGTGAACCCTGTAGAACATTTTTTATGAGGATTGTGTGGATTTTGAACATTTTTTATAAGAATTGTGTGGATTTGGAATATTTTTTATAAGGATTGAGTGGATTTGGAACTTTTTTTAAAAAGATTGTGTGGATTTGGATAGTTTTTATAAGGATTGTGTGAAATTTGAACATTTTTTATAAGAATTATATGGATTTGGAATATTTTTTAAAAGGATCATATGTAAATTGATTCTAAAAATAATTTTGGTGGATGAAAAAGTGATTTGGAATATGTATTTCAACAAGTCTTTCGATATATCGATATAAATAAAATCATGATTGTGTTGGTCTGCCGAATTTTCGTCAGGGCTTGGATTGGGAACGGATTTTTGCCAGGGTTGAATTGAAAACAAATTTTTTCTAGGAGTTAATTCTTCACTTCAAAATTTTGATCATAGTATTTGTAAATAAAATTTAAAATCTAGTTAACGCTGAGATTCAAATTCCTATAAAGTTGTTTTTGCCACGACATAATTAGTTTAAGCGATATAACATACCACACACACAATCCGAATTGTTCTTGCTCCAAAAAAGAAGTGCGTCTCCTTAGGAAATTATCATCTGTGCGTAATTGTTACGACTAGAAAAACAATATTTGTTGCATTGAATCGCATCCTATTTCTAAACTATCATGTAATTCTTAAGAAATAATGATAATTATTATTTTTTCGCATATCGGGAAAAAGTATTGTATTTTCCCTCGGCAGCAAATGTGATTTCCCTTTTCCAAATATGTCACCAGTTGGAAATTCATTCGAACGGACGTGAAAAGAATTTTGACTTCAGTATTTGATTACTTCCTAACTAAAGAGACTTTTCAAGCATTATACATCTAATTTTGATTTATTTTTTAGCTATATAAATACTTTGGGATGTAAAACATCATGTTCAGATGCTGTGAAATATATTACTTTGTAAATGTGTGTACACTTTTATACGTTTAACTTTATAAATTCTTGTTTCATCAATTTCATGTTCTATCAAAAGTGATTTTTCTAATTCTTTGAGTTTTTTATTAATTTTGATTTGACGTAAAGATCTAATATCATACATTTATCCAAAAGTAAAGCCTTCTCCACAAAGGTGAGATCTCCGAAATCTCGGTACAGGCTTTTCCTCTAATAAAATCTAAGCGAAAGAAGCATGTGATGAGTGAGAAGTCAACTATAAATTCATGGAACTAAATATAAAATTATGTAAATAAAAGCAAAATAGGTACAGTTAGCCAGTGATACTATAGGAAACTAAAAATAAAGATTATAACTGAAATTTTCTGTATTAAAAATTCCTTATGGTTGCTAATAATTTAATCAACAACCATAAGGAACAGAGTGAATATTTCTTAATTTTTAGAAGGAAAATACTCTTTAATAAATTACATTTTGATTCACAGTTAATGGAATCTATATAAACAAAATCCATATTTTGGTGTATGACGAACTTTTATCCGGGTTTGATGAGAATAACTACGTGAAATGGATCTAAATTTATACCAAAATGACTAGCTTAAAACTTAAGCTATATTTCATTTCGAAATTCTAATTATAGCGCCTGTGTGGTTAATATAAACTATATTTACCTCTGAAAGTTGCTTATGTAACGATGCTACCTTTACGGAACTCTAGCCGCTTCAAGAACGGATGACTGGAATTCTCCCTTATAAAATACTCCTCTCTATGCAACTAATGCAAATTGAAGTAAAATAGATACTGCATTGGATCCTCTATGCTTTCTACATTTTCTCAGTATAGTTTATTTTTAAATGTTAATTATATACATTATTTTCTCTTCGATTTTTTTAAAAAGTATTTTTCTAAGCACTGCAACGAGCTTGTTTCCGATTTTTCAAATACTCTGCCGATTGGAAATGCTTTGAAACATGAGTAATATGAGTTCTGTATTCAATATATGATGATTTCGTGTAGCTAAATAATATTTCAGCATTCCTTATTTCGTATGATTTAGCTCTTGTTAATTAATATAAGAAACCTCACTATGTTGCGCAAAACAGCGTTTTGAATGGTGCAATTATCGTTATTTTCCAAATTGATCTTTCACCTGATACCTTGTCAGGTGTTCGGTTCAAAAGTTCTTGGGTTCGAAACCCGCCTTAAATGTTTGTAATGACTCGGAATCCATTGAATCCGTAGATCCATAGCTAATTAACCCTAGCGTGCAAAAAACGACCGTAGAGAGATAAACAACAAACAATTGGCTGCTAACGAGGTACATGTTTTAAATGTAACAGAGAAATTAATATTTTAAGCTGTTTTTGCGGATTTCTTAGGCGTGTCCTGTGGCCATGAGCAATTTCCTGTAAACCAACTGTTCTAACGCAGACTTTTTAAATATTTTGGTAATTCTAGTCCCGCACGTACCCGGTACATTACGATTGGCTGTAAACATGGGGTGCGCTGCTCCACTTTTCCAACTGAACCGTATTTTGGTGTGGAGTCCGACTTCCTCAGTACACACATGCCATAGGGACCCGTTTATTGGGTAGGCAAACATTCACACCTCATTCAAACAAGGAAAGAACAAAGACAGAATAGGTAGAGAGAGAAAGTACATCCATGCCCGAACCGGGATTCGAACCCAGGACCTTCTTATCAGTAGTCAGGCACGCTGACCACTAGATAAGTTGGTCGGTATATATAAATTTCTTATTATATATATATATATTTTAAAAATCTGCATTTTATCACAAGTACCCAAAAGGAGCAAAATTTTCATGAATATTTTTAACGAATAAATTTATATTGCAATCACAAAACAAACGGAAAAAACATTTCATTTAATAAGCAAAAGAGGAAATTACTAAAACTACAATGTAGTATATGTCATGTCATTTTAAAATTTTTTGGAATATTAAATAGATTTTGGAAAATGAACTTAAATGTGACATCAAAATTAAGAAAACTTCTCTAGCTAAGATTTAAAATAATTTCATAATAGAAATTATTTTTCTGAAAAAAAAAATTCATAAATAAGAAGCTATACTAATTTTTTTAAATTATTTGACATCAATCTTGAAGTCACTTACAATGAAATATAATTAATTGTTTAACTTTAATGCTTATAATGTTCACATGCACATAATATTCATATGTATAAATTTTCATGTAAGGGAACATATAAGTTTGTAATGTAAAATATAGTCAATATCATATCTGTTCATATTGACAACATTAATGCTATCTAGTTAAACTATTATAAAATAAGTATTAAACTATAAATTTAGTATTTTTATAAAAAATTAATTTATCATGTAAATAAAACTTTAATGAAAGTTCAAATTATTGAAATTGAGTTCTCACATTGTTATATTATTAGTAAAAGAGAGAGAGAACATCATTTCTCTAAATTATAAACGCTGCTTTAAATAAACAGGGCTATCATCACTCTTTTAAATAGTTATGTTAAGAAGTTTTGACTTTTGTAAAAAAACATCATAATAAATAATGAAATCGAACAATAAATTATCAGAAACAACAAATTTTTAAATTATAGTATGAGGGTGATATTTAATTTGTGTGTATTATTCTAATTGTAATTGATTTTTGCTCACAATAATATTTAAGTGCATAATTTAGTGATAAACATTAATCGTGCATACTATCGAAGTACTTATAATAATTGCTTTTAAAATACATTATGCATGTCATAAAATTGTCCATTGAATATATAATTAACACATTTTTAATTGTGGAATGAGCCAATCTTTGTAAAAATTTACATTTTAATGAAAATGAATAAGACTTGAATATATTTCAGATTCTATGTAATAGCATCTATAGTCTTGTAAAAGTACCAGGAATCGAAGAAAAATACAGGTAAGTGAACACACACATTTAGCTTAATTTAGATAGCAAAAAACTTCTTTTGTCTCTACATAAATTGTATCTTTTGAGTGATAAAAATATTAACCATTAGTATATGATTTTGCTATAATATTTCATTCTATAGACATCTTCAACACAAAATTTTTTAACCGGATTTAAATTATTATTTTTTGTCTAAGTGGTTAGATATTAATTAATGAATCGATTAAAAATTTTCTTAATCTTCATATGAATTACTTTTGTATCTTATACTTCATTTTTTGCTATGAATTCATTAGAAAAATTTTAAGATATTGATGATTGAAGTATACATATATTGATGATTCACAGCTTCAAAAGTATTTATAAAAAAAAATATTATTTTAATTTACTATCTGTAATAAGTTTGAATACATTTGCCACAGCCCAATGTAAACCTTCATCTTCAAATTGGTGAAGGAATACGTTTATTAAGCCAAAAGAAAGAAATTATGAGACAGTTAAAATATAAAAATTAAACGACAGTTGCAGCAAATTATGAAACGCAATAGTTTGCTGACAGTCGTAGTTTTGCACTCTTGTAAAATTTTTGTTTTGCCGCCGAAATATTTTACTCAATTTGTAAAAGTCTGGCCTCATTTGGTGATTAAATTGCAACAGAATCTAGCAATTGAGCAATAAATGCAAAAATTGGTCAATTAAAATTCTTCAATCAGTGACAAATAAACGTTGAATTTTTTTCACTTATTAACAACATGTATTTATTAAAAAAAAACAATTTAAAAATGAATTTTCCTCATCAGTTTTTCTGTTAGAAATTGATTGTGCTTTTTTCCCCCTCTTTCACTACAGATACATTTTCATTAAAGTAGAATATTTAAATTATATTGAATTAAAAAAATGAAACAGACAGTGAAAAATGACTTTTTTTAATGCAATGGCCTATTTAAACTACAATAGCAACATAATAAAATATATAGGAACAGTTAAGTCAATTATTAAAATATTTTAATTTTTAATGACAAACATAAATATTTAATCATTATGTAAATTTCTGCCTTCATTCGTTATTATTATATACATAAAAAGAATATCATCACTTTTTATAAGCAATGTTAATTTCTTAAAATACTTATTGAAGTGATAATAAAAATTTTAAGCATTCATTGTATAGTTAATATTCATGTTTACATGTACTTAATTTTATAATCACAAGTCATTTTTCATTTTAAATTTATTTAGATCTCTTTTTCATTTTCTGTTTAAATTTTTTGTAATTTGTCGAAAATTTTAAACAGAAAATAATTTACTATGATTAATAGGAAAGAAAATTAGTTTACATTTCTAAATAAAAACATATTGTGTGAGAAGTATTTTTTTACATATATTTTTAAAACATTAATAAAAAAATGTGTTATTTTTATAAAATTATTCTTATTAAAATCAAGAAATTAAAAAACTGATTATGATCACTCAGTTTTTTAATTTTGTTTTAAGCTATGTATACACTTTATTTTTGTGCTTCTTATTATCAATATATATATATATATATATATATATATATATATATATATATATATATATATATATATATATATATATATATATATATATATATATCAACAAGTTCCTTTATAACCAAGAAATATTGAAAGGAATGCAGTGAAACAGAAGATAAGTCGCCTACTTTGGCAGCGGAATGATTAGCGCTACGACTTTCAATTCAACCTCTTGCAGGTTCGAATCCCATCTCACGTATGGATGTTTTATACCGTTCAGAATCCCTTTTAAATATCGATTTAGATTAATAAAAATGAATAATAGGCTTCATATATATACATATATACGTAACACACACACACACACACACACACACACACACACACACACACACACACACACACACACACACACACACACACACACACACACACACACACACACATATATATATATATATATATATATATATATATATATATACAAGCTGACCCAGCCACGCGTTGCAGTGGCTGAGTTTTTAAAATACATTGAATCAATTTTTTACTAATTCTTGGGTTCAATCAAATTAATATTTTCTAAAAAAATTTAAAATAGATTCATTCATATGAGATTAAAAATAAAACATTTCGCAAAAATTTAAAAGTAATAGGTAAAGTATCGAAATTTTGAAATTAAGCACAAACCAACATAAACTCTCTGAATTTACATTTTATTCATCTTATATTAAATTATAGTTTGTAATCAGTGACTTAGTTACAAAATATACTATATAAATTAAAAACATCTAAAAATAAATTGTTATGAATGAGGTAGATAACATTGACATCGAACTAATATTTTTTCAATTTTAAATTATTAAAACTAAAAATTATCTAAGTACTACTTTGTGTACAACATTCCTGGTTAACCTATCTTTCGCTAACACGAAGAGATTTGATGGTTTTCCTACACGTGAGCAGGCAACATATAGCTGTCCATGTGAGAAACATGTGTTTTTCAAATCCAAACCGCAAATAGACATTGTTTGGCCTTGTGATTTATCTACGGTCATCGCAAAAGCTAAACAAATCGGAAATTGGAGCCTTTTAAACGGTATTGGAGATTCTGACGCTATCAGTGAAACACGTGGCAACAGGACGATATCTCCTTTAAATTTTCCCGTCAAAATTGTTGTTTCGAGAATATTTTCGGTCATTTTTTATGACTAAGCGTGTACCGTTACATAATTGAGGTGGGTTTAAATTACGTAGAAGAATAATTGGGGAACCAATTTTCAGTTGAAGATTGTGTGATGGCATTCCTGGCATATCCAGAGAATTCAAAAATTCAGTTGGAAAGTTTACGGCTTCGTTTTCATCAATAACTGTGTCGATTGATTTAAAAGACATCAAATCACCGGGCAACATCTGTTATATATGGAAGTTAATTTCGTTCACATCAACGTTTCTTGCTGCCAAAATAGCACGATTCCAGAGCCAATTATCAAATTATAAAATAAAAATAAAAAAAATAAAAGGCTATCAAAAAATACTTACATGTTTTCGAGGTGGTATGAAAATTAGTAGAGAAAAACAGCAATAAATAAAATTTTATTTTACTATTTATAATATTAAAAATATTCAAATTGAACATTGCACAATAATAACACAATACAAAGTATAATTATAAAAATCATTCAAGAAAAATTTTTACAGTATGATTATACATCATCAAAATATATGTAAATTCTATATTTAACCACACGCTTGCGCGCGCACGTTAATTTTCTCTGGAAGATAATATAATCTAGAAAAATAAACACGTCGCCATCTGCAGAATACCTGTGCTACTTAGATGCTAAATCGCCAACTATTTGGAATTTACAGAACTAATTGATAAATAAACACTAATATCGTATAACAAATATTGAGATCAATAATTAAAAGATAAAAACTATTCTATCTTTTAAGTTGGACCATATTATAAATGGTTAAAAAATTTTATCAAAATCGGTTCAGTATAGTTTCGGAGTTTATCGGGAACATACATCGTGACACACGAAATTTTTATATATATAGAATTGCTGACCCAGCCACGCGTTGCAGTGGCTGAGTAATTATAATACATTGAATCAATTTTTTACTAACTCCTTGGTACAATCAAATTAATATTTTGTAAAAAAAATTAGAATAGGTTCATTCATAGGAGATTAAAAATAAAACGTTTCACCAAAATTTAAAAGTAATAGGTAAAGTATCGAAATTTTGAAATTAAGCACAAATCAACATATACTTTCTGAATTTTCATTTTTGTCTTATTCATCTTATATTAAATTATAATTCGTAATCAGTGACTTACTTATAAAATATACTATATAAATTAAAGACATCTAAAAATAAATTGATATAAATGAGGTAGATAACATTGATATCGAACTACTATTATTTCAATTTTAAATTATATTAAAACTAAAATTTTTTTCCGTGGCATTATACTGAAATAAAAAAAATTAAAAGAATTTATTATTTGAATAAATAAATTAGATCAAAATGTACTGCTGAATAAATTAATAATTATCAAATTATAAAATAAAAATAAAAAATAATAAAAGGCTATCAAGAAATACTTACATATTTTCGAGGTGGTATGAAAATTAGTAGAGAAAAACATTATAAATAAAATTTTATTTTATTATTTATAATATTAAAAATATTCAAACTGAATACTGTACAATAATAACACAATACAAAGTATAATTATGAAAATGATTCACGAAAAATTGTTATAGTATGATTATACATCATGAAAATATATGTAAATTCCATATTTAACCACACGCTTGCGCGCGCACGATAATTTTCTCGAAGATGGTATAATCTAGAAAAATAAACACGTCGCCATCTGCCGAATAACTGTACAACTTAGATGCTAAACTGCCATCTATTAGGAACTTACAGAACTAACCAATAAATAAACACTAATGTCGTATAATAAATATTGAGATCAATAATTAAGAGATAAAAACTTTTCTATCTTTTAAGTTGGACCATATTATAAATGGTTACAAAATTTTATCAAAATCCGTTCAGTAGTTTCGGAGTTTATCGGGACCATACATCGTGACACGAAATATATATATATATATATATATATATATATATATATATATATATATATATATATATATATATATATATATATATATATATATATATATATATATATATAATAGTCATTAAGAGAAAAGAACTTTTTAAACATTTTATGAGTCACTTTGTGGTGTAGCTGATTAAAAAAAATTTTTTTTGAATGAATATCTTCAAAATAGTGCTTGTAACCAGAAGTTTGTTAATAAATGTGTATTTGTACAATAATATATTGCTAATCTGGTCTCTATTCAATTAAAAATGTGAGTACTGTTGTTCATTAGCCACACAAACTGGTAATCGAATGATTTATTACTATGGTTTCGGTTTAAAAGTCCATGTGTTTAATTCCGACCTTTTCTATTTGAATGTTTGTAGTGGTTTGGAATTTACTTTGAAGTAAGTCCCGGTCTTATTAGCCTTTTTGCTTAAAAAAATGATCTTTAAGTGATAAAAAACCAAGTAACCAATTACAAACTCTTAAACTTCGCATTTCATTTCAAAAGTAGGTTTTGACTTTTTCTGTAAATTAATAGAAATTTTCCTTAAATTGATTAGCTGAACATGCAGTTTCTTATGTAATAAATATTTTCTTTATTTTTCTTAAATTTTCGAAGCTAGTACAAAAGTTTGGTTCATCTATGAAACAAAGAAAATTTATACATTTTTTCTATTTTTCTTATACACAAATCTTAAAAATATTTTTTCCATTTTCCGAAATAATTTAAATTTGATTAATCAAAACTTCGAGAATTCTTCTGATTATACTTCTTGATATGAGTAATTCTCCTATTTCTTGTTATTTCGGAAACTAGAATTCTCTTTATCATGCTTTTTTATTTAGAAAACAATTCGTTTTAATTCTCATTTAGTGTTGACGCTCTTGAGACTGTAGAAGAATTTGAAAAATATGCTCCTTCACTACTGGACCCCCGAGTAAGGGACTACGTGGTTGGAGGACCTGGAAGAGAAATTACAGTTCGAGAGAACCAAAAAGCTTTTGAAACGTAAGTACATAATATTTCTATGAATTATCATTTAAGTGTTGATTAGTAAAATTCATATTTATTTAATATTAATTAATTCAATAGAATGTTTTGTTTTAGATGGCTATATTTAAGGTTTTGTTTTTTGGCCTGAAAAGGGGATATCAGTCGCTTTCATGTGGTACTCCCTATTTAAAATAAACGATTGATAGCTTATTTCTTCACCTTACTAGACACAGTTATTAGTAGAAGGATTTATACATTTATTTGAAGACAAAGATTCGCCTTGTTGTAATGTGTGCCACCAGGAGGATATGGATTGTGATATTTTTTTTAAACGAGCAGGCTGATAGGCTTGCTAAAACGAGATCTTTCATGTAACAGTCCGATTCTCCTTTGACTCTGAGTAACACCAAAGAAATAATTTACAGTAAATTAAAAATAATAATGGAGGATTTTTTTTATAAGGATGAAGTTGTGAATAAGAGGAGGAAGGCCTTGGTCAACAAAAGTTTTAGAGTCCCTAGTTTCCTGCCCCGATCTGTTGGAATTGCATGCTTTCCTTAGCTAATTGGACATGATTGTTTGCAGAGGCATTTACATGACACTGGAGTCAAAGATTCGGCTTTATGTCATCAGAGGGATATGGATGGTGTCAACCTCAGGCATTGCCCCATTGTCTTATCGTTTTTTGAAGACAACTCTATGGATGCTAGTTTTAATTCTTTTTATGCTTCATCATCACTTTATTGGGCTGTTCGTTAACTAATGGCAGAGATGCCGAAGACGGACGCAAGGGAAAAAATTGTGGTGAAGTGATGGATTTATAAAAATGCACTAAATGCTGCACGCATATGTATATATATATATATATATATATATATATATATATATATATATATATATATATATATATATATATATATATATATATATATATACAAAGAACTGATTCAGAATATTTTTAATTTTTCGAACGAAATATCTTTAATCAAATATGAAGTGAAAAACGATACTTTCAGCTAAAAATAATGCAAAGTTCAGTAATAGTTTGCTATTAATCATTGATTCAGTTTAAACTTTTTAATTCGAAATATAAGCAAATTAGCATTTTTGATCTCTTTATTAGTACAACATATTTTTATTTTACAACAATAAAATTTTCGAAGCTAGAGACATATGTAAAAAACTAAGTAATACTCACTCTACAATAGTGTACAATTAAAATTATATACAAACCAATATTTTAGGAAAATGATAATAGACTTGAACAAGATTTATTATGATGTCCTCAGTTTGGTGATATTAGAATTATAATGCATCAAATAAACCAGTACTAAAGGAATTATATGTTATCAAAATATTTCTTAACTGGTATCATTTTTATTATGTCGATGAAAGTATATTTTCCTGAATATACACTTGGATAAATTTTTGTCGAATTGTTAATAATGTCAATTTAAAAATCTTGTCTACAACAAATTTTTAGGAAAAAAATTTAATGTTGAAAAAAATAAAATGAAATAAAATAAAAATGTTGATGGTATAAGTTTGCATAGAAATGTTATACTTTTTCCTTCTATAAGAAATGAAAATTACAATTTTGAAAATAATATCATATTTATTATTTTTATTTTGTTTCATTTTATGACAATCGATATAGCCTGCCTTGTTAAATCTTTATGTCTAACAAAGCAATATCGAACTATTATGGTTAAATATACTGCTAAAGCCAAAATATCGATATCACTTCGACCAACAATAAAGTCGAAGCGGATACATTATAAGTGAGTTTGAGTTTTATCGATTATATAGATTATTATATTTCCGCTCTAAATGGTAGCGCCGAAGGCCAACTTTCAAAGGAATGCTGCGTTCAGGATGGCAGGGGAATAGGTTTTTACAGTATAGACGTCTAGCTTCTGGACGTAGTAAGTCCCGACATCTTTTGGTCGGTTATTGTACACAGTTGCGGAGCAATGGCTCTTCCAACTGATTTCGGGCTATTTTCATCTGCAATGACATATCGTACGGCCACTGCAGTTAATTTCCTGGAGAGATCATCATCAACATTTCTAGCAACTGTACTTAGGGTTTTACATGTTTTCAATTTCACAAAACAACACTTTTGTTAATTTCGAGCATTTCAACTACAAAATCACACTAAGCTCCTCCCTCAGCTTTTAGATCCTTCTTACACATGTGAAGTCGTTCCAACAATTTCTTCAAAACATATTTCTTAAAAGAAGTGTCTTGTATTATTAAATTTGTTCTTGTCACAAAAGACGCCTGTAATTGCAGAGAATGCCAGGCCATCGTCGACGGAGTCAGTTCCAGCAGAAAAACGAATTTAAGAGGGACATAGTGATCGTACTAAAAAGGGCAGGTTAGTCCTCACGGCAAATTACTACTGACAGACACTTGGACGTGTCCACAGTGCACTGGCTGTGGCGACGGCGGTTAATACAAGGTACTGTGCAATGTTTGCGGGGTGCAGCCAGAGTGAAATCAGCACACGTAGATTGACGCGTCCGACGAGATGTGGTGGCAGCCCCGCAAACCACTTATACCGAAAGGCTCATGGCGTCCATTAAGAAGACTGCCATTGACCCCACAGCATGGACGCTAACGTCTGGAATGGTTCCGGATTAGAGCGATGTGGATGACGGAGTGGCAAAGGGTCATCTTTTTTGATGAGTCACCTTCTGTTTATTTAATGATGGTTGCGTCGACGTAGAGACAGGTTCAATCCTGCAGCAATTGTGGAACGCCCCACCTCATGACAACGCGGGGTCATGGTTTGGGGTGCCATTGCGTACGATTCCAGATCACCTCTACCTGCTGATTACTCTGGCTACTGATTTTGGCAGAAACCACACTTCACTGAAGTCTTTAAACTTAATCATTTAGTACTTGGTCAACATCTTATATACAAAATAAATTTTGTGGGGATATTTCTTTTCTTTCGTGTTGTTGCAATATATTTGGGTGGCCAGCAGAGTAATTATCCACTAAACAATGACAAAAATTAACCAAAAAGGAAATTGACATTTAGTGACAAAAATTTTCTGTGTTATCCAATGTAAAAATTGTCTACATATAAAATGAAAATCAGCTAAATGTTTAGATTTTGCTTACATATGTATTATAATAATATATGGTGTGAAATAGAAGTTACTGTTGTTATATTTAAAGGGCATATTGCTGGAAACTTAAGTAAAAAATGTACAGAAAATTACATAGATTAAGTTTTGATTAAACTTTTAGTATAATTACATTAATGAAGTTTTATTTTAAAGCATTTTATACAAGAATATTTACACATATACAAAAATGAGCAACATTTTCTTTCACGCATACTAAAATTCCTTAAACGTGATTCTTTGTGAAAGAAATTTAAGGATGAATGGTTTGTGCTCTTTTATTTTTAGTTCAACAGCTCATTGTTTTGATTTCCCATTTGAACTTGAGTGTTTATAGTAATTCGCAATCCCCTTTAGATCCGGAAAACAATACATCCCGATTAAATTAGCCCTTGAGTGTGGAAAGTGTATGTCGAGTTAAAAAACAAAAGGAAGTTTATTTCATTGAAGGAAATTGATGAAATAAATTCATTCAATGAAGAAATATTGAAACTGGGACTTTAGGAGAAGTTTAAGCTTTTCCATATCATAGAGCTTTCTATTGAAAAGAATTTGCTAGAAAGTAAAGATTTAAATGAATTTTTTCCAGGCATTTTTACTTAAGTTTAAATAATGAAGCACTGTTGTTTCTTAAATCAAACTTTTTTTAGTTTGGTTTGTGGCTCACAGTGCTCATTTTCTGCACACGAGAGCTAATTAGAACGGAACCTATAGTTTAAAGTGAATTTGCAGCCACTACAAGCATTCAAGTTTAATACAAGATTGGAACCCACAAACTTGAACCGAAGGCAAGAGCACTAACTATTCGGATACCATCTAGACAAGACTTTTCTTGAAGATTAGACATAAATTTAGAAAGCAATTTTATTATTGAATTTGTTGAACTCTTCATTCAATCCCAAAAATTTAAAAATAGTTGAATTTTGATGGAGGCAGATATTATCGTAACGAAATGTTGAACGTTGAATATTGGCGCTTGTTTTATATCCAATTTTGAAAGTGTTTAAAACTATCTTAGGAGTCAGACTTTGTTGAGATAATATGCCGGTCCGAAGTTATAATTTTAACGGATAAAATGTTTATTTATATAATTTGCAATAAAATCTAAAAAAGTTTAAATATTGATATGTATTTTATAATATCAGAATTTTCAACTACACATTTTAAAACCTATTATATGTGAGTTAGTTTTGGAAAAACCGTTAAATATTAAATATAATTATAGTAATTTTCTTTTCAGCATTCTATAATATTTTTTATACATTACATTATATCATATGATCTTCATTCAGTTACAGTAAAAGATGGCAACGATCAATTTGAATTTTAAAATTGAATAGTTTAAATAATTGAGTAGCAAATTATTTTGATGCCACTGTTTGTGTGTAATCTTTATTTTTGTGTTTTGCAAAGAATCCGAATCCGAAGAAGGGCCCTGGTAGATATTTCCAGCCATTCTCTGAAGACAACAGTTTTGGGAAGAGAAATTCAATTTCCGATCGCCATTGCACCTACATCAGGACAGGCCTTCCTCTATCCAGATGGAGAAATTGCAATGACTAAAGGTAAATCTGGATTTTAGACTTATATAATTTCATTTCAGTCTCATCACATGAAATTATTTATATTTTAGATAAAAAAACTGATACCATAATAACTTTTGAAATTTAAAATTTTACTATTTAATTACGGGCCCCCAACTTTTGCAGGAAGTAGCCTCCACTTAAAAAAGTGCACATAAAACTAAACTCAGTTGCATAACAGCATGGTGGGGCGAAGCCTACAGTGCCCATATCTGTTATCGTGACCGAGGGCCTATGTGGTATGAAGCATATGCACCAGTTAGATGGTCAGCTTAGCGCGAAGCCCTAAGTTTTTAGTACCCTAGCATGCTTGGTACTCGGTTTTATCAGCCGTGAACGGATGAAAGGCTAAGTCGGGTGAAGGGATGAAAGTCAAACCTAGGATAATATCTGTATCATAGCCGATATTTTACAACACTTAGTGGACCACAGAGGAAAATCCTTATAAGGCATTTAAAAATTCGTATTTTTTTCCTTAAAAACTCAACCTTGCCCAGCCCGAGGGATAAAACATCGGGGTTGTGCCATGGGAGCACTACTACTACTTTGACGGGGCTTCAAAGAGAGTACAGCTTTCTGGAGAAAATTTAGATTTGAAGAATAAATGTAATTTATTTTTTACTTAGATTTTTTCAAAACATTGTTTTGCATCATGAAAACAAATCGAATGAAATGTTGAAAAATTGAAAAATTCCTTATTAAGTTACTAAATACTGATGTCGATATTGCGTCTTCCCATTACATTTTCTAGGGGTTGCACAGGGAAAAGCGTAAACACATACGCTGAAATGGGTAAAAATAATACTTTTCCTGCATCAAAGAAAATATTGTTAACTTAAAAAAATTTACTCTGTGGGAAGTTAGAAGGAGAATCCGATTCTGTGTGTGTGTAATATTTCTTTTACTCTTAACAGTTACGCATAGTGGATAATTTGAAAATGAATAAAAGAATTATGCGTTTCTTTCTTTAAACTAGTTTTACAAGAGTGTGCCCCATTTTGACGCATTTTATATTATTTTAGGAAAATTTTAAAAATGGATCACAGTTCTATATTATCTGTGCTATTGAATTTTATCCCTTGAACAACATATATATGTATTGAAATCTATTTTCTTCAAATATTTTGAAATATCAAAACTCTATGGAGTATATTTATCCCTACTTGTATGTGTGTGTGCGTCAATGAGAAACAGTAGTCAAACAAATTTTTGTAAATTAATTTTTCAATAATATTGAATAAGAATACGTGAGGGTAGGTACCATATTCTTAAATAAATTAAGACCGCCAAGCAACAACAGAAAGAGGGAAACGCAGAATATGAATTGCAGTCAGAAACTGAGTATTTGTGTGAAAGATGTTGGTACTGAATGTAGAATATTGAAGTAATGTACCAATATAGTATTGAGTAACAAATAATATCTTAAAAATACCTCATATTTTCCTATTTTTACATGTGTTTAACTGTATTGCCTTCTAAGTGGTTGTTTTGTGTTTAAATATAACTTCATTCATGTGGCGCATGTTTGTGAAGTTAAGTAAGACCTGCAAACCTAAATTGAAAGCGAGAGCAGTTACGGGACGGAATGGATCTTTGAAACTAATTGCATCGTGGGATAAGCAACTTTACAGTGAATTCAAATTAGCTTTAATTATGTTTTAAATTAAGAGCGCTGTTGTAAAAATTAGAAAGAAACTGTAATATTTTATTTTAAGTTAGACTACTATCGATATTCTGATATAAGTTTCGTTCCATTCCATACAGCTGTTTACAACTGAACCCCAGACAAAATTTCGGCAGATGGGAATTTTATTTTTATATATATTGTATTAATTCGAAAAATACTTTCGTCATGACATCAAAGAATACTATAAATTATAATACTTCTATAATAATAAATACTGTAAATATTATAAGTTTTTTCATAAAAACGTCCTCAAAACATCACCAATATAACTCCATTAATATCCATCTTAAATCATTTTTAAAAGTTTGTTTTGAATGAATGTTTTTGATTTGGAGACTTTCTTTTTCAGGAGTTGCAAGTATGGGAACGATTATGATTCTTTCCAACTATAGCAACCTGTCTCTGGAGGTTATCGCTGCGTGCGTGCATTCAAAAACTAATCTGTGGATGGAAATGAACTTCTTTCCCCACAGGAAGGACATAGTTGACCTTGTAAGAAGAGCTGAGAAGGCAGGTTTCAAGGCAATAGTAGTTGCTGTTGACGTGAACATAGAAAGTATATGGCACTCCAAAAATTACGACAGATATGATGTGGAACTCTACCAGAAGAAAGCGTAAGTTCTCTTCAATACATAAATAGTCTAACAGGAGAGCCCTGGACTATATTTTAAGATTAACCGGTTTGAAATACTCGACCATCATCAAGCGGCTCGTAGTTTTGTACCACGGTCAAGTGAAGAGATCACACCTGAGCCGGCACCCTGTTCTCTACATGTCCCTAACCGATGGAGGTCCATCAACCCAGAAAAGGCGAATGTGATCACCCTCTCAATCACTGCCTCCGACAAATGATGCTTTTCTCTGTTAATCTTTACGGAAAACGGCGTGATTACTGAGGCAATGGGGGAGAGGAGCTCAGTTACCTACAATAGAAATTTATTTATTAAATTAAAAGTGCGTTGCCATTGAAAAGATTGTTTTAAGACAAAATTTTGGTGGAAATAAAAGTAATCAGTAAAATTTCACGAAAATTGGAAAATGGTTTCCCGAAATGGTGGATTCTTAAATTTAAAAATGGTTGCTTGATGGCGTATAAAATATTATGGTGGGTAACAATATTTACATATTTTCCGATAAAATATGGCAAACAGAAGTGTAACAAAATATAAAATACTTTCAAAACTGGGATTAAAGGATTTTAAAATGTATTTTAAGTTGTGTTAATAGATTATTAGATTTAAATCAGTTACGACGATTTTATAAGGCTAATATTATACATTTCGTTATGCAGTTCTTTAAATAGAAAGCCTGAAATGATGTTTAGAAACGCAATGGATACCTTGATAAATATATAAGCATAAAAGATAGAGTTATGTGAATTAAACTTTAAAATATAGTGAAATTATTAAATTAATCAACTGGCTTAAAGGGAAAATTTCTCCATGATCCTCAAAAAATCAAATTAATGTAGCTTTTTATAACATTCCATTATCATATTTTGGAGAATATAGTTTGATAACTTTTATAAGTGAAAATTAAATATTTTGCCAATCAACTTTTAAAGTAAGAAAAGCAAATATCAAGCGCATTCTTAAAACTTTCATTTTTAAACGAGAGTAATTCGGTTTTTAAATTTTTGGTGCAAAAGTTGCTTACGTTTAGCCTACCCCAAATATTTTTTTTTATTTTAATCCGTCGTCAAAGCTCTATGCATATGAAATTCAGATAACCTTATCAATTGATTTACCTATATCTTTTCATAACGATTGTATAACCTCCTTCATGTTTTGTAAGGATGGATTGGATGATTGGGTTTTCTGGCTCAAAGTCCAAAAAGGACAAACTGCGCCACATTTTGTAAATTATCAGCATATATTAAAACTATTTTGTGATTTTGAATTCAATAGTAGAAATCCTTAATTATTAAATTTGCAATAGACTGAAGCGATATTTTATTTCTTTTTTCAAAAAGAAAAAAAACTCTCTCTTATATAAAATGATATACATATATTCCAACGGCGGGCACACTGAGGGTTGAACCCTATGCCACAACAAGGCCAGAAACTGCTACTCATTTGTCGTTACCCAGCGGGCACCTGTGAACCAAGTCACAGAGGCGAGTAGCGTTACCCGCATCATAGCACCACAAACCCGCTTATAGGGTGGGCCACATTCATACAACATCACAAAAGAAAGGACTGAGAAACACAGAGAAGGAAAGAAACATCCATGCCCGAACCGGGATTCGAACCCGGGACCAACAGCTCAGGAGTCAGGAACGTTAACCACTCAGCCAATCGGTCTGCTAGAATGAAGATATACTGCCCTACATTTTAACGATTTCTTATGTGAGGACCAAAGTATCAGTTTGAAGGCACAGGCGCCTTATAATCCATGACGCCAAATTCTCAGATTGGCGATTTTTTGGCGGATTTTCTTATGTATCTGGAAACCTCGTTTTTGTTACGTCATACATATGAAGACCTATGAGAATTATGCAGAATATTCTATTTTGGTAACCCTAGTATTTATGTCATCTTGGCAACATTTCTTCATCGCCAAAAAATTCAGAATTTGGAATCATTTATAATACGGCACCTGTGCCAGTTTAAGAAGCTGTTTTTCATTGATTCAAATTATTAATACATTTAAATTTGTAAGAACAAGAAAAAGCAAAATGAAAAAGACAAAACAAAGCATACACATTATGGTTATTTTAAATTGGCAAGGATGATTTAAACTTTTTAAAAATTTCATTATTTAATGGAATTTTAAATTAATAATTGCAATATTTGTAAACAAACTCTTTTGAATCTTAAGACTAATGAGTTGGGATCGGATTTATTGTACAGTCACCCTTGGTGCAATTTTTGGAGCCAAATTTGGCGAATATTTTTATTGGAAACCCGGCAAACTGGTATTTTGGCAACCCTATTTATCATTAATTTCTCATGAATATTTACCGATTTAAATTCATTAATATAAAATTTAATCAAAAAATATTATGGATAATTTAACATATCAACTTTATTATTTTACCATTGATGTTTGAAATCTATAAGCTTGCGTTTTTTGTTAACTTTGTAAAATTAGTTGAACATATTGTTAGATACCAACAATGTATGAAATATTTGTCACTATTTCAGCCAGTTTCCTCCCGCCCTTTTCCCGATCGGAAATTCGTCATACGGTCACCCTTGGCGACTTTATGAAAATTTCGCCAAGTGTGACCGTACGGTAAAACTTTACCATGACTTGCTTACGCCAACATATTTTTTTTATCTTTTGTATTTGATTTTTATAAGATTCTGCATTGTTTGTAGAAACCCAAATATGATAAAGGAGGGACCAGATGCTAGCAGAAGCGTCACCTTCGCAGACATTACTTGGTTGAAAAGTATAACTCACCTTCCGATCGTAATCAAGGGCATTTTATCAGGTAACAGTTATTTTGTATTATTCTTTCATGCGGTGCAAGTCTTGCCGAACTAAAATATTTGGCAAGAATGCGTGAAATATGGAAGAAAGAAGTACTAATTGTTATTTGTAACAAATATTATTTTAAAAAGGCAAACATTTAAAAAAATATTTGATGATTTTTTGACAAATAATTTGAGTAATTAACTTTCTTAAGAATATAATAGTGAAAATTTGAAATACGAGCTTGTACGACCTTTTGGACACTTTATCGACTGCTCTGGTGAAATAGAATGATACCGATTATTTTCGTTTTTGTTCTACGGATTCAAACTTTCCCACTTTAACGTCTTCACCCCTAATCATGCAAGAAAAAAAATTTAGATCGTTTCACTTTAAGACATGAAATGTGTTTACAGTTGGAAAGAACGCTGCTTTTTTAAGTATTTTAATTCAGCGCTAATTTTTCTTATTCAATCATACAAAATAAACTGATTTTCGTAAAAAGTTAAAATTTTATAAAACATGAAGAAAAAAAACATAAAAAATAATTAACAGGTTTAGCATTAATAGGTCACAGAATTCCAAAAAAAAAATAGCCGGCAGATGGCGCTGATACGAATGATTAAATTCCAAATGTATAAATGAAACAAGCGATTATAAATAGTTGAGCTGTTGATCCAGAGTCAGTTGTGTCCGTTACATCTTATGTAAGTGGGGACGCGGGGCCCTGTGGTTGGTTAGGGCGACGTTATCATTAATCGTGAGTTCGAATCTAGACTTAATCGGAGATCCGTTGTGTTCACTAAAGGCGGCTAGGTCATGTTAAATATGTCGTGGTCACAATGTCCTCCGGTATTCTGTGTGAAATGATACTTTCGGGCGTGGCAGGCCAAGTATTGGGGGTCTTCTGCTTGGCTCCTGCTTCAAAATCAAGAAAACTACCCGGCTGCTTCTATCTAACTGTTTCTCAACTATTTGCTATTTGCTCAACTCAGACATAGGTGCAGGTAAAGTTTGCTGGTCTAACAACATCATCCCTTATAAGTGAGCAAGATACTAAACGGGGAAAATATTCTTGATGAAGCTGTCTTACATGAATCGGGAATCAGTAACTATTACAGCGTACGAATTCTGACTTCAAAAAAGTGTGAAGACTAAACACACGCAAGAGTCTTAACAACGGCAGGCCTT
>CM075850.1:85173999-85213999 GCA_037975125.1 Latrodectus hesperus
TGTGGGTGCTTCTTGAATTCTCGCCAAGCTGGGCAATGTTGTTCTAATTATGGTAACCCTAAACGTTATTCTGAAATCCATTCACGATTCTGATTGGCTTAGATCGAACCGTTATTTTTGAATGTTTAACGGTATATGTAATTGAGGTCAGTTACTACTACGGTGGATGTCGGCTGGTTTATTTTGTTTTGTTGAAATTTAGATTTAGCCTTGAAAATGACTTCTGCTAGTAAAATCAATCTTAAATTTTTGTACGATTTGGGAAACAACGGAAAAAAACAGTGATTGACCGGTGTATGAATGATAATTTAGTTAGTAATATGTATAAATGTCCCGTTTGTGCGAAAGGCATGTCTCTGGTCGAACGTAAAGATCGATCATACGGCTTTGAATGGGTTTGTCATGTGAAAGGATCAAATGCTCACCACATGAAACGATCCATTAGAAAGGGATCTTGGTTTGAGGAGAGCCATTTGAGTATGATAGAGATTTTAATTTTTATGTGGATGTGGGTGTATGGAGCTAACAGCGAACTGATGAAAACTGAGTTAAATATTAATAACAACAAAACTATAATGGATTGGAAGAATTTTTGTAGGGATGTCTGTGTGGATATATGTGCGTGAAAGTGTGAAATGATTGGAGGACCTGGCATCCTTTTAGAAATTGATGAAAGTAAATTAGGAAAAAGAAAACACAATAGGGGTAAAAGGATGGTTGGAAATTGGGTGTTCGGTGGTGTTAAAAGAGGGAGTAAAAGGTGCTTTTTTGAAGATCGTACAAGAGAAACTTTACTGAATGTAATTAATCAAAATCTGCCTGGAACAACAATTATTTCCGATTGCGGGAAATCGTACGACTGCCTTTCGGAGAATGACTTCAAACACTTGTCCGTCAATCATTCAAAGACATTCAAGAATCCGGACACCGGGACCCATACAAACAAGATTGAAGGAAAGTGGTCTGTCTCATAAAAAGAGAATTTCGAAAAAAAAGTCATCGCCAGTCCTGCGCCACAGAAGCCATTTTTAACTCCCATTTCGCGGAATTCATGTGGCGATGGAGGTACACAGATTCTTCTCATGATAAATTTATCTAGGTGCTATTAGACTATTCTGTGTACATCAAAGTGAGGATATTCCAGCAAAATAAAGTGAGTAGATTTTTTTTCCTTTTTTATGTGCTTCTGCATTATTTTTGTAATTTTATGGTGTTTTGACTGCCCACAGCGTTCCGCGCGAACAGGATTGGCACCAAACAAAAATTGCCAAACTCGCCAAGGGGCACCCTTAAAAATATTTTTACCCGCGAACCTGCCAGTGTTGAATTTCCCAGCATATTTGGTATTCAGTTTCATGGACGCAGTTAAGGAATGAAATTTGCCCTTGTTCTGCCCGAATCATAAACCTGCTCAGTAAGAGTGCATAAGGCTGCCACTGCACCTCCGACTTTCTTCATAATAGTTAGGTATTTTAATGTGTATGGCTAATAAAAGGATACATAAGCACAAATACAGAATTTAAAGCTTTAAACAAAGGAGAAATATTTTAGTTACTTCCTAATTCTAAATAAAGATCCCCATTTAATGAATTAATTGCTATAAGTAATTATATTTTAAAAATTCATTAAATTTAAGGATATTAAATTTATTACATCAATATTAGCATAAGAGTACCATCGTAAAATACTTTAAAGTTGATCCGCATTAGATTTTGTTTGAAAATATATCAAGAACTCTGTCTTCTACCTTTGGCGCGCCAGGTCTTCTGAATAATCGAAGCTGCTCTTTTTTCCCAACTAAAACAAGCTTGGGAATTCTGGAAATCATCTGTCGCCTTACTAGGGAGCATGACGTTCATTTCCAGTGGGTCCCATGCCAAGTTGGAATAGATGGTAATGAAATAGCTGATACCTTGGCGAGGAATTCTTCTACTAATGGTGAGTGTGAGAAAAATTCTCTAAATTATACAGAAATCTCCTCAATTATTAAAGTACAGATGAACATAAGATGGCGTGTTCCAATGAGTCACTCCTGGTACTTTGCTAGAAGCCCTGGCGGGGCACTTCGAACCAAGAGTACCAGAAAGCTACAAAGAGCTCTTTCTTGCTTCATTAGTGTACATATTAAAGCTCTCGATTTTCATCAGGGACAGAAGAAGTACTTGGATTGCCACTGGTGCGGAGCCGTGCAGGCCTCCCCTGCCCATATTCTGGACTGCTTGAATTTTGCCAAAAGTGACATTCTTAAAGATCCTACATTATTTTTGGACTTGTTGGAAATAATGGGATTTATGGAGAGGGTCTAGCATTGCTTCATCATCTGGGATTAGCAACAACAACAGAACCATCAGGAACTAATGTTAGAATCATTTCAAAAACACTTACTTAATAATTTTCACTTTAAGTAAGGATCAGCAAGTTTGATATATTCACTACAAAAATAGCAAAATGCAATATTTATTTTCAAAAGGTTTAATTTAAAAAATGTAAATGTAAGCAGTTTTCAAGAAAGTTTCATTATTTATTTATAAAAAAGTATTTTTTTGTTATTACGAAAGACATGTTTCTTCCTCGCTTACATTAATCTTTTTGATTACTTTCCCACCGGGGTTAAATTTCCTTATTTTCAGAAAGTATAATTAGAATATGAAACTTTCGTCCTACAATGAAATTAAGGTTTTTAAAATAAACCCAATTAAATTTCAACAATTACGAGTAATTAATTTTCTTGTAATTTGAAATGTTCTCCTGAGAGATTAAAAACATTATTTTCTTTCACAAGAATTTTGCATTTAAAGCAATTTTAATGGAACTTCATAATTTGATGTTATTAAAAAGATGGAAAGCAATTTTAAACTATGAAAAAATATTTTATAATTTGATAAATAACAATTATAAATGAAATCTTTTAGAATTAAATTGATATGTGCTGACAAATACAAAATGTTTGGAGAAAATTCAAAAATTGTGTCTGGGAAAAAGGTATGATATTCAGCAATTAATCTTTAAATATTTACTTACGACAAGTTTATTAATATATAATACAAAAATATTTAATGGTTTTTTATAGAGCTATGAAGTAGAATGGGACATGAATTTAAAATGCCAAAACATTTTAATTATTGGAAATCATGAATTTATAATTAGATTATTGTATTGTATTTCAGTAGCATCAAAACCTCGTGAAATAAACATAGATAGGCATATATTTCACTATGTAAAGTATTTATTGTGCATTACATTTTTTAAGTATGTAATTAAAATTTAAGAAATGTAACGTAATACCATGCAAAAAATAATTCTTAAACTTGCATACTTTGTAGAGATAAAAAATTTTGTAGTCACATTTAAATAAAATTCTCGTAAAGCAATATATTCAAATATAAGACATTTCTATTAAAGCAACTTATTTTCTTAAGTTGTCCAAAAAAATTTCATAAAGGACATAAAAAAATGGAAACAAAAAACAAAATAGAAATATGTTAGTTACTTTTATATTGTGAGTATAAAGAATGTGGCATTTAAATTGTATTATTTATCAAACACTTAGGAACCAAAAGCAAAGTTTAAGAAATAAACTTGCTCTATATTCTTTGCCATTAAATAAATTAAAATATTTTCTCTCAAATAAAGAGAGACACACTGCTTACATTAAACAAAACAGATTTTTAAAAGGAATCTTAAATTGTTTCTTTTTTAAAATTAAATCGAACATCTACTTTTGTTTCATAATCTAGTTAAAATAAATGTTGAGGGAATAAAGATTGTGAATATAAACAATTTAATTAATGTAAAAGTAATAAAAAATTTTAATTTATCGGCAGTCTTGAAGATACTCAAATACAAATGATTATAGTAATTTTAAATAGAATAATCATTTCTATTTAGCTATTCAGTCAATATAAAAATTTAATAACAAATTTTTGGATAAAATTTAGAAATTGCTAAAAACGTTATAATTCCCCCAAACTGGATTTTTTTATGACGTATAACATGACAAAAATAAATATATGTATTTAAACAGGCTTTTCTTATATAAAGGATACCTTAATAATGCAAAATTTGCAATTATGAAAATAGTTTTAAAATTATGTGAGTGTATGATAAAATTACAACTAAAGAAATGCAGATTTATCAGTTAATCAAATAGGAAAAAATATATAATTAGAGAGTATTATAAAAATATTTATTACATTTTACAGATTTATAAAATAGTTTTAATTATCTTATTGAATTATGAAAACTTCAATAACCACAAAAAGACATCTAACTTTCATCTTAAATTTCTCTTATTACTTTATTTCATTTTCTAATTATAATAATTATACATAATTTCATTTGAAAAATTTTAAAATAAATACTTTTTTAAGCATTTTAATTTTCAAAAAGAAAATTTTATACAGCAATCTGACTTTTTTTGCAACTATAATATAGTTTAACTGTAATAGTATACTATTCATTAAATTTGATTTTTATATTATAGAGAAAAATCGTAAACAATTTCATGGCTATGAGAGTAACTAAATAAAAAAACAAAATAATGAACTTTAAACCCTAATAGAAAATAATTGGAGATATTTTTTTAAATTAACAAGCTTATATATTTCAGTGCAATTTTCTTTTGCTGCCTGGGATTCTATATATAAATTTACAGTAAAATAATTATGATACAACTAAAAAATTGTTATTAATAAATGATATAAAAAATGTAATCATTTTTAGGATATAAAAATATCTATATATTTTATATCTGCTTGTTTATATGCAAAATATTTAAGAAGCAATATTTTTGATAATTATCCTCCAAGATGCACAATGTTGAACAAGATGCACAAAGTTTGACATGAATTGAACAGAAAAAAATTACACAATATTTCAAATGTCTTCATTCAATTTTTAAATAATTATTTCACACAGAAAGGATACAATTGAAATTATTGTTTTAGAAAAAGTCAAAAGCTTACCATAGTACTTACTATTCAAATATAAGGCCTCTTACCATGACCGTGTTCTTACACGGTCATGGTAAATACACACACATATATATATATATATATATATATATATATATATATATATATATATATATATATATATATATATATATATATATATATATATATATATATATATATATATATATATATATATATATATATATATATATATATATATATATATATATATATATATATATATATATATATATATATATATATATATATGATTCTTAATTAATAATAGAAAATAATGTTTCTTCCACAAACAGTTTATTACTTAAAAATGCATCAACTTCATAAAAATTGCATAAAAATATAACTTGAATTTTCAGTCTCTTTTTTAATTAATTAAAGAATCCTATGTCTCAATAACAACAGTAAATAAAATAAAATTAAGAATGTTACAACTATTATTTCATCTATAAATTTTCCTATGTTATTATAATTTACATTTTTTCTTGATTCAAAAACATTGGAAATAACATTCTTTTTAGAATATTTGACATCATATTGATAATAAATTTTGAGTATTCAGTATTTGAAGAAAAAGTATCCATTAGAATTAATAAGTACTTAAGTAGATCTTCCGAGAAAAAATATGTACTAATAAGTTATTCATTACTTCTTAAAAAAAGAAGTAAAAGGGAATATGGTTTATCAATGACTCGAAGAATAATTTTTTGTACGCATTCGATTTCAATTATGAGGTTTTTATTATTCATGAATTTCCGACTTTGTTTCTTAGGATTATTTTTCAAATTCCATTTTTAATAACCTTTTAATCATATTTGGTTTAAATTTTTGAGTACCTTATTGCATGAAATCTTTGCTTTAAAATTTTTAATTTTTCACTCGTAGAATCAATACACACTTTACATATGCAGGTATAATGTATTTCATGTTTATAAATTATCAATTTTAGTTGTTCCTTCAGCTTACAAGAAGTCGAATTTCCGAAAAAATTTAATTATTTTATACAAGTTCAGATTTTTTTAATTTTTTTCTTTGTCAACATAAAATATTAAAAAAGCAGTTTGATTGAAGATTTCAACCAATTCTGCCAATTTAGTTAGTTTTTTAGTTCATATTTAATGTTAAAAAGAATAATTTATTATTTAAAACTTGAAATGAAAAAAATTTTTATATATATTTAAAATAGATATGAAGCTAAAAATGTAAACACGTTTAAACATGTAAAACAAGTTTTGAATTAACTGTATTGCTAAAAGGTATACTATTAAACGTAATTTTAAAGTTAATACTATTAGATACAATCGACACAATAATTCAAGTCAAAGCGTAAGATTAAGTTTAAACTTGATTACATTAATACCAAACCCAAAAATAAATTATTAATTGGTTTAAAAACTAATATCTTTTTGTCGTAACCTATAAAATCATCTTAGCTTTTTTATCTCAAGTGATTGAGAATAAAAAAATTAGAATTCCTTTAGTCATGTTTAGAAAAATTTATTAAAATGAAAACAAACTCAGCGAATGTACTTGCATATAAATTTAGTGAAAAATGAATGTTACTTTGCTGAGATAGTTTTATAGAAATGCTAAATGATTTGTTGTTTTGTTAAATGTTAAGTTTCGGGGATTCTGTGTGTGTGTAGTAATGGAGTATGAAATTCATTTTTTGCATTAAGAGAAAAAGCCTGATTAATATTAGAATTATCAATGCTTGTTTAGAAGTAAATCCTAGGTCACATAATTTCTGGATTTCCTTATTTTAATTAATATAACTATATATACAAACTGCAATCTCTACATGTTTTGATGAAAGCACATATCTTTTTAAGATAAACTTCAAATAAAATGTCTTAAATTATTTGAGATATGCATATATTTCTGCATCTTACTTTGGCAGTTTTCAGAAAAATTGCTAAGTATAATTTTTTGAAATGTAAATATTTCGTAGGGACACAATTCTTAAGAAGAATTCTAACTTAATTTATGAAAATTATTATAGTGCTACTTTAGTATTTTGCAATTAGATTTATTACCTATCACAAAACATTATTATCATATTCAATAAGAATTTTAATATTATATTCTTCAACTAATGATTGAAGCTCATTTTATTTTTATCAAGATGTCACACAAACACATGTCCTGGCGCAGCTTCTCCTTACTTTGACCTTGCGCCATTAAACCCAACCAACCAACCAACCATACACATGTCAAAATAAAATGTAATTTATAAAATGCATTATATATTACATTAAAGAGAGTCTTACGGTCAAAACTGAATTTTTCTCACTAAGGTTATACTATAATATTATGAGCATACAAGCTGACACGTTTTAAAAATTTAACATCTTTATTAAAGTCATTCAAGTCAAGTCTGTTTAATATAAGCCATTTGTTTAACAAAGCGTAATTGAATCTCTTTAATTTATTATTCTCATTACACTGAAATGCTAAATAGCTTTTTTAAAATATTGCGTTTTGAGGGCTCACAAAATAATGAAGAATGATACTTTTGTTTAACGAAAACATTCGTTTATTTTGGGCAGGTTTGTTATTCTTAATGCCATTCAGATTTTTAAACTATTAGTATAAATATTTTAACTACTTCATAAAATAAAAAAATCAAATTTAGTAACCTAATTATATTTTACAATGTGTTACTCTTTACATCAATCTTCGATTTTAAGACAACTACAGTTAAAGTTAATTAAATATAAAAGTTTTAAGCATGTTAGGATATAATGAATAATAATCTATGATAAAGGTTAAGCAATTAGTATGAAAAATTTAAAACACTCAAGGAAAATCAAATTAGTGTTTAAATACTTAACTTACTCAAACTTTAATTACTTATTTAATGACATCTAATTCATTGATTATTTTACTTTTACATACATAATGTGCAATGCATATATATATATATATATATATATATATATATATATATATATATATATATATATATATATATATATATATATATATATATTTATATATATTTATATATATATATATATATATTTATATATTTATATATATATATATATATATATATATATATATATATATATATATATATATATATATATATATATATATATACATATATATATATATATATATATATATATATATATATATATTTATATATATATAATATATATATATATATATATATATATATATATATATATATATATATATATATATATATATATATATATATGCATTGCACAATGAAATTGCAAATTGCAACACATGAAAACCTTCTTATAAAAACCAAAGATTTCATCTTCAATGTTGCATAATTACTTATTTTATTTTCTATATCATCTGTTATTAGACATATATCCTACTTGAAAGCAAAAATAAGAAACACGCATTTGGTGTTTTTATTTTGAGTGAATAATTTTCCTATCTTTTGCAATTTTAATTGTTATAATTTTTTTTAAAAAAATTACAATTTCCATCGTTTTATAGTCATTGAAATGTTTATTTTGCCATATTAATAATTAATAAATAGTTTTTGAAACTTTTCAATTTTTATCATTAAATTCAGTTTTAAATTGTTTAATTTTAAAATATACTTTAAAAGTAATTTTCTACCCGAATTATTATTTATTCGTGCGAAGAATATTTAGAAAAATTATGCAACTTAAATAAAGATAATGAAAAATTGAAAGAGTTTTTGAAAGTTAAACTACGGAGAGAATGGAACTGTGTATTTTCCAATAAATTCTTTATTTGCGTGATATTTATTAAAATCTTTAAAACGAAATAGTTAAAAGTTGAAGTTATTATTAGTACATAAGTTTTTTTCAACTCTCAAAAATCTAGCAACGGTGAATTTTATCTTTTAAGTTTACTTTTAAAAGAATAATATAATTTTTATATTTTTCAAATAAATAATTTTTTTCGAATGACATTTTTGTAAATTGTAAATCTTAATTTCTTCTTTACTTTTATGAAAGTAAACATACTTTTATTTGATTCTCCAAATAAGTCTGGTCATATATGCTTTACAAACAAGTATAATTATATACTATATTTTAAATAAATCTATTTTTGTACATTTGCTTTAATTAATTACATTGATCACACATATTATGAAGAATAAGCTCTATTTCTTTTAATAATCTTATTGCATTTTTATTAATTATTAATTTAATAAAAGCGATAAAGTATAAAAATACTATAAATATAAGCAATAGATTAATATGATACTAATTAGGATTTTATCTTTCTAGACGTCGAAATAAAGAAAAATACGTTACACAGAATTAATATGATTTCATTTTACTTTGCTTTCCATATCGATCGCTCCACTTTATTGTTAAGAAAATATTTCGCATTTCAATTGTTATTTAAAGTGTGTAATTCATATAACATAAATTAATTTAATTGGTTGATAATTAAAATTATCTTCTTCTTTTGATCTTTAAGATACAATTCAAGATGAATTAAGTTTTATAACTGACATATTTTAAAGTAACAACATTATTTTTTATTTTTAAAACTTTAAATTTTTTTATCAAATTATAATGGATTCCTATGTTACACATTCCAAGAAGATACTGTTTTATGTCAATACTTTGAATTGGAAATCATAATGCAATGGAATATAAATAAAATTAAGGAAAAGAGCAATGAAATTAGAAAACATTTTGTGCACAAAAGAAATTACTTTTAAAATGACTATTTTCACAATTTTATACATAAAGTAATAAACTGCCTTATCGTATTTGAATTTTACATTAACACGATTTTTTTCAGTATGCTTGCTGTTACATTTCAATTTTATTTAGAAAAACTTTACGTATTTATAAAAATGTAATTAACCATTAAGGGCTACAACTATTGTAAAGTTCCTATTACAGATGATAACTTATGATAAATTGTTTTATCTTTTACAGAAAGATGTTGTAATCTCTCGTCACAATAACATATAACATATAAAATCCTATTAAAAATATTAAATGACTTTTAGTGATAAGGGAAATACATATTTATCATAAATAAAAGTAATCCATAAATTTAAATCTTGAAAAGTTAAAAAGATAAGAATTTATCAATATGTCTTCATAATAGAAACCTAGAAGCAATATTTTGGTCTTGATGGAATTTAAATTTATGTTATTTTGAATTTAGCTTTAATCAGGATTTAATTTTTTTTATCAACTGGAATAAATTAACTTGAATGTCAAAACTTTTTGCATATTTCTAATTACTTTTATTTTAAAATGCATTCAAATCTGAAGTTATATCGTTCATCTTATCTGTTAAATAAAAAAATTAATTTTAAGAAAAATAATTGAAAATAAAATAGTCAAAAAAGTACCTGGTGATTTCAAGATAACGTAATGTATTTGCATACTAGTAGAAATAAATAAGTTTATTATAATAAAATATTAAAATAAATATAGTAATTGAGATTGTTGAAAGTGTACAGATAATTCTGTAGCTATGAGTACATACCAGCTGTTCCTATCTTTGCTAAATCACAAAAAAATAGAAAAAAGAGAATTTTTTTGATTTACATTGCCTAACATTAGCAGAAACTGAACAAACAGCACCATGGATTCTTTTTCTTGTTGTTGAAATTTAATGATTTTGAATTTGAATGTGTTTTGCACAATATTAATTTAAGCGACATTAAATTTATTTTGATTATTGACTTAAGTACTATAAATATAATATTTATCCAGGTTATCATTCTAAAAATGAACACTGGGATTCATTTGGACAAATTTTTATTTACTAATGTAAGTACTTTATTCCAAGTGTTATTCTTTCTTTTCTCTTTTCAGTAAATTGTTACTCTTTTTGAGCTTTTTATTTTACTTGATTTAAGTTTTTTCAATATTTGGCTAATCTTTGGATTTAATCCATTCAATGCTACAAGTGGAAATAGTCATGGAAACTTTTACACTGGGGCAACTCCCAAGGCGTAAAGGCCACTCCACTCTGTCCAGCTAAAGCCTGGGGCAACAGAGCAAAGTCAGACTTCTACCCTTGGGTTCTGCTTTGGGTGCTCCAGGTACTCTGTACCAACAGAAGCTGCTTTTACACCCCACTTTTCATGAATCTTGGGTTAGAAAGTTTTGGAAGACTGCGAAGTGGCCACCTGCTTGCTCAGAGACACATCTCTGGTACCAAGGTTTACCCTCTCTGTCCCAAATGCCGAGTGGTTCAGGCTCCCACATCTCATATTTTTCAGTGCATTGGATGTGAGAGAGAGGACATGGAGTTGAGACCGGAGGTGGTGCTTGAGAGACTGACTATTTTTGAATTCATGGGGCTGGTGTGATGGTACTGTCACGCCAGTCGGGGATAAGCAACAACAACACTGCGGCACCCAGTAGGGGTGACATTTTAGCCCCGAAAGGGAAAAGATAGAGAAACACACATAAGGAGAGAAAGGAACATCCAAGCAAGAATTGGAATTCGAAACTGAGAACTAATGGCTTCAAAGTTAGGAACACGAACCACTCTTCCATCGATTGACTCTACCTAATTGAACCTTTGTTATCTATTTACCCTTTTTAATCAGTAAGATATTGTTCTAATTCCTTAGTTGATTTTTTATACTAGAAGGTAACTGGAGACAGCTAACGTTAGCATTAAATCACGTTTTCTAAAATATTTTAACAAATGCATTTACAATAAAACTTAGAAATTGTTGAACTTCCCTGGATGATGTTATTCTCTCTAACCATTTTTCCTGAGTGACTTTTTCATATTTTTCATTTAACACATCTCGCTAGAGGAAACAAAATCATAAAATTAATAAATACACTAGTTTACAAAAAAAATGGTACGTTTAAATTTTTTTCTTTTAATTCGGTGTACCTAGATTTCAGCATTTTAAATATATATGGTGTTTTGCACAGGCTGTTTTAAGAAAAAATTATTTCAGAGACTAGTTTTTCTTCTCCTGATAACGCATTTTCATATTACCCGAAAGAAAAAAGAACTAAATCTAAAATTATATTTTGCATGTGTATTACCGGATATATATTTTAAGACACAATAATGACCTAGCTTTGGTGATCTGGTTGGTTAGATCATTCGTTTTCGTTATCAGAAGGTAGTGAGTTGGAATACCGACCTCACCAAGCATCCTTTGTTTCCGCTAATGGTGACTATGGTATGTTATAGGTCAGATGATGGAAATGTCCTCTATGTGAACGATAACCTCTGACGTTGGCAGTTCAAGTATTGGGAGTCTTCTGGTTGGCATTTGCTTCTAATTTACTCATATAATATAGATGTTGTTGTTGTTGTTGCATGCTCCCAAAGGCCAGCAGCGCTAGACCAGGTCCATGACGTTATACACTCTACAATAATCCAAAACCAGAAGAGGGTCGTCAACCAAGTCCTGTCTGGAGAGCCCTAGGCACTCAAGGATATGTTCAGGCGAAGCCTGCGCAGTAAAGCAGTTAGTACAGGTTTCAAAGGTTCGGGAACCCCCAGAAAATTTTAGGGTCTTAAGATGTCCACTTCGAAATCGAGCGAGAATAGTTTGTTCCTGACGACTTAAGTCGTTAGTCATGGAGCCTCTGGGACGGGATCTTTGCCCCCTCAAGTCCCATAGGCCCCTTATAGTGTGCGCTAGCAGTCTAGAGCTCTAGTTGCCGGCGAGGGGGTGTTCCTGGGCTGAGTGGGCGAAATACGTCGGGAGTGTATTCTCCTGGCAGGGTCACCCAAGGCGTGAAGGCCACTTCAATATGCTCAGCTAACGCCTGGGGCAATAGAGCTAAGTCGGTCCTCTACCCATTTTTAAGTGCTCTGGTCAAGCGACTAACAGAGGCTGCAATTCTTCCCCATCCATGAATAATAGTACAATATAGATGTAGATACTCATATAATACTGATTATGAAGATTCTTCCTCTGTTGTTTCCATGTAACTGGTACAGACCAATTCAAGAGGTACATGGAAGCACGCTGGTCAACAACAATGACCTAGCTAAAAGTCTTCCACCCAGATTATCTGATATATCAATAAAAAAATTTAAAAATAATTGAAGTATGTCAGTTTTTTTATTATACTATTTTTTTCTAAGTAATTTAATTTTCTAAAATATGTCAGAAAATTTTTTTCTGTTACAATAACACAGTATATATTCTTATAAACCTAAAGTTTTTTTTTAAATAACATGTAACATCTTCGTAGAAAATTCACAAACTCAATACAATATAGATTTCAATTTAACTACGTAATTATGAATGCTAGGCTAATAATTTTTTTTGTTTGTGATATATAGTATTAAAATTAGATCTTACTTTTAAGAAAAATGATGTAATCTACAAGAATACAAATAAAGTTTAAGGACTTTTTTAAAAAATACAATAGATTAAAAACTTTAAAATATTACCGATAATACTTTCGTTAATCTCTTATATTCGATTTTCCATGTTTTTGAAAAGTCGTGAAATGGAAGATATAGTTTTTTTAAATCATTATTTTTGTATTTGCTTCTCGTTAAAAATTATACGTCAAATAATGTGCTGCAAATGCTGAAAAGAGATTTTTTCTTTCTTTTCTGGACTTCAATGAAAATAATTAAGAGCTGTGGAAATCCTTGGAAGAGAAATTGGTCTTCCAGGTGTAAATGGAAAGGGAATCTTTTTTAGAACAATAGAAAGCAGATAATTTAATAAGTTGAAAGGGTTGAAGTAGATAAGTGAAGCAAGTGAAATAAAAACAAGTTCTATTTTGATTTTTTTACAAGTTTGGGTTCTTGTAAACGAACTGCAATTCTGCATTGCCTGTGTGTGTGTGAGATGAAATTTACCAAACTATTTTTTTCAAAAATATATAAAATCAATACTTTTGAAATTAATTTAAATTCAGTTTTTATTAACTTATTTTTAATTTTCAATTAAACGCGTAACTTTTGATTTACTTCAGTTTAAATTGAACAATTGAAGTAACATTAATTTTTTTATTAACAAAACATTACCTGCGTATCTATGAGAAATAGCGGAATAGACTACAAAATTTAGTTGTGTTACTTAACTGAGCAGATTGAAATGAAAGTGAATGAATTAATCAGAATTATATTATCCGTGTAAGATTTGAAAATATTAACAATATGTATCAAAAATTGTCAAATAATTTCTGTATTAATAATATTTTAATGTCCAGAAATTGTTTTAGTTATCAAATAGCTGATTATCAGATAGCTACATTTCTGCAATTACTTGAATTGAGTTCTGATTTATAATTTCAAAGCATTTTATAAAGAAATCGAATGGTGTTTCTTAAATAACCTAAATTATTTTAAGCAGTCTGTTAGTATATTTCTAAATTAGTATCTTTTAGTACATTCAAGGAAATGGAAATTTCTTTATTAAAATCAATAACATACATTTACATTTTTATCTTAATAGATTCATATCCTTGCATAAGAAGTGGCTTCTGGCTCGTCAACTACTTGTAACGAAGTGATCTTCGCCGAAATAAGCTCAAGAATTAAGATCGGAAATCAGAAAATACAGAGGACCCCACCGTCATGGTATGTTTGTGATCATGATCATGTGATTGTGATCATGGTTGTGAAAAAGATCATGCATAGACACATGATCATTTCCTATTAACGTTATTGTAGACGATCTATTTTACATCGTCAGTGATAATTCGTTTATATAAGGTAGACTGCATTACATTTAAAATGCGTATCATAAATATTGATTCGTTGTGTTCTGCGATTTTTTTTCAATTCGTTCGGAACTTAAGTATCGAGCTTCTTAACAAGTCAAAGACATCTTATATGATTCTCTATGTGTAATAGACATTTAACTGTTTTGCATTCTCTCGTACACAATTATATGACTATTTGATTCAATTATGGATTTCATTTTACAACATCAGCTTAAAAAAGTCGACCCGAACATTGATCATCTTTCAGAGAAAAATCTCCAGAATGAAAATTTTTAAACTGATTCTGACATGAACATTCTATTAAATCAACACCATAAACTTCCCAAATCTCTATGTGAATCTTAGCTTTTTCCTGGCCTCCATGAAAAAAAATTTTTAATGTATCGAAAATGTCAAATTTTGCATTCCATACTTAAACTGACAGTTGTAAGCAAAATTACAAGAAATTTGTTTCTGTAGCAACCTAAAGGTATCGACTATCAAATCTGACAGTGACAAAAGAATAACGAAACAAACATAATGTTATATACTGGTGCAATCTGAATATATATATATATATATATATATATATATATATATATATATATATATATATATATATACCAATATATCATGTATATTTTTTTTACATATCTTATTATATATATTAAACTACAAATATTTAAATTTCAAATATTACTTATAAATCTTATTAAAATTACATTATCAATTATATCCTCCAATAGTCATTGGATGACATCATCGATATAATAATTTAGTAGTATCTATAATGCACCTTAATCATAATTTATAGTTAAGGAGTATAATTAAAAATATTTAATAAAAATACTGTTCTTAATTTCATTCTACAAATAACAAAGAAATTTGTAAATCATCAAAGTAGGAATGATGTATTTAATAATTTTACGAAATGAAAAATCATTAATAAACGAAAAATCTGGAAATAAATAAGGAAGGAAGTAATAATTTGCCATGCGCATATTTGTAGGACTCAACATATTTGCTTTCCTGCAATGTCACCAACATTTTTTTAACTCCTTATTTCATCTATCCTATTTATTTTCTCAGTAGGGAAAAATCAAAAAGTCTCCAATACACTCTTAATACTGTTTTATTTTTTTCATCTGATTTATATATATTTATGTCTGAGCTTACATTAATATATTAAAGAAATATATCTAAGTAATGTTGGCGTACTTTATTTGTAATGCATGTTAATATAAATCGTTATAAATAGTTTTAATTAAGCATTTAAAATATATCAAAGCGAAAATATCAGGGGAAATTTTAGAATTTATTTTGCCAAATAAATATATCCTATCAGTATATACTTATGGTTGACACGGGGAATAAAATAATACTATGGAAACAACAACGAATAAATATATATTTATAAAATTATCTAACTTTACTTAAATTAAATGTAAATATAAATAAAAAATTATTAAATAAAATTGATATTTTTTAATGAAAAATAGGACTTGTTTTTATAAGGTATGTGTCCATAAATGAATATTCATAAAAGAACAAATAACATTTATGTTAAATTTCAAAAATTTTAACAAATATTTTCAAGTTAATTTTGCGAATACAAATAATATACTCCAATTATTTTTCAAAATAGAAATATAGGAGAAATGAAAATTATGTTTAATAGGAAAAAAAATTAATATTGTAGATGAATAGTTCTAGCAATTAAATGTTACAATTTTCTGACTTTGATACTATTTATACTCTTGAACACCTATTGTACTTGTAATTAATTAATTTAATTATATTCCTATATTTACTTAAATTGCACTGTTTAATTCAAATCTAATTAGGCATCAAATTGCTAACTTAACTAGAATTGAAAATATAAGAAAAATAATAAATGTCTCAAGAAATCAAATCTTTTAAATTGTTATCGCTTACCTTATATGAAGTTTCTTGTTCTTCTGCAGACAGGCCAAAGCTATCTTTAAAAGTTTTTCCCGTCGGATTACATCCGCTGCCATAGATCAACGACGTTTGACTTCAATTTATTGTGGCGTTTTCTCAACCATACCAATCCATCTGGTGTTTAGTCTACCATTTTTCTTTTTCCACCAACTTTTTGAAATATGTCTTTTTGTTGGGCTTATATCACTGTATCTATAAATGCGACTCAAATTGATAAATCTTTATAATTTTCATAGCATTTGGTTCTCCGAGTTCAGAGTAAACTTCATCATTATAACGGATTTTAAATACACTATTTTCTTTAACCGTTCCAAATATTTTCTTAGTAATTTTCTTTCAAATATTAATATCTTGTTTCTTATCAGTTTTGTTCATAATCCAACACTCACTTGTATACATAATCATTGGTTTTACTAACGTTTTATGAAAATTAATTTTCATTTTTGTGCTTAAATGTTTCATGATTTACCAGCCTGTAGTGACAATTATTTGCCATGTTTAATTTATTTCTGCAGCCCACCCTGTCTAGTGGTCAGAGTCCCTGACTAAGGATAGGGAGGTCCTGGGTTCGAATCCCGGTTCGGGCATGGATGTGCTTTCTCTCACTATGTATCCTGTCTTTGTATGAATGAGGTGTGAATGGTTGGCTACCCTATAAGCGGGTTCCTATGGCATGTGTGTACTGAAGAAGTCGGACTCCACACCAAAATATAGTTCAGTTGAAAAAGTGGAGCAGTGCACCCCATATTGCCAGCCTAGCGACAGCACACGACAACAACAACAACATTTCTAAATTCTGCTTAGTCATTTATCAATTTATATTCAATACCACCACACATATATGTTTTGGAGCAGAAATCCATATTATCAATGAACATCAAGAGGATAGTCTTTATTAATAAGTATATAACCAATTTGGTTCTATATTTTTACATCCTGTGAGTTGCATGCCATTTTATGGATGTTCTAATGTGGAAATGTAAATTTTCCAATGATCATTTCTGTACACACACTGAAATCAAGCAGTCTAGTACCAATGCCATTAAATTCTTCATGAAAACTGTGATAACCCATTTTTCATGTTGAGGATAGCAAAATCCTTTCCAACCTTTGCATTAGCATCACCTATTGTTAGTGTAATGTCATTTGTTGAGCAAATGTTGTAAGTATTTTTAAGTTTGTCATAAAAACCTTTGGACAGTAAAAACTAAATGGCTGTCGAACTAATTAATGTCAAGCAAAAAGCATATAATTTTATGCAGAAAAAGAAATATATTCCGGAAATTAAAAATGATAATTATAAAAAGCAAAACAATTATTTTTCATTACAATATTAAAAGACGAATATATGCCTGGAAAAATTCTTCATTAAAATTAGATTTAAAATTTTTACTTAATAATAACATTCATTTAAATTGAATATGTTTCAAGAAACTAAATTTAAATGATTTAAAAACATATCCTTTATTTTAAATAAATATAGAAAATAATTCGAATTTTATTAAACTCTTTCTTTAACTATATGTTAATTATAAAACAGTATTTTTGAGACATAAACTCATGTTTGTGAAAATTGCCACAACAGGAAGAACCTACACGAGTGAGCTGAAATTTTCAGGTTACGCAAAGTAGGACATGATATGCAAATGATTAGAATTTCAGACCCGTAGAGCACGCGTATGCTAAGCAGTGCCCTCAGAACGGCTGATGGATCAAAATAAATAGACAACTGTAGCGAGTCGTGTGTGGTTATCGGTGGTTATCTATTAGTGGTAAACGTTAGTTCAGTCGTTACTTATGCCTTTTTGACGAAAGAGAGAGAGATTTCAACAACTTAAGCAGCTTGAACGGGGGACAATCATCGGCATTCGTGAAGCTGGCTAGTTTTATTGCGCAGTAGCCCCTCGTGTGCAGCGTAAAAGCAGCTCAGTGATGTGTGTTTGGAAACAGTGGACGGACTAATGTCGGACAATTTGGAAATTCGGGAGTGGACCCCGAAATGTGATAACAGATAATGACAGACACCTGATCTTCATGGTGCTGACAGCTTCCTCTAGACAATTGGAAGCACAGTGGTCAATAGCTACAGGTGTTTCATTGTGTGCTTCTCGTTATTTCGTAGACGTCCCTGTAGCGTGGGTTGTGCGCAAGGACTTCTTTATAAAGGATCCCCTCGCGCTAAACCATCGCCGCATGCGACTACAATGGGCCTATCAGCATAGGGAACGGCGTGCTGATTGGCAGCATGGGGTGTTTTCTGACGAATTTTGCTTTATTTTGTGGTACCATAGATGGCCGCATTCGTTTCAGACGATATGCAGATGAATGCCACCTTGTGGAGTGCATTATCGAGCACCACAGTAGCTGAATACCAATATTTATAGTCTGGGGTGCAATAGCATATCATGAACAATCTCAATTGCTACGAATTGTGGGCAATCTAAACAGCAACTGGTAGATCAGTGAAGTTATACAGCCCCAAGCTGTTCCCTTCCAACAAGGCTTGCCAGGCGCTGTATTTCAACAGGATAATGCCTACCCTTATATTGCTAGGACTGTTCAATTCTTCCTTGCATCGCGGCAAGTTCAGCTTCTTCTTTTGCCTGCGTATTTCCCGGATATATCGCCGATTGCACATCGGGGTCTCGCTCGTGATCCTCGTTCTGTTGCTTCTACAAACGAACTTTGAGTACGCATACAAACAATATGGAATGTTCTTCCTCAGGCAGACAATCAAAATTGGTTCGACTCCATGCCACGTCATGTAGCAGCACTTATTGCAGGGCGTGGTGGCTCCTCAAAATACTGATTTCGATCTCTTGTTTTTGTTTGTTTGCTTTGATAGTTAATTCACTTATATGCACCTCCACCACTCAACTGTGTCTTAAATTTCATTCACTTAGGACAATTCCTTCATGGTATCGCAATTTTCACAAACATTAGATTTGTTATAAAAATTTATCATCATTCTTAATATTTTAATGAATATGTAGTTTCCTATATTTGTTATTTTTGCAAATTCAAGGAAGCTTAATTTATTGCATAATTAATGTTAATTTATTTCTTCACTTCAATTTCGTTCATATAAAAATATTAAATGAGATATCTGATAAATATATTATAATTTTATTAATATATTTGTATTGTTTTTTTTCCTCATAAATAATAATATATTTTTATGAAATGAAGATCTAATATAAAAGGTTTGTGTACTATTTTCAGAAGTTTAATTTTTTATTTAATCTTTTAATCAGTTCTCTCTTTTGAAACACTTTAACTAATAAAACTGTTTGGATTGCATAAGATATGTTAAACAAACCAGTAAAACCCAATGCACTTTATATCTTTGTACTCCATAGGAAATATATTAAGGAAAGTTAACTACTAAGAAATAAACAAAAAACCACAATATTAAAGGCCTTTAAAAACAGAAAAAAATTCTTCCAAAAGACATTTAATAAAAATAAAGACATGATGGATATCAAACACTTTTAATAAGTAAATATTGTTTATAAGAATTATTTTGTTGAAAATAAATAATGAATTGAAAAGTGTTCTTTAATCATACTTGTTACATGATCAGGAATTAATCTTGAGAATAACATTTTTATTATCTTCAAAAAACAAAAATAATAAAAACTAATTGAACATTGCAGTATTTCCCAAAGTTTGTTGAATCTTTTTTCAGCAGTTGATATTACCATCAAGATTACTTTCATAAAATTCAGCAAGAGATCTTAAGAAAAACGTCGCTTTTGAATGTTAAATCTGGCAATCATGAAGTAATATTACGGAGAAACTACAATGGAAGTTATGGCATGATATTTTCGCGTAACCCAAGATAATAAAAAAAATTAATACACTAAGTAATTAGATCTTTTGTTGACTTTGTGTTTCACATGCTAGTTTTAAAATTTAAGCAAATATTTGAATTCAGTTGAAAATAATTTGCATAATATACTTGTTTGAACTAGATGTATTTTAGTAAGATTGAAAGATTGTAATAATTGGTTGAAATATAGAACAATTTCTGTACATTTTATAATCAGAAATTAAGAAATATGTTTTTAACTATGATTAATTTAAATTATTTAATTTGAATTAATATCCTTATAAAACATAATAGAAACACATTTTGTTAAAAAAATTTTAAGGCTTTAGCATCTAATTGCACTGTTAAATAATTTCTAATTGTGATAAAAATTTAATTTTTATGTTTCAGTTATACTTAATAATAATATTTTTTCATATTTTGAAATAATTTAACATACTATATCATGACATAACAATTTAGCATGATGAAGGATAAACATTGGTTCTATGAAGTACCATTATAAAATTAACTTAGGATTTCATTTATTATCAACTAGTTATTTTAAGCGTTTTCTACCCAAATTATATTTTATTTCCCCAGAAATCAATAAATTCTTTTATTCTTCTTTTTTAATTAAAACTATTAATTTAATTTTTCTGAAATTGTCCTGAAATATAAAATTTGAATTTCTGAAAAATTTTAAAAAACCTGTTTTACTAAGATTCATTTTAAAAATAGTAAATTTATTCGATGAAAAAATAAATGGATTCACATATCATTTAATCATTTTCTCTAAAATCTATACAAAAATAAATATTTTACTGTTTGAAAATCACAAAAATTGTGTTTAATTAGTTTGATATTTTGAAATTTTTTTATATAAATGTAATTATAAAAGTAATTTATATATTGAAACACTTCCTTCATTTTAATTTTTAAAACTTAAATTTTAGAGATACTTTATATTTAATATATGAAATATCACTACTTACTTTAAATGGAAAAGAATATAAAAATATTTTTGTCTCACAAACTCTTTCTTATATTTGTAATTACAATTACTTTTGAATAAAAGGTAATTTGTTTTCGCTTTGATCATAAACATGTAATTTTTATGTGATCAATTATTTGGTAATTCCGTAGATTGCAAAGAGTGAGAAATACTAAAGCCTTGAAGTTTGAGTCTTTTCAAAATGAATCATTATACTATTTTGCTAAGTATATACCGAAAATATCTATTAAAAGCAGTATTATTGTCAATGAAATTAATAGCAATGTTAATCAAGTTTTTACTATGCTGTAATATCAATTAAAGTTTCCTTGTCAAAAGGATACAAGATCAAAAAGACTATTTATTAGAACGACATGTTTTTAAAGTTACATGAGCCAAAATGAAAATGCATCTTTATGTAAATAAAAGTTTAAAATAATAGGCAAATTGATTGAGGCATATAAATTAAATTTACTTAAAACTTATTTCTCATTTTTGAGATTTTTTAATGCCAAGCCGATTATTAAAAAGACAATATCATATGTTGGTAGCATAGAAATCAGCCTTAAATTTTTTACTAACCAGAAAAATGATGAATAGTATAATCTGGGAAAAAATTACAAATTTATTTCGGTAGCTAAAATTTCATTTGTATAAGGGTTTATTCTCCATTATTTTTTCTTTTTAGTAATATATCGTTCAAATACCAAATTTGCATCAATTTTCAATATACTTTATCGAGAGAAATATGATTTCTAAAGTAAATATTAAAAATGACTTCTGAAAAGTAAAATATATTCCACAATTTCCGTTGTCAGTTAGAGTCTTCATCGAAATTTATCCTATTCTAGCATAGATATAATCTCATCTCTATCAAAAATCGCGAGTAATAATTGATAAATTAATTTACCAAAAAACATTATTTTATACGTTTTGTTATTTTGTACAATCTTTCTCACAGCAGTAGTTTAAATTTATTATTCATTTTAATGCAATTGTATATATTCTTTTCATGATTAGTCTAAATTTTAAGAATAGGTTGGGTTATCTATCAATAACAGTTCACCCTGATTCATATTGCTTTCGAACATTTGTAAAGCATATCTGATTGAACTGTGTCTCATCAATAAAGTGTGAATACATAATCCAAGTATGAAATGAATAAAACATTTTATTTAGTATTTTAAACATGTAGCCATACTTGAATTATTGTAACTTTAAAAATAATGAGTTTGTTGTTAATTTTAGCTTTATAATTAATCAAAATTAAATAATTTAGGTGAATCCATATCTATAGTGTTACCAAAAAAAATGAAATTCAATTCAGATTTATCATTAGAATCTGCACTACAATTTGTATTTCTGCTCTGAATCAACCACTTGTTTTTTTTTCTGATTTCCCAATCAGTCAAACACACAAAATTTAGAGCCTTAGAAAATAATTTCATTTAACTAATTAAATTTTAATTCAAAAAGCCACCAAAACGAAAACAAATTTGCTCCCTTCCTCCCCCCCCGAAAAAAACATCATTTTTCTCCAAAATTCTCTGTCCAGCAACCTTTAATTTTCCTAATTGTCGTACAATTAAATCTCCAAACCTGCCCGACGGAAATCTGACCAAAGAAATCAAATTGTAGGAAGCTGACAGGAATTCATGGTATAATTTCTGTACCAGATGCTTTCTAAAACAATTCATTTTCATAGTATCGCAATTGTAACGTCGAAAGGTGAAAGGTTAACAATGACTGAGATTGAAACCGGAAACTTACATTGTTGTACTTTGTAACTTCTTACTTAAAACAGTCATGTCCGCAAAGAACTGCATGTAAATTACTTCAGAGAGATATGCAAATTATTTCAGAGGGGTATGCTGATTATTTCAGAGATAGTGTGCGCTGGCTTAGATAGATTTATAATGAATCCTATTGATGGTATACTTTGATAGAATGAAGGACTATTTTTCAGAAAATCTTCTATCGAATAATCTGGGAGTAAACCTGCATTATAATGTTTCTATAATGAAGAGAAAATAGAGTTATTTCAGATTGTATCTTTCCCATATATAAATTGCATCTTCTTAGTAAGTACTGAGTATTCCTTATGGAAATAGACTTACAAGATTAAGGAATGTTTCTTGGTAAGGAATTATCCAAATACATCTCAAAAATGTATCCAATCAAAAGATTTCACCATTATTGGTACCAATTTTTTTGAGGGGAATGTCCTTCATTTAAACAGAAATTTATGATTATACCGTATTATACCAGAAATTATACCGTATTATGAAAACATTTTTCAACATATATTTGTGAACAGTGTTCCACCTATAGAATGATTTATAGATTGCTTTCCTCTCCAACAATTTCCTATTTGTTCCCATTACTTATATTAAAATAGATATTTCTGTAAGATAAAGTAATTCTGACCATTCATTTTTTTCACATGCTATTAAAATTAAATTGCACTGTTTCATAAATTTTTCTACACTGTTAGTTGACTGCTACAGAGTTTTAACAATTACATAAGGCAATTATTTATTTCACTAGATAAAAGACCAGATATTAAATCACTAAATTATTAACTACTGGACAATTTTTATCTGCCAATTGGTCGGTATAACAATTCAGCTACTGTTATCATTCTGACCTTCAATTCAACAGCCATGGTTTTGCTTCCCACATAAAGCTATAATAACTGTATTGACTTAGAATAAGTTATAAACTATAAGTTATAGTATAATTAGTTCTTAACTAAAGTGAATTATCATAGAATGACAAACAACTAACATAACATAAAATGACAAAGAACTGACTGCTATTTTTGGATCAGTAGTCTACTTTTATGATTGACATATTAAAACGAAGAAGAAGTAATTATCTTGATGATTTATAATGAGCAATATGTATGCAGTTATATAAGCTGAAAGGTATCTTTTCTGAGCAATATTTCTTTTTATTTTCAGGTTTCTCACATATTATGAGTATAACAAAAGAATTTATTATCATGGAATCATAATTGCAGCAACTTAAAGAACATATTAGTTTCATTTTATAACTTTAACTATAAAAACTATATTAATTACTATATTAACTACTCATTTATTAATTACTAATATTTCGAACATCTGTTAAAAATTCTATGATTAAAATACTTGATATAAGAATATAATAATTTAAAATTATAAAGGGTTTTAATCATAATTTATCATTTAGATGCTAGATACAATTAATAATTTAAAAAAAATAATGCACACACACAAAATTTTAACTTGTTTCTATAGTGAAAATATACAAACACAAATTTTCACCTTCTAATAATGAAAACAAATATATCCCCTATCATATAGTTACTTACACATTTTTCAACAGAATATCATATGACAGTATAAAAAAAAATATGAATTTAAAGTAATATACATTAGTGATTAGTTTATATTTTAATAAGAACCATACATTAAGTTTCTAGGTTTTAATGCCTAATCATTAATAATTTTTGTGAGTATAAAAAGGGATTTAATCAGTTTTGTTGAAAAAAACTGATTTAATTTAATATTGAAATACACATGACAACTCTTAAAGAAAGTTAATAAGAATATTCCCCTTTAAAAAAAGGATTACATTCATAACATAAAATATCTTACAAAGTCATATCATTGTTTCTTTCTGTTATTTCTTTTCATTCGAAATTTTTTTTTCTATTTTTTTCCTTCTCTCATGCTTACAACGCAACATATTATTTATAAATAATTAAAGCAACATTTTTAGTAATTAGCTTTCTTAATTTCATATCGAATGATAAGTTACACTATTTGAAATGTTAATGAGGAATATAAAATGAGGATTTTAAAATTTTGTTACATCACATTTATTTGAATGCATAATGTGAAAGCTCTACAATAGCAACAGTGATATTTTGATTCTGTCTTATGACATTTCTCACACAAATGGAGGCGTACGGGTCGTTAGATCAACTATGTAAGGAATTAATTTCAAGGCTTCCTTAAATAGTCGATTAAACTGCAACTTATGGGCCTACTTAAGATACCAAATTTGCAACTTGCATTTTAGGCTAATTTCATGAAACATTTATTTTGACGTATGGCCAGAAATGCCTCATTAATTCCCTAAACCACATACGTTACCATTGTATTAAATATTCAAACGAGTTTTCGGGATATAAATAACATAAAAATTCTGCCATCATTATTTTATCTTTCTTATTTCAGTAGTGAGTTAGATTTTAGTTTTGCGATGATGATAATTATGTACTTATATCTGAATTATACTGAGTCCTATATGTAGTTCCAAAATATTCCCTATATTCAGCAAAATACATTTAATCGTTAAAAAATTTTAAGTCATAGTTTAACTTTATTAAATATTTAACATCTACATTTATTCACAGCATGAAGGTAAAATTGATGACGAAAAAATTGTTCAATGTTTAATATTTTGAGAAACGTGATTTCAACATAGTTGTGTGTTATTTACTTATTGGTTGGCAAATAAATATATGGTGTTTAATGTTTGCCAAATTTCTATTTTACTAGCTTATAAGTTAATCATTAAGTAAATAAATTTAACAATTTCATGCTTTCAGTTGATATCAAAATACCAAAAATTTGCATTTTTAAAGACACCTTTTTAAATACAATTTCTTAAGAAATTGTGTACTTTCAGGCAAAATACAATTTTAATAATTAAAGCATTTTTATATTAAGATTTTTTGTGATGCATTTAACTACATAGTTAAATATCCATGTTTAATTTGTTAGCATAGCATAACATAATTTATCTTGCATTAATAAGCAATTGATTACAATCTTTTAAAAAATAATATTGGAGAAGAATTATAAAGTGAGTTCTTTTTTTGTAAAATATAAATAAAAAATATTCTTAAGGAAACATAAAAGTTAGTTAATTAAAAAAATTAAAAATATTTTTATTGTTCAAGTTAAATTTTAAAATACTACTAACAAAACAATTTCAGAATCCTTCAAGCTTCGAGAAACTTACTTCAAAGAAAAATATTTTAAAATGAGCAGATATTTGGATCTTTAAAAATAAAGATATATTTGAAAGTAAAATAATTATACTCCGGTATAAATGATTAAAATTTTTTGAATTAAAATTCATGAGTAATAATTGATGTTCTTATTTTTTTAAAGGAATTAATTTTTTTTTACAGTAAAATCTAAATAATGAGAAATCCAAGTATATGATAACTGATTTTAATATTCTCATTATATTTGCTATTGAAAGCTGAGTATAAGTTTATATCATTAATTCTGAATCTTACGGAACCCTGTTGAATAATACAAAGAAATAATACGATTTCCTTTAAATTCCAAGTTTTGTTTTCTTTACAAATACTAATTGGAATGCAGTCAATTATACCATGTTTTTCCTTTTTTAAATTGGCATTAATTATGGTTTCTGTAAATGAGTTTGACTATTCACTAATTAATAATATTAGCGATAATTATCACGTCTATATTTTATATTACTAATTTATGCTATTTCTAGATTCAAGAAAAGTAAAATAGAGAGTGCATATCAAGAGGATAATGAATTTATAATTATTATTTGTTTTAAAACAATTATATTTCTTCAACTGCTCATTAGAAATGTATACATACATACATATATATATATATATATATATATATATATATATATATATATATATATATATATAGATAGATAGATAGATAGATAGATAGATAGATAGATAGATAGATAGATAGATAGATAGATAGATAGATAGATAGATAGATAGATAGATAGATAGATAGATAGATAGATAGATAGATATAGATATATATAGATAGATAGATAGATATATGAGGACCACATAATTAACTGCATTGATCAGGAACATTAAGAAAATGTAATTTTAAAAATAGTATTTATTTAAAATACAAGGTTAGCAAGAAATAAGTTTCCCACTTCAGATGGCTGTAGAATACGTTCTACTCGTCCAAATGAGATAAAATTTGAACTACAGGTAATTCAAATGATGCGTTTGACATTTATTAAAAATAGTACAAAATTTTACCGATAGGTGACGCTGTAATACACATAAAAACATTTGATATGCTTTATAAATGTTAAAAAATAATAATGAAAAAGTAGCGTTACAACTCTTCAATATGCCCTTCTTCATCTGGCATTCATTTGGAAAGGCAATGTCTACCGTAAAAGGCCAGCATATGTACCAGATCTGAAGGACAGCATTAGGCAACATATCCTTGATATTCCGACAGACTCACACCGGTCTGCTGTCGAAAATATGGTTCTGCGGTTAGAGCACATTGTTGAAAATGAAGAAGGGCATATTGAAGAGATGTAACGCTACTTTTTCATTATTATTTTTTAGCATTTATAAAGCATATCAAATGTTTTTATGTGTATTACAGCGCCATCTATCGCTGAAATTTTGTACTATTTTTAATAAATGTCAAGCGCATCATTTGAATTATCTGTAGTTCAAATTTTATCTCATTTGGACAAATAGAACGTATTCTACAGCCCTCTGAAGTGGGAAACTTATTTCTTGCTAACCCTGTATAAAAAAGCATATGATGTCATTTTATTTATTATTCACTAAAATTGCAGGAATAACGGTTTATATAACAATAATTTTAAATTAAACATTGATTATAGTTCAATGAAAGATTTTTCAGAATATATAACTTTGAATTTAAAAGAACAAATTAATATAATGTTTTATGTATAAGAATATGAAAGAAATTTCGATTAGTGATCAGTATATTCATTATAAGCAAAAATCTATCATGGAAATTTCAATACTTACAAACATTGAATTGTAAATATTAAACTAAAATTGTTAAATAATAGCAATAAATAATAATAAAATATTTTCTCTTATTGTCTTTTGCATATTAAAATTCTAAATACTATTCATTATTTAATTTACATTATTATTTTTTTGTTAACTGATTACCAAACATTTATTAAGACTTTATTCTGTACATTTATGTTTTACATTCTAATTGGGGTATATTTATACTACAAATGCTTAAAAGCAAATATAATTATACTTGTTACTTAGACAAAGATTAATAAACAACACATTAAACTTACTTACCAATACTGTATTTTAGTTTATATCCCTTGACACCTTAATGCTTAAAAGTTGAGAGAATAACTTAAAGAATAATAATATTTAACGATATAAATTTTTAATACTAATATTTAAAAATTGTAATAGTAATATTTAACAAAAAATAAAAGTTTACAACCGGGTAACCCTTCCTTTTTTGGCGAATATTTTGTAGCCTAGATATGATTGATGGCCGATACGTTAAAGCAATTCAAAGCTAGAATTACCAGGGTTACCAAAAATTAAAGTTAACACCATGATGTATGACCAAATATTTCTCCAAATCAAGGGAACTACACCGAACCCTAACAGCGTAAAATATTATTAACTATTTAAAAAAAACTGCTTAGATTTTTAATAATATTTCAAAATATGAGCTAATAAGAATTTACGTACTTAAACAATTTATTAAATATATGAATAGGATTATGAAATCTTATAAACTCAGATAAAATATCTGAAAAATAAAAGAAGCCAAATAAAAAATGAATGTATTCTTCATTTTTTTATTTCAATCTATCTTCAAAAATGGTTTTCATCTGAATGAAATAACTAGTAAATTTGATACTAACACTATTAAGCTTACATACATTTGACACAACTGCCACATTTTACCATCATTAAGGAAATGAATTAACCACTTTTTAAATAAATATAAATAATTTGAAACTTTTTTAATAATTTTAATTTTTACAATTCCGTCTAATAGATACACAATTTCGTCCAGTAGTCGTAGATATGACATCATCAACGGTATGTACTTTAATCCAGTAGACGTCTCTTTCTGGTCCATTTAAAATACATGGAATCTCAAATATCCACCCATTTTACGTCTATTATACGTCTACGAGATGTCAGCATTGGACGGTTCATGGACGAAATTTGTGGATGTATTCATACTCACTGCTCTACACTAGGTAGTTTTTATGGATGCATTTTAGATTAGGCTTTTCAACTGAATGCTTTCTCCAGTGGCTCAGTTTTTATCCAGTAGACAAGGTGAAAACTTAATTTTTAATTAATTTTATTTTTCTTATACTTTGTTTGTGTTAAATTTTTCTTTATTTGCTATGAAATGGCTCAAATCTTTTATCTACTAGAAAGTTTCTTTTTTTTCTAACTTATATATTATATTGAATATTATAGAATTTTTTCATTGTAATTAAATTTGTACTTTTAAATACATATTACTCTATAGGTAACAGTTTGAAATTTGTGTTTTATATTTTTTAAAATAAAACTAAACTTTTCCTTTTCTTTGAAAAATATTAAAACTTGCTGTAAGAAAATTTTTTTAAGAAGAGTATAAGAATTAATAATAGCTGTGATGAATGCAATTAGGTTTATGTAAATGTAAATTAATACATACTTATCCGACATTATTGTTCATTTTTGAAAGATACAATTTATTTATAAATTAATAAGTTTATAAATTTTGAATTTTTTTTATTCTTTCACTTGAACACCTTTCTTCAGCATAGTACAGTCAATTAGCTATTACAGCAATAATCTCTTAAGGAACTGCGTGTAAAAACATCGGTGTTCTCTGGAAAGCCTCTAAAAATAAATTTTAAAACTATTATCAAAAACTATACTTTCAAATTTGCAACACGAAAAAAATAGTAAAAACAATTTTTAAAATATGGGAAACAATTTTCAGCAATACTATAATTACATTATTTCAACTTGATTGGTAAAACTGATAAGTGTAAATTTTATTATCAGTAAAAAATGTCAGAATGAACCCAGCCGCGGCTTTCAACAATTTCATAATACCAATTTTAGAAATGTTTATCTTTTTAATTACCTATATGCTCCCCCTAAAAGGCTAATTTCTGGGAAATATATACTATTTAATCTTTTACCCTTTGGAATTGATTAAATAATTGAAATTACAAAATGTTTAAAAAATTTGTAATCAATCTTCAAATAATCAAATCAAGAGTTGATTAATCGGTAAAATTTAATGTTACAGTTAAAAGAGCAAAACTTAAATAATCAAATAGAGAATCGACTTTACAATTGAGTGCTCAGTATAAACACAAATGTTATTTACTAAAAAAGATATTAAAGTTTTTGATTAAACATTTTTATCAATTTTACAATAGTAAGTTCTTGATGAAATTTGATACATGAAATGTTTATTTACAATTTACACGCTGTAGAAACAAATTGCTATGTTTTTAATCCTTAAAAGGATATATTTTCTCTTGCTCTATATTAGTTCCAAATGAGCTTAAGTAATAAAAAGAAAAATTTAAATTTTGAAGAATGTGAAAACAAAATATATAAAAGCTTTATTTTTTCTGACGAGATTGAAATATAATTTGCTCATTTTAAATTTAATTTCATTCTCAGGTATTTAAATTTGCTATTCTCATCTAACTGCAAATAAAAACAAAATTCAGAATTTATAAGTGAGGTATTTTTTCACCTCTTAAAATACAATGAATTCAACTTTATCAACAAAAATAATTAAAGCATAACATAATAAAAATATTTAAAATTATAAATATAAAATCTAACTATTTATGAATAAATAATTATTTTTTTCAATATATTTAAATCTATGTTCAACCTATCATAAGCAATTTTTTTATGCATAGCAGAAAAGCATACGAAATTCTTACTATAGAAAAAATGAACTTCCAATGAACATTTAATAATAAATAAATGATGTGATGAAATGTGTTCATCTGTTTTAATAATATTCAGATTAGATCAATATGGAAGACAAATGTTTTATACAACTAAAAATTTGCAGTGTAATAAATTTTCTTCCAACAATTTTTATCCCATTCCCAATGTTTTCACTTTTTCGGCCTAAAAATAATGGAAAAATTTAATGATAAAATATTATTACAGTCTGTATCAAGGCACGTTTTTTTAAATTAAAGCAATATATATCATTTAAATAATTACATTTGTAACTATTTTAAATCAAAGTAAAAATGCACTTAATCATGGTTAGTTTTTTACACTTAAATAACACTATTCAGTTTTTAAACTTTATTTCTATTATAACTTTGGTATAAAAACAAGTTATTTAAATACTAAAATATGAATCGATAAAAGGATAACAATTATTTTTTTAGCTTTCTTCGTTAAATACCTCTTCTTAATGTAGAAATAAACAGAAAAAGGCAGTGAGGCAAACGATAATTTAAAATTATGGAAGCAATAAACAAAAACAATTACAGTTGCAGTTAATTACCCACTTTTAATATATGTCCAGATATCATCCATTTTGAATGTCTTAATTACATCCACTATGGACGTACAAATTACATCTATCATGGACGTCCAAATTTCATCTATCATGGACGTATAAAATACGTCTATTACAGGTTTAAATGTTAATACTCCACAACTCTTCCATCGTGGTTGTCAATCCGACGTTCATATGTAGTCGAAAGACGCTCAAATCCAGTTCACATCTTATCATGAACGTCTTTATGACGTCCAAAAGTTATCCAAGACGTCTTTTGGACTCTGTGGATCTTAAATTGACCTCTAATAGACGTATGTGGTTGTATGGGTAGCATTAAATGTTATGGGGAAAATGTTACGTACTACTATTAAATAAAATATTCGTGACAATATACCTCATGTGTTGTTCTAGTTAATATAACAATAATTAAAAATTAATTTAATAAACAATATGATTATTTTTACTTTATTCCGCAATTGGAGCTTTGAAAAGTAAATTACCTTAATAAACAAAGTTTCTGTTTAATATAAAGAAACTTCGAAAATTACTTATTATATTCCATTTTACTGAATTCTAAAATATTTAAAATGAGTTATTCTCGGAATTATACAATAATTTAGCTTAAGTATGTGTAGCCTTAATTTTTTTTAATTCTAAAATCTGGTGGCTATTATCAAATAGGAAAAGGACAGCACAATTTTTTCCTGATATTCCACCCATTTTTTTAGTGGTCACCGTGCCTCATTGTGGATAGAGAGGTCTTGGGTACAAATCCCGGTTCGGGTATGGATGTACTTTATCTCTCTCTCGCCTGTCTCAGCCCTCTCCTTGTATGAATATGCTGTAAATGGCTACCTACCTTATAAACGGATACCTATGGCATGCGTGCACTGAGGAAGTCAGAATCCACATAAAATTACGGTTCAGTTGGAAAAGTGAAGCAGCGCACCCCATAATGCCTGCCTAGCTAGCAGAAGAGAATAACTAGATTTTATAACAATAACTTTTCAATAACTTTTATTTGCAGTCAGAAGTACTCTTTTAATTTGCATAATAATTTTTACCATGGTTATTTTAAAATTCTAATGAAAAATATTTTTTAAATTTAGTTTAAATTTATATAAAATCTCTTTTTAAGCGTTATTTCAGTTTTAATTTAAGATCTAAATTATGATTATTAATAAGTTAAAAAATTTTTACATAACGAAGGAAATATTGTTAGACTAGGAAATATAATTTTCAAAAATTTAATATTCCTATAATTAAAAATCAACATATATCTGTATATTCGTATTGAGATTTTTTTTATTCATATAAAAATGTGCTTTATATAAACAGTTTAAAACTACTTCAATAAAAAATAAATACACCATTTTTTAATTTCTTTTGCTTATTATAGCTGCTACAATAATAATCTGTTTTTTATTCTTTTTAAAAATCAATGGTTATAGTCAATTCATATTAAACAACACTAATATATTCTTCGTGACAAATATAAAATAATGTCTCTTAATATTACTTCCTTAAACATCATAAATATAGAATAAAGAATATGTAAATTGAATTTAGATTCACTTAGGTTTTTTATGATTTAAATGCTTATGAAGGAAAATTGTCATAGATTTATTTTTTAAAAATATTTAAAATCTTTTTCAATTTAAGTTAAAAATTAAAAAATAAATAAATATTTTAAAATTATTTTTAATAATTACAAAATTTTCATTTTCCAGCCTATTATCCACGCGAAAGTTGCTTTGTAAGTACATATTTCCCTTTTTCAATGTATTTCATTTTAGGAAGATTGACTAGTCAAGAAAATTGTCAATGTATTTTGTAGAACTTAATAATTTTATATGAAAATAAAATTTCAATATGAATGTTTGTAAAACTTAATTTTATCATAAAGCTTCGTCAATATCTAACATAGATTATTACACGAATGATGATAAATGATTTTAAATTAGATCTCGCGTATCTTAATCTTTCGAAATTAAATTTTTTTGCTAACTTAAACTTCTCTTAATTTTGATCCAAAAATTATTAGGCGCAAATGCCATATAATCCAGGATACCACATTCTAAGTTGGGTGATTTTTTTGGCGGATTTTCTTGTTTATCTGGCAACCTGGTTTCATTGCGTTATACAGATGAAGACCTATAAGAATTATGTAGAAAATTCTATTTTGATAATCCTTGTATTTACGTCATCAAGAGACGTCACAATACTTTATCTTGGCAACATTTCTTCATCGCCAAAAAAAATTCCGAAATTGGCAACCTTCATTATACGGTATATGTGTCAATTATTTGCATTAAGCAAATATAGATACTACTTAATATATTCGGATAATAGTATACATTTTTCATTTGTTTAGATAAAAGAAAAATCAGAAAAGCTGAATAAATGTAAATTTTTGAAGGAAATTAATATCAATAAAATGTTTTTAAATAAAACCCACATTCAAAAGCACATTTAATTACTTCGATGCGTTATTAATTAATTACACAAACTTAAATCCACATTACAATCATTTTATAAACAAGAAATTAATACGCTAATTTTAGTAGTTGCAAAAAATTGCATTTGGTAGAATATATTATTAATTTTTTTTACAGAAACAAATTTGAGGGAAACCGTTATGTAGAATATCAAAATAATGGGAACAGGTGCCGTATAATCCATGCGCCAAAATCTGAGATTAGCGATTTTTTGGCGGATTATATTCTTGTGTATTTGATTCTTATGTATCTGGCAACCTTGTTTTTTTACGTCATAAATATGGTTACCCTTAATAATTATGCAGAAAATTCTATTTTGGTAACCCTAGTATTTACGTCATCGTGCACGTCACGATACATCATTTTGGCAACATTTCTTCATCACCAAAAAAATTTAGAATTTGGAATCATGGATTATATGGCACCTGTGCCAAATAATGTTTAGTGCATTATCAGCTCAGGTTGCTAACGTGTGCTTGCTTTTGCTCACAAATAATGATACTGAAGTGAAATATGTTAATAACTGAGATGTAAAAAAGTGTTGTTAATCGATATACTTTTGCATCATTGCTTCTGAGGAATAAAAACATTCATAGAATATTGTAAGAAGTAAAACTACAAGAAGGCTAACAACAACGGTCAGAGTTATAATACAAAATATTAGAATTACTTGTATTCTTCTAATAGTACACTTGCATTAAGTATTAAAGTTTTATTTTTACATTTCACAACTAGTTCGCAACAGTTATTTCAATACTGTTCAATAATTGAAAATAAGATGTCACACCAAATAATGACACAACAATGGTCAGCGTTATAAATTAAAAAAAACCTTAAAAATTGGTATTCTTGTTAAAATTAGGCAAAAAAATAAGTTCATATATTTTATCATAATTCACAAATAGTTAAATACAGTTCATCATCTGGAAATAGAATTTTATTAAAACGTTTTGAATGTATATCCATCTATTAGTTAGGAAGTTTCTATTTGTAAAGCAGAAGTTTTCGGTCCCTCAACCTTGCAGTAAAAGAATATGCCATATAATCTATACATTTGTTATTCGTCAAATCAATATACTATGGTTTATTATACAATCATACGCAATCAATTTAAAAACATTTTTCAGTTATTAGTTCCACAAACCACAGAGGCCGTATAATCCAGAATAACAAATTCTTAATTTGGTGATTTTTATGGCAGATTTTCTTATCTATCGGGCAACCTAGTTTTTATTACGTCATAGAGATGGAGACCAATAAGAGTTATTTAAATAATCTATTTTGGCAACCGTAGTTTTGACGTCATCGCGCAGGTCACAATACGTCACCATGACACTATTTCTTCTTCGCCAACAAAAATCAGAATTTGGCATGCTGAATTATACGGCATCTATGCCGTTTCACACAGCATGTTAAAATATCATTAGCTCTATTAGAGAAAGTTTAAAATATACTGTTTTAAAAAGTCCAAACATTCACTTGTTTTTAGATAATTGCATTAAAAAATTATCTTTATTTAATTTTCCTTCTTTATATTACTCACAGTTAGTAAGTTCTTATGAAACAATTAACAAATCTTAAGGAACTGTTAAAAAATAAATTTTATTACAGAAGTATCCTTAATGAAATTAATTATTGAATTTATAATATAATTAACCACTGATTAAAATAATTTCTTTTATAGTGGAAACATTTTAATAATTTTTAAATTTTAATAAGAAGAGAATTAAACGATAAAGCATAATTGTTTCTTCAAAAATAATCATTTAAAATAATATTGTGAACTAAATAACTTTTGTCTTAGCCAAATTTCTATTTTTAAAGAGAATGCCTTATAAACTATGTGTGTACGTGAAAATGTTTACATAATTAAATTATCATGAATATAAATTGTTCAAGTTTAAAAGTAGTATTTAATCAAATAAAATTAAAAATAAATTTACGTAAAATATAATTTAAAATAAGCTCTTCACATAATTTTTGAATAAAATTTGAAAATAAATCTGCATCAACAGGAGAATAAATTGTTCCAGAAATGGACCATATTATTATTCCTTTATTTGTAATTCTTGGGATATTCAAATAAATTAATCAATTAAAAACTCACAAACATATTCTTCAATTCAATTGAACAGAATAAGTTTATTTTAACGTATAAAATGTTTTTATTAGACAAAGTATTGAGCAAGTTTTATGTTACAAAATTTATATTTAAAGTGAAAATTAGGCTCTAGCATTTACTAGTTCTATAAAATACAAAAACTGGAAGATTTATTACTATTTAATGTTTACTCTTCAAAGAGCTCCTTACAATGGGAAAGTAACCAATTTATGTATTAATAAATGAGTCAATTGAGACTTCAAAAGGAATACAGACATAATTTGCTTTCCCAACTTTAGTTTCACAAATATGCAGATCGGTTGCGTTTCTTTTTTTAATAGAAATTCCAACTTAGATTCCGCAATTAGGAGAGAACTATGAACTAGTTTTATTGAAATAGTAGGCGTTTTATACAAAACAGAAAGTAATAAAGATTAGAGAAGATAAGAGAAAGAATAGAATTGAAGTAACTAACTAATTAAATATTTTCCATGATTGACAAATAACTGCTGATGCCATATTGAGAATCATTTATTATTAAAATATTGGGTTTATTCGCATTTCTGGCTCGAAAATATGAAAGTTTTTGATTGTTTTGCAATATAAGCACTATTTGTCAGAAAATTATGTAGCAATGTATGATTTTTGGCAGATTTTCTTGTTTATCTGGCCACCTAATTTACATTATGCTATAGAAATGGAGTCCTAATAAAATTATGTAGAAAATTCTATTATGGTTAGCCAAGTATTTACGTCATCGTGTGTGTCACATTACGTAATCTTGGCAATATTTCTTCATTGCCAAAAAATTTAGAATTTGAGATGCTGGATTATACGACATCTGTGCCACAAAATAACTGAAGAACATTATTTGAATCCAAATTCTCCAGAGTCAATGCTTACAGTTAGAAGGAACCTTCATAAATAGAATGCTTACTTCAGAGCATCAATTTCCTAGATACTTGTCATATATGTTAATACCAAATGTCGTTTACATTGTTGTCACAGTCACTAAACCTTTTTGAATGATAAGTGGAAGAAAGTAATATAATCTTACGAATCGTCTTTCACTTGTTTTTTTACAATAGAAATGTTTAAAGAACAATTACACATGCAAATGAGCGTAATATTTTTCTTCCAAATTTCAAGTTTCTATGTACATTTTTCGTTAATTGTGGCATCTTTGCCTTGGCATTCATCTAGACCAATTGTAATCTTGGAGAGGAAAGATCACTAGAGAAATATTAACTGATCAAGTACCTCCAATGACGAAAACTTTTTTTTTCCTGCAAGAGATTGGACTTTTCAGAAATTAGAATACATTTATCTATGCAGTGGGACTGGTTCAATTATAGTTTCATAAATGAGGAAATGAAATCATTATTCCTAAACCTGGCAAAAACAAAAAATTCCCGCAAAGTTATCGACCTATCTCGCTGCTCAATACACTCTCTAAGATCTTTGAAAAACTCCTACATGGCAGTTTATTGAGCCACTGTAAAACTTATAACATCGTACTTGATGAGCAGTTTGGTTTTCGTAAAAAACCATTCAACCATCCACCAGCTGCTAACACTGTCATCGAAGGGTTCAACACCATTGTAAAAACTATAGGTGTTTTTCTTGATGTTAAGAGAGCTTTTGATAAGCTATGGCACAGAGGCCTCTTATACAAATTAATTAAATTTAACTTTCCACCCTACATTATTCCCATAATGAGGCACTATCTTACGGGCAGGAAGTTTAGAGTTAGAGTATATGACTGCTTTTCCACCCCTAGAGAAGCAAATGCTGGAGTCCCACAGGGAAGTGTGTTAGACTACATGCCAGTTATATTGCATATATGCCTAAAGCTAACGATGTCATGGTATGTCTGTTCGCAGACGATACAGCTGTTCTTGCGCAACACGAGAATTGTTTTTTGGCCATTACTCGACTTCAAGATTACTTAAACACCTTAGAGAAATGGCTAACGATATGGCGAATCGCAATCAACGTGGACAAAACAGCGGCTATCATCTTCTCCTAGGGGCGTGTCCGTAACTACCCCCCTAACCTTATGTTGCTCGACGAAGAACTCGAATAGACCACTCATACGAAGTATCTAGGTATCATAATTGATTCTAAAATCACTTTCATTCAGCATTGGGAATATATTACTAATAAATTTAATGTAGCTATATCGGTGCTGAAATCTCTAATTTTCAGCATTTCACTCTCCCTTAGTAATAAACTTTTAATTTACAAGCAAATAGTGCTACCTAAACTCTTATATGGATGTCAAGTTTGGGGTTAGGCGGCCAAAGTACACATCAACTCAATTCAAATTCTTCAAATTTAGGTCATCAGATCATATACGAGGATTGAATTTACTATGGCCCGCACTTTCACCGACCTTATAACTGAACTGTCAATGTCTATTTTGGAGCATTCAAGACGGAATCGGTATTTCTGGCAGACATTTAACAATGTCTTCATGAGTTATATTAAATTTTTTTCCTCTAAATACTATTCCGTATTTGTAGAGTGAATCTCTATGGCAATCTAAGTTGCAAAACATGCAAGAGGGCGATTTCGCACTATACTAATAAATATTTTTATAAATCACAATGTATTTTTATTATTTTGATAATTCCTGTATTAGATCCAATTACAGATGCATTTATTAAAATTGTCAGTTTTTTTATTGCTTTTCATATAGTTTTATATTTAAATGATTTTTAAGAAGATATTTCAGTCTAAATTACCCTATGACAATATTAAGTCTTAAGTAAGTTATGATTTATATTCTTTGCCAAAACAAATTTTATTATATATGTTCAATGATTTTGTAGACCAAAGAAACAGTTCAAATTAGCAAATATATCATTTTTCCGTCTCTAAATAGGGATACGAAATTAAATATGAAGTTATTATTGGAATAAATTTCAATGTTTTTTTCGCTGCTTAAATGATAGGTTATTTTACAAAGATTCGGCAAAAAAATATTTGTGTATCTTCATTATACATTATTATGGACAGACACTATTCATAATATTTAAAGATTAATCTCAACACAGTCATTATAAAATTCTATATTTAACTGAAAAATGCTTAGTGTTTGTTTTATTTTATATTCCTTTTAATTTGTATTTTAAACTATGCTAGAATCTAGAATATTTTAACCTATATTCGTAATTTTTAATTTATATTTTATAAAAAGTAAAATGCACATTTATAATTTATTTCATTATTGCACAATGGCTAAAAAGTATGTTTATATATATATATATATATATATATATATATATATATATATATATATATATATATATATATATATATATAATATATATATATATATATATATATATATATATATATATATATATATATATATATATATATATATATATGTATGTATGTATCCCAAACAAATAATAAATAAACAAAAAAAACTTCAATTAAATTTACTGTATTTTTAGGACATGATGCTTATAAGGATATAGATAAGATTATTTTAAAACATTTTTATAGAATAAAGCTTTCAACAATATTAATGAATATGATTATCATAGAAAAGTAAATGAATAAAAATTCTTTTTGGTTACATTTTTAAATCAATATCCTGAATTTTTGAATTCTAGACAAAGTCGTACGTCATGGGTGTTATTGTTTCAAATGAATGTTTTCCTAGA